>QLTV01004090.1:999524-1014354 GCA_003457575.1 Thermophis baileyi | reverse complement strand
CGCCTTTTTTTTGTAGAGAGAGAGAGAGAGAGAGAGAGGGGGATAGGGAGAGAGAGAGAGAAAAAGACAGATATGAGTGAAAGAGAAAGATGAGAGGGAGAGGGAGATAGAGAAAAAGAGAGATGAGAGAGAAAGAGAGGTGAGAGAGGGAGAGAGAGAGAGGGAGATACCTATTTCCCATAGAAAACAAAACATGGGGAGCCACAAAACCTGGGTAGGTGTGGCTGGGGGGGTCGTGACTGGGTGGGAGTGAGTGATGTCGAGTTGGCCATGCCCACCCAGGTTTTGTGGCTCCCGTTGTTTTGTTTTCTGTGGGAAACGGGCCCAAGTGGCTCTTTGAGACCCCTGCCCTAGTATGTTATTCCCAGTCTGGAGCAAAACCTGATTACCTCTCTACTTTGAGAAATAAAAGAAAAGAGAATTCAATTATTACTCAATATGATTATATTCCATATATTTGGGGGGGGGAGAGAAACCCTATCAATTTATTTTTTGGAAATTGAAAATTGCGAATAAAAGCCAATGACAGCAACCAAAACACAGCATTTGCCAAGTTTTTCTTGCTAAAATTACTCTGATTACTAATTTCAAGCCAAATCTAAAATGGATTTAAAATAACATATTATTAAGAAAACATTTATTTTAAAAAAAAGACAAAAGTAGAAATGCTTGCAAAGCACTAAGGTTTAGAGGCTTAATTTGCATAATGTACGTGGGTGTCATTTTCTGCATTTACTATTCCTTTTAATGAAGGAAAATAAACTATTTCCTACATCACAAATTGTAGGATTTGTTCAAAGATTTGAATTGGTTAAAAATGGCCAGGCAGATATAATGACATCTAAGTAACTAATTAGATTTAGAAATTAAGTTAACTTCTTTTGTCTGCACCTCCTTTATTTCCCTTAATGTAGGTCACTTACTTTTACACTATATTGAAATTCTAAATCAAACCCACCATAAAAGTACATGAGGACCCAGATTTATATTAATATTGATATTGTTTCCTGATTGCTTATTGTACCCTATGACAATCATTAAGTGTTATACCTTATGATTCTTGACAAATGTATCTTGTCTTTTCATGTACACTGAGAGCACATGCACCAAAGACAAATTGCTTGTGTGTCCAATCACACTTGGCCAATAAAGTATTCTATTCTATTCTATTCTATTCTATTCTATTCTATTCTATTCTATTCTATTCTATTCTATTCTATTCTATTCTATTCTATTCTATTCTATTCTATTCTATTGTTGGGGGCAATATGCTGATGCAAATGCAAATGTTGTTGGTATGAATATGACATCAAAATGTAATATCTTAAAAGGGGAGCCAACAACCACAGCGAAATGCAGAGCGGATCAGTAGACTGGCTCTTCATAATTCCTCTGTAGACAAGGAGAGGACTTGATATAGATGGTCCTTGTGAGGAGACCATAAGACAGGCGTGGGTTTAGAGCTCTGGGAGATGAGGGAATAGCTATCTTGATCAGACCATGGTCAGTGCCTTCAAAGCATGGTCAGTGCCTTCAAAAAGGACACTGGGTTCACATACTTCTTTTTCTAATCAAAATAACAGAGTTGCAAGGGACCTTGGAGGTCTTCTAATCCAACCCCCTATAGGAAATTAACCCTATAGTGCCATTTCAGACAAATGGTTGTCCAATCTCTTCTTAAAAACTTCCAGTGTTTGGAGCATCCACAGCTTCTGGAGGCAAGTCATTCCATTGATTAATTGTTCTAACTGTCAGGAAATTTCTTTTTATTTCTAAGTTGGTTCTCTCCTTGATTAGTTTCCTTCCATTGAATGTTGTTTGTTAGCTGTTTGTCAGCTATTAGAAACCTTTGGATTGATAAGTTTTACAGCACTGGGTCTGTTTCCTTCAATCCTTGGTAAAATAAGTTTTAAATACAGATTTAAGGACTTAATGTTTTTAATAAACAGCAAAAGAATGATTAAAATTTGGATTTTGAAAAGTTACAAATGAGCTAAAGGTCCAAATAAAGTTGAAATAAGATTTTGGAATTTAAAAAATGCAATGTCGTACAAGTGGAAGTTTATTGGACCCCCAACCCTGCACACTTGCTAAATCCCCATTTCTTTACTGTAGCTTTTTCTCTAATTTTACTCTGATTTTTATTTGGCATTTTAGTTCAAAATAGTATTTTACCATCTGGGGTATTTTAGTTTTAATGCTGAGTTTAGTCACATTTAGCATCTTGTAATGCAAACTTCCTTTGAAGGCTTTACCTTTAAAAGAAGCATTGACTGATTGCCATTAAGTTGGTATCAACTCATAGTGACCGTACAGATCAGGGGTGTCAAACTCAAGGCCCGTGGGCCAGATCCGGCCCACAGGGTGCTTAGATCTGGCCCGCGAGGCTGCCCTGGAAACAGCAAAGGACCAGTCCACCGTGCCTCTGCCAGTGAAAACGGAGCTAGCAGAGGGCTGCAGGAGACTGTCACGGCTGAAAATGGGGTCTAGAGGGGGGTCGCATGTGGGGGGCCCGGGCTCCGTTTTCACTGGCAGAGGGCTAGCAAAACAAACTAAAAACAAAACAAAAGGAGAAATGTTTCACCTTTTGCATTTGAGCATCCAAGAAGGGACAGGAAAGGAGAAAGGGAAAGAGGAAAGATGGGAAGAGAGCAAGGAAAGAAAGAGAAGAAAAGAGGGGAAGGAAGGAGAAAAGAGAATGAAGAGGGAAGGAAAAAGAAAACGAAGGAAGGAAGGAAGGAAGGAAGGAAGGAAGGAAGGAAGGAAGGAAGGAAGGAAGGAAGGAAGGAAGGAAGGAAGGAAGGAAGGAAGGAAGGAAGGAAGTCCTGCCTTAGTACTTGGCCACCACAAGTGCCCCCGACATGAGTGACGTTGAGCTGGCCACATCCACTCTGGCCACGCCCACTCTGGCCATGCCTACCCCAGCCCCTGAGGTCAAACACAACCCTGATGCGGCCCTCAATGAAATCGAGTTTGACACCCCTGGCACAGATAGATTTTTACGAATAAAGGCAAATATACGTATTCCAGGATAATGTTGCAAGATCCAATTTAGGTTGGTCACTGGGACCAGAGATTTAGTCTTCCAAGCTTTCAGACTAGTTAGATTTTCCCCATGGCAATCTGTCCCTAATCTGGTCTTTTATGGCTTCCAATGATGTAAAACATCATAAATTAAAATGCATTCTGGATTTAATTCTGGATATCAATCATGCATTTCATATAGTTATTCTCAATGTGAATATGTAATCAGTAAAATACAGCCTTAGAAGTAGTCAGTATTAGTGGGAAACAGACATTATTTGTATCAAGTGGTTTTCAAAAGACCAAAGAATATGAATTAAAAAAACAGAAGTCAAATGGATAAGAATCAATGGAAATGTTTAGTCAGGGCATGTTTTAACACCCATTTTAACACGTTGTCTTCCACTTCAAAGGTGTCATGAAGTGTGCGTGTAAACATAGCCTGTCTCTGCTCGGCCTCCTCAACAAAGTCAGAGTAGTGCTAACAATTTACTGCAGGGGAAGTTAAGGGGAATGATTGGTGAATCTACCAATGGCTTTGGGGTGGGAGGGGTTTCAAGAGGCTTGAGGGGAAAAGGCCATTTTGGACAGATGGCTACAGCAGTGGATTTAGAAATCAAATGCCTGATATCCAAGGATGGGTAATAGAGGCTACCTTCAGGGAGGGGAAGAGGGGAGGCTTCCCTGTCTTGCTTTAATGAAAAGGCCCTACCCACCTTGTGAAGGTAGCCTCCATTATCCTATTCTGGTGGATCAGGCACTGGGAGGAGTTTCCAGAACCAAGAGAGGATCCTCCGTCCTGCTTTTCCAGGAAACTCCAGTACATTCTCACCAGCAGCATTCCTACCCAAATTGGCAGTGGGCCCACACAGCCCCTCCTCACCCAATGTTTGTAGAGTCCTATGCATGTCCTATGAGTTAGGACCCATTAAATTAAAGAAATGAATTTCCATAAATAGGTCTAGGATTCTAGTGTATCCATACCACTTCTTCTGGAGTGAAGGGGTGGATATGATGTCCATTGAATCAGAAAGCCAACAAAAATCAAAGTAATAGGCCTGACCCAAACATAGTTGCATGTGTATGTGTGCTTCTCTATGTGTGTGTGATATGTATTGCATTCTTAAACACATGCAATGTTCGAATATCTCAGGGGCTGCCACAAAGAAGAGGGAGTCAAGCTATTCTCCAAAGCACCTGAGGGCAGGACACGAAGCAATGGGTGGAAACTAACCAAGGAGAGAAGCAACCTAGAACTAAGGAGAAATTTCCTGACAGAACAATTAATCAGTGGAACAACTTGCCTCCAGAAGTTGTGAATGCTCCAACACTGGAAGTTTTTAAGAAGAGATTGGATAACCATTTGTCTGAAATGGTATAGGGTTGAGCCTATATAGGTATAGCCTGAGCAGGGTTGGACTAGAAGACCTCCAAGGTCCCTTCCAACTCTGCTATTCTATTCTATTCTATTCTATTCTATTCTATTCTATTCTATTTTCTATTCTATTCTACATGCAAATCACATATATGCACACAACTTGCAGCCGCCCGTGTAAAAGAAAAAATATGTTTACCATTGTTGTCACAGCATTTTCCTTATCACATGTGATCTGAGCCTCGGTGTCCAAGAAAAGTTCCATGAATAGGCAAGGTTCTGTACTGCATTAAATTTCCTCAGCCCAAAATACTGAAGTTATATAGGTTGAATGAATTTATTTCTCTGCTAAAGAAAGTCAGACACGAAATATATCTTAGAGTGATGCAAACTTAATGAGCCGCATTCATTAGAAGAAGCTATCATTTGGCATTATTTTTATGCAGCTGGTTAAATCTGGATGCTTCGTTACATTTTTCTCAGCTTTTCATGTTCAGAGCAATTTTTTTTTTCAGCCTTAGTGAATGCAAATGCCCTTTTGACACTACACAAATTCTTGTAGAAAGAAAGATGAATGCAGTTGGGAAACCCATATTACTTGTGCATACTTGCAACAATGCGTGGCTAAGGAGAAGGATTTGCAAATGACAAGAAACACTGAAATGATTTCTTCTTCAACATATTTTTAAACATTGAATTCTGCCCTCTCTTGGTGATATTTTAAAATGCAAGTAATATCTGTGCTATTTTTTTCTTTTCTTTAACAAACCCTAGTATCTCCCATCTTAAACATTTCTTTGGGGAATTTTCAAAATATTCAGATTAATGCAATTATTATACATTGTCATTCTGGTGATCATTACTGTACTATTATATGAAGCAAGTATCCAAAGCATCGGCCTTCTTTAAATTGATAAATTTCAGATTGAAACTTCAAAATGTTCCTCTGAATATCTACTTCTGTGTTGTCCTTGGTAAGGAAAAGCAGGTCATATAAAGATAATATTGCATGCACTATTATTTCTTAATATTAGTCTGATGCCAGAATATTCCAATTCTTTTGAATCCCTATAAAACTATATAAATTGATGGCCCTCATGGAATCAGATGGTAGTAAACCCCACAATTTAATACTGCATTGTGTGAGTCCTTGGTGCTCTCTAAATTTGGCTGTTTGTTTGCAGATGTTTCATTACCCAACTAGATAACCTCTTCCATGCTGAAAGGGAGTGGGATTTGCTCTCTGTATAGTGTTGCTGGTGGTGTGGAGTTCTCTGATAGTTCAGTCTTCAATATCCTGACATTCAGTTCAATGGATGATCCGAGTTCTAACATTTTGGGAGAAAAACTTACCATTAGAAAAAAGGCAAATGTAAGAAGAAGGAACTGATGTTGATGTTCCTCTCTGGGGCAGAGCCCTGTCTCCTGCTTCACTGGAAAGAAATTGACATAAAATAACAGAATAATAGAATAACAGAGTTGGAAGAGACCTTGGAGGTCTTCTAATCCAACCCCCTGCTCAGGCAAGAAACCCTATACCTTTTCAGACAAATCGTTGCCCAATCTTTTCTTTAAAACTTCCAGTGTTGGAGCCCCCACAGTTTCTGGAAGCAAGTCGTTCCACTGATTAATTGTTCTAACTGTCAGGAAATTTCTCTTTATTTCTAGATTGGTTCTCTCCTTGATTAGTTTCCATCCATTGCTTCTTGTCCTGCCCTCAGGTGCTTTGGAGAATAGGTTGCCCCCTCTTTTTTGTGGCAGCCCCTTAGACATTGGGACACTCTACCATGTCATCCCCAGTCTATCTTTTCATTAAACTAGACATACCCAATTCCTGCAGCCGTTCTTCATATGTTTTAGCCTCCAGACCCCTAATCATCTTTGTTGCTCTTCTCTGCACTCTTTTTAGAGTCTCAACATCTTTTTTACATCGTGGCAACCAAAACTGCATGCCGTATTCCAAGTGTGATCTTACCAAGGCATTATAAAGTGGTATACTGTCATCTGCACCGTTCTCTCCCCCTCCCCATTACTTACTGGGCAAGAATGCATATGAAAAACAAATCAAAGGTGAATATGAGCCAAAAGTGTAATTCCAGTCCACAAAGAAAATTCAATTGCGGTCCTGGGTGACATCAATGGACATGTAGTGGCAAGGTCAACAGTACAGTTCCCTTTCAATCTGTTTCAGATGGCAGTTAAATACTGGACACTAATTTTTTGGAATGACATTGACAAACTAGAGGAGAGCAAATCATATATTAATATTGATTGTTTTCTGATTGCTTATTTGTACCCTATGACAATCATTAAGTGTTGTACCTCATGATTCTTGACGAATGTATCTTGTCTTTTTATGTACACTGAGAGCATATGCACCAAAGACAAATTCCTTGTGTGTCCAATCACACTTGGCCAATAAAGAATCCTATTCTATTCTATTCTATTCTATTCTATTCTATTCTATTCTATTCTATTCTATTCTATTCTATTCTATTCTATTCTATTCTATTCTATTCTATTCTATTCTATTCTATTAACAATTCACGTGATCTTGATTCTATCCCTCAGTTAAAATGCAGCCTAGGACTGTGTTGGCTTTTTTGGCAGCTGCAGCACACTATTGGCTCATATTTAAGTGATTGTCCACTAGGACTCCAAGATCCAGCTCACAATTACTACTATTGAGCCAGGTACCACCTATACTATACCTGTGCATTTGGGTTTTTTTCTTGCCTGTTAGATTTCAGATCTCTCCTGGGAAGCATAGGATTGCTCCCGTAATTTATCATTAGGTTTTGCAGGCCAATAATTTCAGGGAGACGGCAATTGGATTTTCAGCTTGAAATAATAAAATATCTTGTGTTAACTTTAGTGAAGGAAAGATTAGTGCTCACTTCCTAAAATTTCTGTCTTAGTGATTGTGAAACAGGAATGTTATGGGGAAATAAAAAATAAAGACAAAATAAATTTCTCAGGAGGCAGAAAAAATAAAATTTTGAAAATTATTTATTTCATCCATTGATATGCCACCCTAATCACAGACTCCAGGCATCTTACAGGCATGAAGGAATTTTTTTCTCAAATTAAAAGCAAACAAACAGATGCCTTTTTAAAGAAACCATAGTCTTTGTTGCTATATACCGTATTTTTCGGAGTATAAGATGCACCGGAGTATAAGACGCACCTTAGTTTTTGGGGAGGAAAATAGGGGTGGGATTCTGCCTACCAGGTATTCATCTGGCTAGTCCTTAGCCTGGTCAGCTTCAGCACATTAGTTTGCTCGCTGGTTTTGAGGTTGGGGGTGGTGGGGGATAAGCTTCAGCACATTTGTTCGCTCGCTGCTTTTGAGGTTGGGGCTATGCTTCTAAAGCACAGCTGATTGTCGAAGGGAGCAGCAATTAGAAAAGCAGGCAAAGCACAGAAGATCGCTTAGCTCGTGTTTGGGCTGAAAAACAGCTTCAAAAGCACAGCTGATCCTCAGAGG
The DNA here is from genome assembly GCA_003457575.1 of Thermophis baileyi. Lineage (NCBI taxonomy): Eukaryota > Metazoa > Chordata > Lepidosauria > Squamata > Dipsadidae > Thermophis > Thermophis baileyi. Next base: position 1,006,468 of record QLTV01004090.1, on the reverse strand, counting down.
GAGCTCCAGTGACTAAAGCAGGCAAAGTGGGGAAGGGGTAAGAGAAGGTAGCAGCTGTTCCGGGTAGTCATTTTGGGCACCGCGTGTCGAGCATTTGGAGGCTGAAAACGCAATGCGGAGCCCAAAAACACAAGCCATTGTCAGAGGCAATCTCTGCAGCCAGGAAGAGGACGTGCGGAGGCCAAAGGGTAGGGGCCGGCGGGTGGGCGGGGCTACATTCGGAGTATAAGACGCACCCAAATTTTCAGCCTCTTTTAGGAGGGAAAAAAGTGCGTCTTATACTCTGAAAAATACGGTAGTTTACATGCTCAGTTTTTAATCATCAAACAACCGGTTAAAAATGTGATATCGTGCTGGCACTTGATTTCAGAAAGCTGATTGTTCATTTTGATAATTTTCTTATTAGAAAACAGTTAATGTGCATTTATAGTCCTTGACTTTTAATGTGAGCTAAGAGCAGAATATTCAAATGCATTTAGAAATACTTTAAATACTTGCAGAATTGTGCTGAATCTGAGGACCATGTCTTATGGTTCTACCTGTGTCTTAGTTGCATTCTGGAAAAGGTACTGATGGAAGAGATTGGGTTCCTAGAATTGTGGCCTGAATTGTTGGAATGAATTATATTCTACCTCACAGAATTGGTAAAAAAAAAATGTTTTGGCCAAGCCTTAGTGAATTATGAGGGCTTTAAGCTGAATCCTCTGAGGTTTAGTGAGGAACACTCTGAAGTAAAGACCTCAGATAAAGATGTGGGCTATAGATAAAAGTAGAACTGTTGCTGTAATGATGGGGGGAAAACAAAATGTAAATTGGCTCATAAAATTTATGGCCTTCATTGTCTATATACTGTTGAAAAAACATCCTGGAATAAGGCCACAGCAAACCACGTTCATATTGCTACCAATAAAACTAAATTGATATATCCAGGAAGTCATCAACTGCCAAGCTTGACTGAAAGACATATTATTTTATGGAAAAATAATAATACAAGTTTGAACACTTAGCATAGGAAGACAAATAAGATTTAATAGGTATGATAGCTGGGATGAGTCCTAAAACTGGAATATAGCAGTTGACAATCAGAACCTGTTGAAAAGGAACTGACGTAATAAAAATTAGGAAGGAATTGCACTGTGTGTTGAAATGATCCATTTTTGATAAAAGCAATCCAAAGTAGAGAAACTAATAGCAGTTATGATGTTGTTGGTATCTGTTATTGCCTGCCCACTCAAGGAGACAATATGGCTGATGCTTTCAAAAACAAACTACAGATACTCCAAAGAAGCATGAGGTCATAGTGATGGGAGATTTTAATTATCCAGACATCTGTTTTAAAAACAAACTCTGCCAAGCCTGGTCCTTCCAGGGAATTCATCACTTGTCTTGCTGACAATTTTCTTCTTTAAAGAATGGAGGAAGGCCCTGGAGAGTAAGCCATTGATATTATAGCGTATGGAAGTACAGATAGCAGGAACACTGGGGGGAAATGATCATACAATGCCAAAGTTCTGAATTTTAAGGAAAACTAAACTAAACGGAACCATAGGTATAACTAGGCTTTTTTTTAAAAAAAAAAATTGTCCTGACGCATAGGATTTTGTGGCAAGAGAGGCTGATGAGAAAAGAGTTCAAGATGAGTGGGATGTAACTGAAATGGGAAATACCGTAGTAAAAGCACAACAACATACCAGTCACATAAGGGGAAAATGGAGGGTAGCAGAAGAAACTGAAAATCTGAAAATTATAAAAGGACTGGGGTGGGTTCCGGTTTTCGTCGCTGGCCGTTCGCTCAGTGGTGCACCGCGCGGGTGGGCGCGTGCTTTGCGCATGCGCAGTGCTAAAACAAAGCTTCTGCGCATGCGCAGAAGTGAAAAACAAGATGGCGGCGCCTATGGCAGTGCCGAAAGAACCGGCTTGGGGTCGTGGCCAGGCTGCCGTTACTGCCGGTTCGGAGAACAGTCCCTATTTTTACTACCGGTTCTATAGAACCGGTCCAAACCGGCAGGAACCCACCTCTGAAAAGAACGTGCAAAAGAGGTGAAAGGCAGCAGGTCACCACAGAAAAAATAGCAATAGCACTAGCACTTAGACTTATATACCGCTTCACAGCCCTCTCTAAGCGGTTTACAGAGTCAGCATATTGCCCCCAACAATCTGGGTCCTCATTTTACCCACCTCGGAAGGATGGAAGGCTGAGTCAACCTTGAGCCGGTGAAATTTGAACCGCCAAACTGCAGCTAGCAGTCAGCTGAAGTAGCCTGCAGTGCTGCACTCTAACCACTGTGCCACCTCGGCTCAATGAGTAGTGAAAATTCATATCAGAGTTGGAAGAGACCTTAGAGGTCTTGTAGTCCAACCCCCTGCTCTAGCAGGAGACCCTATACAATTCTGGACAAATAGTTGTCCAAAATCTTCTTGAAAACCTCCAGTAATAGAGTACCCACAACTTCTGAAGGCAAGCCATTCCACTGGTTTATTGTTCTCACTGTCAGGAAATTTCTCCTTAGTTCTAGGTCGCTTCTACCCATTGTTTCTTGTCTTGCCTTCTGGCGCTTTGGAAAAATAGGTTGACCATTGATCCCTCTTCCTTGCAGCAACAAAGAGATAAAGGGCTTTTTCATTCCTTACTGCTCCCTTGTGATTATCTAGCCTTTTCCAACCCTGCCAGTGCTGCCCTAACCCCAGCCATTGCTACTGTTATTCCTCCCTAAAATACTTTTAAGCGTGCAAGCCCCATGCACCTGAACTGACTTTGTTGTTAAATGTAGCCACTAATCCTTAACTTAGTGATTTGGTTATATACATTGAACAAAGCTATCGTGTCTTGAAAAGAAGAAACATTTCTCTACATTAATGAGGGAAATCAGGAAGAAACAGATGATAGGGGTTGACAATGGAGCAGTGGTGAAATCCAAAAATTTTCCCTACCAGTTCTGTGGGCGTGACTTGGTGGGCATGGCTTGGTGGGCATGTGACTGGGTGGGCATGGCCAACTTGTAAAATGTGGTGAAACTCACCAACGCTCTTGCTTAGCAACCAAAATTTTGGGCTCAATTGTGGTCATAAGCTTTCTTTCTTTCTTTCTTTCTTTCTTTCTTTCTTTCTTTCTTTCTTCCCCCCTCTGTATCTCTCTCTGTGTGTGTGTGTGTGTGTGTGTGTGTGTGTGTGTGTGTGTGTGTGTGTGTATGTGTACCTGTGTGTGTCTGTCACTCTCGCGCGTGTGTGCACGGGGCAGCCAGCCGCTTGCTTAAGGAGGGTTTTAACAGGATGCAAAAGGACGCGGCTTCTCTCCTGCACTAAGGCTCTGGCCATCGCCTTGCCATGTCGTCCTTCCCCCCTCCCCCCCCCGCAGCTCTTCGGCTGAGTGTGGACGCGAGCTCCAGCCCAAAGCGGCAGGAAGCAAAGGCAGGTACAGGGCCGCTTCGCTTCTGCACTAAGGCTCTGGCAAACCTCCTCCTCCTTGGGGACATAGCAAGGCGATGGCTGGAGCCTTAGTGCAGGAGCAAAGCTGGCCGCTCACTTAAGGAGGGTTTTAACAGGATGCAAAAGGACGCCGCTTCTCTCCTGCACTAAGGCTCCGGCCATCGCCTTGCCGTGTGTCCCCCCCCCCCCGCACGAGAGGAGGGGGAGGAGGAGGAGGTTTGCCAGAGCCTTAGTGCGAGTCGGTGGAACGATCTGGCCAGAGCGGAGGACGAGCAGCAGCAGGAGGTGGAGGCGGAGGAGGAGGAGGGAAGATCACCGGCGGAGAACCCCGGAGGAGCACGGAGGCGGCGCCCGGGGAAAGCGAGAGGCCAGCCGGACCGTGTCCCCCCCCCGCCCGAGAGGAGGGGGAGGAGGAGGTGGTTCACCGGAGCCTTAGTGCAGGAGAGAAGCCACGTCCTTTTGCATCATTAAAACCCTCCTTAAGCGAGCGGCCGGCTTCGCTCCTGCACTAAGGCTCCAGCCATCGCCTCGCTATGTCCCTGAGGAGGAGGAGGTTCGCCGGAGCCTTAGTGCAGGAGAGAAGCTGCATCCTTTTGCATCCTGTTAAAACCGTTCTTAAGCGAGCGGCCAGCTTTGCTCCTGCACTAAGGCTCCGGCCATCGCCTTGCTATGTGCCCCCCCCGCACGAGAAGAGAAGGAGGGGGAGGAGGAGGAGGGTTGCTGGAGCCTTAGTGCAGGAGCGAAGCGGCCCTGTACCTTCGCGCCACATTTGCATGTAAGACAGCCTTCCCTTCCTGCCGCTTCGGGCTGGAGCTGCCTGCCCTCCTGAAGCAAGGAGCCAGCACAGGAGGCACCCGGGCCTGGGTGGAAGGCGGCCTTTTCTGCAGCATCCCCCTCCCCTCTTTGGATTGCCCTGGGGGGGCTCTGCCTTTGCAGAAACGGGGCAGGGTGGGGCGAGCAAGCAGCGACCGGGGGACTGGTTCGGGGGCGTGACCAGCCAGCGGTCACTACCGGTTCAGTGACCCAGGCCACATGTCCGCTACCGGTTCTCCTGAACCGGTCCGAACCAGTAGCATTTCACCCCTGCAATGGAGGGGGGAAAGGGAAATGGCTAGCCAAAATCCCTGTTGAGGCACTTTTAATAGTCAGCTAACAGTTTACATTTTTAAAAAAATAAATAAAAGTGATGCCTTGCAGAAACCATTCCCCTGATATTGGCACATTGTTTGGTCCTATCACAAACATCTGCAGCTACTCAGGATAATGCTGTGCACTGTAATATCACAAGACACGTTCTGCCCTTTCATGCTGGCATCAGGACATCGAGCATAATGGCATAAGAGATGGAGCTTGCATCCCAACTGCCACACATATTTCATTACTGTTTCACCCCCTTAGATGTCCATGGCTTTTACAATCACAGATAGTCTTCAACTTACAACCACAATTGAGCCTAAACTTTACATTGCTAAGTGAGACAGTTGTTAAGTGAGTTTTGCCCCATTATATGACCCTTCTTGCCACAATTATGAAGTGAATCACTGCAGTTGTTAAGTTAGTAACATGATTGTAAAGTGAATCTGGTTTCCCCATGGGCTTCGTTTGTCAGAAGGTCACAAAAAGTGATCACACATGACCCCAAGGTACTGCAATGTCACAAATATGAACCAGTTGCCAAGCATCTGAATTTTGATCACATGACCATGGGGATGCTGCAATTGTCATTAGCGTGGGAAACGGTCATAAGTCACTTTTTCAGTGCCATTGTAACTTCAAACGGTCATTAAATGAATGATTGTAAGTCGAGGACTATCTGTATACCACTTATGCTAAACATTAATCATGTAGATGAGTTGAAAATAATACATCCCTGTGTCACACTACCTTCATTTCAATGGTTACTCAGAAACCTAAAAGGGAAAGGAAAAGAACACAGCCACTGAAGCTACTGCTGGTGATCATTCTAGAGTCAGGGAAGTGGAAACAGGTGTCAATTATGGGGACAGCACAGCAGCCAATGTGGTTGAAAACAGAAGCCACTGCAGGGATATAAAAGGGATCAGAAACTACTGCTGGTGTCCTTGCTAAATGGAAACAGAAGCTGTGGGTGGATCGGGGAGCAGTAAAGTTATCAGCTGGACCACATGCAGAAAGATCTTTGCTGGAACATATATAAGAGATAGACCTAATTACCTTATCAGTATAAACAGAGGCCAATGTGAAAAGATGTATATTTGCCTAATGCCCATGCAGAGCACCAGGTAGCTTTCTTAGACATCAAAGCTATCAAAGAAGATGGGGGTGTTTTGTTTTTTGTTTTGTTTTTTTGGTTTTTTTTTATGTTAAGATTACTAGCAGGTAGCAAAAAATGAACTGGAGTTGCCAATTCAATGGCTCTATTATTATGTATTATTTTCTAAACTGTATGTAGCAATAAATATAAGCAGTGCTGGTTATTTGGGAACCCTAAGAAACAAAAACCTAAGACTGCTCAAATAAAAGGGATTCGAAAATGGAAAAAGCGTAAAAGCTGCAGGCATGTGAATGCTGATAGGGTCATATTGTATCATGTATCGTCTGTCACCAGGGGAATTGATGAAGTCAGTGAAAATGAATTAGCCAAGGAAAAATGGCTAATGTAATATTTACTACAGCAGTGGTCTATTTATCTCTTCTAGCTCACTAGGTGCATTTGGGAGACGTCACCTTTTTATGAGCCTGTTATGAAAGGACTGCTTCAGTTTATCAAATATTTGATCCCAGTAGTCCAAAATAAAACAATTGCCATCCTTGCCAAATATGTCCAGAAAAGAAAATGCTGTGGAAATTAAGAAAGCCCAGCTTTGCACTGTAATAATACACTCCATGCAGGATATATCCAAACAGTAGTCAGATCTTTAGAACTGTTGCCATGGTAAAAGGGGCAATTATTGTGAAGATAAATGATAAAAGATAAAATTACAATGAAAATTTCTAGGGTTTCATACAATTGTTGATGCTGCTACCACAGGACTGGAGAATTATATCCTTGCCTGTGCTGAGAACAAAGGCTTGGAGGTTATTCAGTGTCATGGTCAGAGATACGATGGTGCTGCAGCAATGAATAGAGCAGTGATTCTCAACCTTGGCAACATTAAGATGTGTGGCCATGCTGGCAATTTATTTATTTATTTATTTATTTATTTATTTGTCAAACATGTACAAGATAGCAGGTATAGGTATAATCATAAACATAATCAAAGTGAATACAGATAGATGAAGACAATAGGACAGTAGGACAGGGACGGTAGGCACGCTGGTGCGCTTATGCACGCCCCTTACAGACCTCTTAGGAATGGGGTGAGGTCGACAGTAGACAGTCTAAGGTTAAAGTTTTTTGGGTTTGGGGAAGAAACCACAGAGTCAGGTAGTGAATTCCAGGCATTGATCACTCTGTTGCTGAAGTCGTATTTTCTGCAGTCGAGTTTGGAGCGGTTTACATTAAGTTTGTATCTATTGTGTGCTCGTGTATTGTTGTG
>QLTV01004090.1:947904-960466 GCA_003457575.1 Thermophis baileyi | reverse complement strand
TCCTGGCTCCCCTCCTCAGGCAGCCCGCGGGAGTTTCTTCTCCCTCCCGCTTCCCTCGAGTGCCGGAGGCGGGGGAGCGTCAGTGGACACAACGCCAAGGAACGCGACGGAGCTACAAGTCCCAGGTAGGACGTGCATCTCGCGGCCCAACATGTTCCACCTGCCAGAAATGAGTCTCTGTGAGACTCGTCCCGCCACCGCCGCTGCCTCGTGGAGCAGGACTCTGCAAGGCCTGTTGTGCCGTTGCATGCACCAACGGCAGAAGGACCCCAGCTGTGCCAGTATGATGAAGTTTGCGGCAGTCCTGCAGTTCGTGCATGCAACGGCACAACAAGCCTTACTGAGTCCTGCTCCACGAGGCGGTGGCGGCAGGGAGGGGAGGCGAGGCAGCGGCGATGGGACATGCAGACCCACGCTCGCCGCCTACTGCACCCCCAAAATAATAAGCCCCCCCCCCGATAATAAGGCCGAGGCCATATTTGGGGGGTCAAAAAAATATAAGCCCCTGTCTTATTTTCGGGGAAACACGGTAGAATTAGGTATGATGCATAATATAGGAGGTAGCTGATACTATTTTGTGGGTAAAATTAATTACATAATATAGGATCGCTTATAATGTTGTATTTGGTTTTAACATTCCTCTTAATGTATAATGTTTGAATTCACCAAGATACCTTGTTATAGATGACGTCATCAGACAACTTGACTCCTGCAGCAGAAGATCTCCATAGTCACAGAACTTCAACCGCTGAGCCTAGTGAAACGTCTCCCAGTGTGTACAGCGGTCGAACTGAACAGTTCTCTAGTTTCAGTTCTCCTGATTTGCCGGCTGCTATCCGAACAGCATTTGTATTAGGGGTAAGAATGGATTTCTGAGCATTGTTCTATATGTTTTTAAAAAATTATTCATGGAATGCCTTTCTTTGGCAGTTTCTAAGAGATTGGTTTATGGCAGGGGTGTCAAACCCAAGCCCCGCAGGCCAGATCCGGCCTGCGGGGCCGGCCTGGAAATATCAAAGGACCGCCCACGGTGCCTCTGCCGGCCAAAACGGGGCCTCCGCGCGGCCCGTTTTTGGCCGGCAGAGTGCTGTAGGAGGAATCTGTCCCGTCTCTCCCCCCTCCCCCCCACCCCGCCTGCCGGCCTGCGGAGAAAAACTACAATGCTGATCCAGCCTTCGAAGAAATCCAGTGTGAAATCCCTGGTTTATTGGATGTCACCTGGAGTTGCCTTGATATACTTTTAAGGCAAATCGAATGAATCCACTTCGGGCCATACTTTTTATGGGAACTAATTTAGTTACAGTTAAAAGATGTGCAGAAAACGAAAAATGCAATTAACTGTTCCTGATATTGCTCCTACAAGTGGAAGGGGATGGGCTATACCCGTGATGGTGAACCTATGGCACGTGTGCCACAGGTGGCACGCAGCGCCCTCTGGGCACGCGAGCCGTTGCCCTAGTTCAGCTCCACCGCGCATGCGCACGCGCCTCCCACCGCCCAGGTGGTCGTCGGGTCTGCGCATGCATGGGGCACATGCACATGCGTGGGGGTTGGGGCGCGTGCGGGGCATGCGTGCATGCGTGGGGCGCGTGTGGGGGCCGTATGCACGGGGGCGTGCGGGGGGCGCGTGCATGCACAGAGGGGCAGGGTGCATGTGCGGGGCTGTGCGTGCATTGCATTTTGGGGGTTCGGGCACGCACGCGCATTTGTGTGCGCACATGCGCGCTTTGGGCACTCGCTTCAGAAAAGGTTAGCCATCACTGATACATACGCATCATAAACCGCTCCATGTTGATTGTACACTATTGTGAACTCTTTGTTTATTTTGTGTCATAAAGTTCCTGTACCTATACAGATTATTCAGATACATAAGAATGTATGTCAAAAATGATAGATATATAGGTAATCTTCAATTTACAACTGCAATTGGGACCAGCCATAAGTTAATTTTTTCAGTGCCATTATAACTTCGAGTGGTCGCTAAACAAATGGTTGTAAGTCGAGGACTACATGTATATTCAAAACACGCAATAATTATAATTTAATTAAATTAAAGTTTAAAATTAAAATGTCCCCACCTAATCGGTATCTCAAGTTCCAAATATTTGATGGCTCAGCAAGGATTTTAATGCAGCCATCTTGAGGAAATAACTAGTTCAAAGACAAGAGGTGTCAGTACCTTAAGGTGCAGTCAGAAATATTATGATCATTACCCACAATATGTAGGGCAAAGGCTAAAGATTAAAGTCAAATTGTTTAAACTGAATTTATTTAACGTCCTCCTTTTTTATGTATATGTATGTCTACCTATTGGCGAAAGTAAAGGGGTAACGAAAATAACCAGTGTTCTTCTTTTAGGAAGCAACACCAATAGAGCATCCTTTTAGTGCTGTGAAACGTGAGCAACAGAAAAAGTGGCTTGAAGAGCTTGATAAGCAAAAGGAAGCTGACAAGCTGCGAAAAATGGAAGAAAAATGTAATTTTTTGAAGGTAGTCATGGTTATAAAGGCCACTTTAAATAAAGAAAAATAGAAGGTCTAATAAAAACATTTATCCAGTTGTTTTCTTAGAAAACAGAATTATAGCAACAAAAGTACAAAATGTGCATGTTGAAATTGCCTAGTAAAAATAAAGACTCCAGTTAGCATACAAAATTTGAATCCTGGCTACTCAGTTCAAGAACCCTCAAAATAAATGGTCCAGTGAGATCTACAAATGCTTCTCAACAATATGTTAATATATCAAACATTCCTGAACTCAAACAGTCATTGCTTGGTGTGAAGGATGCCTTTAATATATTTTGATGGAATTTTTGAGATGTAATATTATATTATCCAGAAATTCAATCCTAATTCCCTCACTCCTCGGTTCAACAAAGTGTGCCTCACAGCTAGTCAAACATGTTGGAGCATCCACAACCATTAAGCTAGCTAATGAACTTTCTTTACATCTGTGTCCTGTAGCAAGACTATATAGCCCTATGGAAAAAGAGAAAAGTGGAAATATAAAAGGCTGTTTGGAAGAAATTGGCACAATCCATATGAAAAGTCCCAGTGTTTTGGTGGCATGTTATCAAAACAGTTCCCCTAGATTGAGTGTTCAGTCCCATTCAAGATGGGGTGCATATTTCTATGTTTAATATCCACTCTAGAGATTCAGATCTCTTGCCCATCATCTCAGAGTACCTTCCTGACTGGCGTCCTGCCACCATTTCAGAGACCTCCAAACTTAGGGAACAACTGATAAGTGAAAGTTCCCAGTGGCACTTCTGAAATCTAATATAGATTTGTGGGGTTCTGGCTTGGTCTCCCTATTTGTCTACATTGATCAGTCCTTGCAGGTGCCTAAAGAATAGGGCTGATCCCTAATAGTCCCAACATTTAAGAAAGTTTATAAACTTCAGTCTAAACAGCTAAGCACCCTGTTCTGTGCTTCTGTTGTGCCCCTAACACTTTTTTTTTTGAGCTTCATAAAAGAAAATGTGGACATATATTTAAATATTATTGTCTTTGTATTTCTTTAGGGTGAAGAGCATGACAAATGGACAATACATTTTGATTCTTTCAAGAGTCATATGAATTCGTTTACACAATATCCTTTAAATACAACATATCAAAAGACTCCTGAGGCTGTACAGTTCTCCCAGGACCGTACAACTTGTTCATCTTCAGCTTTGTCTTGTCTCACACCTACAGAGAGAGAGATTCCAGGAAAAGCAGTTGGAAACTATATTTCGGAGCCAAATCAAAAAGCCAGGTGATTGCCTAAACTTTTCCTTCCAGGTTGCAACCTGGCATTAATTAGCATAACCTAAACAACTGTTCTTTCAATAAATTAATTTTACTTGTACTTGCAACTCTATTTATGTGCATTACTGTAGAATATCTTTTTTTCTTGAGATTTGTCTCGTTTAACTATATATACTTCTTAGAGAATAAAGCTACTTGTGTGAAATTATTTTCAATATAGTATCTAGTCTCCTGAAACATCACTGGACCTTTTTACAATACTTTTGAATGTTTGTGGATTAAGGGAGTTGCAAGTAGCTGATAAATCCAAGCATTTCATTGTATTTTCCATCTCCATCTTCTCTTGGGGAAAATTCAGACTAAGAAAGGAAGTTAGAAGTTTATTTTTCTCCACTCAGAGCTGGCTGCAATTTGTTAGGGTAACAAGGACTATGGAATTGAATTTTCTGATTGAGGCAAGTATATAGTCTCTACTGAAAAGTCCTAGGAAACTTGAAATCAATAAGGTAAATTTGTGAGGGGAAAATATAGGCAGAAATTCCAGGGTGTTTTTTTTTTCCAGAACTGCTGTGTTCAGTGAATGTAGTTTTATTTATGCTAACATTATCTCTTGTTTCTTTGTCTGTTGATTTCTAACAGTTTTATGTAGATCTAGGCCTCCTATAATTTAATTCAGATCTCTTAGTCCCCTAGTTAAAAGTGAAAAAGTGATCCTGGAAAATATTGAAGGGTGGGAGGGGGATTAGCAATAGCAATAGCACTTAGACTTATATACCGCTTTACAGTGCTTTACAGCCCTCTCTAAGCGGTTCACAGAGTCAGCATATTGCCCCCAACAATCTGGGTCCTCATTTTACCCACCTCGGAAGGATGGAAGGCTGAGTCAACCTTGAGCCGGTGAGATTTGAACCGCTGAACTGCTGAGCAGTCAGCTGAAGTAGCCTGCAGTACTGCACTCTAACCACTGCGCCACCTCGGCTCCTTATGAGGATGGAGATTCTAGGAAAAGATGTTGTGTTTTGTGACAAAGAGCTACCGTTTGTTTAATTACATATCTTTCCAAATTCCCCTCTGCTGATAGTTTCCTTCGTTCAATGACTGCACTTCTGGATCCTGCTCAGATTGAGGAACGAGGAAGACGACGACAAAAACAATTAGAACATCAGGTAAAATCACAATAATGTTGCCTTTCTGGTTTATTGATTTATGTTTTTCCATAAGTAGAGAAAGCATTAGCATTGGATTTAAAAAAAACACAAATAGAACAAGTAACGTGAACTGTGCCAATAGAATGAAGTTTAGAATGTGATTAGGACCATGACACAGCTTTTCTCAACCTAAACCTAATTATTTTTAAATAAGTTTATTTATGACAGATACATTTCCAATCTTTTATCTGTATCATTTCTTCTTTGAATTTTTAAGGGAGCCAGATGGTATCAGAGTTTTATCATTTTAAGAATGGAGGTACATTTTGAAACCTATGATTTCATAATCTTTTTGTAGTTTATTTGTAAACCACCACTTGACCCTTTTCTCATACATCCATTTAAAGCAGAAATTGTCCTAAACATAACTATGGTAAGTGTTGTCAGCAGTAGAAAGCACCATCTCCCAGCTGCTGCTCTTGACTTCTTTTTTGAGAACCTTTTCTAAGCTTGCTTGAATTGGAGAAGCCTTCCAATTGAATGCAATGATTTTTGAGTCCCAGTAGCTCTACTGTATATGTTTTTCTGTATATACTGTACGTTAAACCAGTTATACCAAAGACCGATATAAAGTTTTAATGACTTGGAGTCAAAACACCTAAGCAAAACAATGGAAGCTTTTAGCGTAGATTAAAACATGTTACCAATTTGGTTTTCTAGAAAGCTATAATGGCTCAAGTGGAAGAAAAGCGAAAAAAGAAACAGGTAGAAGAGGAACAAAGAAGACTGGAAGAACAAGAAGAAGAGTGCCGGCTTGCCAGAGAACATGAATTGATGAAGAAACAGTTTGAAGAAGACCTGCTAAAGCAGAAACAAAAAGAGGTAAACATTCACATGTTCCATGGCAATAAACTGCCAATCCACATCAGCCTCAAATAAGTGATATTTGGTGCGGATGAGAGCTTTTTGTTTATTAAAAAGCATAATGAAGGGAAGGGAAGGGAAGGGTTCTGTTTCAATGGCTTTATAGCTCTGAAGATACTTTAGGATAAAGTCTGGTGAAATTGCAGGGATTGGGGAGAGTTAAAAAAATTATTAAGAAATCCCCATAAGATTGGGCCAAAATAGTATTTATGCCTGTCTGTCAGATTTCTATTTAAGCTGGGTTAAAGGCTGAAGAAATATCAAAGATTAGCTGAAATTGAAAAATTTCCACTTAAGCCTTACTCAAGCAACAAGATATTTCTGAATTTTTTATTATTGTTTTTGTCCCCGTTTGCTTCTTCAATGAGGGCTGAATCTAGCAAGGCCAGAATTGAGCCCAAACAAAACTTACCAAAAAATCTGCAACATTCAAGGCTTAAAAATAGATGACAAAAATCCATTACTACATATGGTCAAGAGAAAGAGATGCAGGATTTAAACCCTGGTGCTAACTGATAAATATGACTAGATTTCTAGATTTTGTAGTAGGTGATGTTTTGTATTGTAAAAGCATCTTCCATATTTGTAATAAAAACAATTTAACTCTTCCTTGAATCTTCTGTTGCTAAGCTCATGATGTGTATGTGCATTCGTAGAGAGAGGTTTATTGCCATGCCCAGGATAATGCTCTGATATATTTCTTTCACTTAGTTTCTCAGTTTGGTCTGTTTGTCCCTTTTTCACCTCTGGTTGCTATTTACCCTCTGCCTCCCTTGGCAGCATTGTGTTAGAAACATCTTAAAAAATACTTTATCTATTTCAGATACTCATACAGATTTCTCCTTTGAAAATCTTATAATATGCAAACAAACATACAGTGTTTTAAACAGGTTTAGTGTTTATTTTTACAGTACTCTTGCTGAGTATCTATACCTTTTTTTATCCTATTAGGAAATCATGACCCTTAAAACAAATGAGTTGTATCAAACAATGCAGAGAGCTCAAGAATTAGCTCAAAGATTAAAGCAAGAGCAGCGGATTAAAAATTTGACTCAGAAAGGACATGACACTTCAAAACTGCAGAAGAACCTTGGTGGTGGTTAGTATCATACTTAAAAATAATGCAGGGCTAAATTAAAATATGTTTCTATGTTCCTTGATATGAGAAACTTCTTTAGAATACATATTAAAAGATTTCCCAACAGCACATTTTTGAAAATGTTTTGGAAAACACTTTGAATACAGTCTCTTATTTATGCTGTATTATAACTAAATTTAAATACATGTAACCAGAATATTAACGTTTTTTCAATATAGCACCACCTCACTTTTTCTCAATTTTTTCTTTTTAGAATATACTTCTGTATATTTTTATGGAATTCTTTTATTTTACACATATGCTGTTTTTTTAAAAAAAAATAAAAGAGGAAAATGCTGGTTTTTTGTAATATGTACTGTGTTTCCCTGAAAATTAAGACCCAACCAGAAAATAAGCCCTAGCCTGATTTTTAGCATGCTCCTAATATAAGCCCTACCCCAAAATAAGTCCCAGTTAAGGTTGTCATCAGCCAGGGGTATGTGTGGGTGGGCGTGGCCAGCACTGGAGGCGGCGAGGGCATGGGCTGCACCGCGCAGGCCATGGGAAAGTCGATAGTCAGTGAGCCAGAGCGGGCAGGCGGCCATGGGAAGCTTCGTGCGGTGGCACCAGTAGCAGGCGGAGGCAGAGTCACGGGGCGGAAAGCAAGAGATCCTGACATGTTGCATGGGCCACAGGCAAGCCAACAGGCAGGACAGAGTGGGCAAGCAGCCACGGGAGGCTCGTCTTCACATCTCTCGGCTTACCCATGGCCTGCGCAACACATCGGGATCGCCTGCCTTTCCCCCTGTGCCTCTGCCTCCACCTGCTACCAGTGCCGCTGCACGAAGACAAGGCTCCCACAGCCACCTGCCCGCTCCGTCCCACTGTCTCTTGGCTTGCCCGTGGCTCGTGCAGTGCATCAGGATCACCTGCCTTCCCCCGCATCTCTGCCTCCATCTGCTGCCAGTGCCACCGCTTGAAGATGAGCCTCTCACGGCCGGCCGCCCACTCCGGCCCACCAACTCTCGGCTTTCCAGTGGGCCGGGCAGCGTATCAGGATCTCCTGCCTTCCCCCCTGCGTCTCTGCTGCCAGTGGCACCACATGAAGATGAGCCTCTCACGGCCATCTGTCCGCTCCCGCCCACCGACTCCCCCCTGCGCCTCTGCCTCCATCTGCTGCTTGGACAGGTAATCAACTCGGCTGCGCAACTCCAGATTGCGCCAACCAAGCGGCCGGTGGGCTGCAGCTATTGCCGGACACCATCTGCCCCCATGTGCTCACCGCCTCTGATCACCCTGATATTGTGTTTCCCCAAAAATAAGCCCTAATGCATTTTTTTGGAGAGAGAGAAAAAATAAGATCAGATCTTATTTTCAGGGAAACACGGTACACCTAGATTGGGCCATCTTTTTTGTTTGAAGAGACCCATTTATTGGAGATATTGCGGTAATATTTTCATAAGTATGCATGTTAATGCCCATGCATATATATAATTTCCTTCTTCCTACTCCTCCACCTGCCTTACTAAGTATTTATGCTAAAAGTATTGACAAAAACAAAGGTTTGAATTCAGCATTAAACTGATGTTAAGAAATATAGAGTTGGAGTATTATTTGACTTTTCTTCTCTTTAGGTGATACAACAAAGGAGAATGATTACACTGACTTGAATGGGATTTTAGAGACTCCTAATCATCAGAAGCACTGTTTTTCAGAGACTAACAATGAAACAAATGAAAGAAAGAAAACTAATTTCTCTCCTCAGAAAGACACAGCTGTGCAGACAGGTACATTAATTCATTATGCAACTTTTCCTTTACGTATTTCTCCACACTATATTGCTTTGGCATACCCTTTTGCTAAGTGTAGCAGACTCACACATTACTGGGACACTAGTAGCTAACAAAATCTTTTGCATTTGTTCAGAGTTGGACAGTCTGCTGAAATGACTTGAGAAACATTCGAGAGAGCATCTGGAATTTTTCCAAGTTTGTAGAAACTGAGGAAGTAGATAGGGTTCCCTTAGCATGAGCTCTTCCTGCTGTGGATTGGATTTGTGCCCCACCTGTCTCCTTTGGAGCAGTTGGATAAAGGGTGACGGCTGAAACTTGTTTATGATAAACTTTTTTTCAAAAGTGGGAAGGTACCATCTGCCTTTAAAGCAATTGTAGCCCCTCCTGAAGGAGCCATCTCTCAATCCAGCCACATTGGATAATTTGCACGCAATCCACCTCCCTCCCTTTTCTTCAATTACAATGGCTCCTAAAGAAAACCTGTACTCTTTTCAGCTTGAATTCATACCTAGGCCAGATGGGCCTTTATTTGTTTATTTCAATGTATAAACTGTCAAAATAGAATGAGACAAAGCAGTGTACAGACAATTAAAAATACATCACAGAATGCATTAGAAAAACCAACTGTGAGGGAACTAATAAAAACAAAACATCATGTCATATGCAATAATATATCACAATGTGAAATACAGAATATCAAAAAGTACAAAACATAAAATATTAGTAAAATATTTTACTAATATTTTAAATAAACGCTTTATATAAAATATAAATCCGCCAGCAATTTGGCAGTTTGAATCTCACCAGGCTCAAGGTTGACTCAGCCTTCCATCCTTCCGAGGTTGGTAAAATGAGGACCCAGATTGTTGGGGGCAATATTCTGACTCTGTAAAACCGCTTAGAGAGGGCTGTAAAAGCACTATGAAGTGGTATATAAGTCTAAGTGCTATTGCTATAAAGTGTTAATTGGAAAATGCAGGTCAATCAAAAGACATAAGAGTTCTGCGGTTGCTGCACCTTGCCCTTCTGTGACAGAGTTTATGTGGGTCTGCCATTGGATAGCTCAGAAACTGCACTCTGTTCAAAATGCAGTGGCCTGACAGCTGGCAGGAGGAAGCAGGTTCATCAGGTTCACCAAATGTATATTTTGATATGCTAGCGATTTCTGTCACTGATTTAGACACTACTTTCAAAATGTCTCTTAAAACATCTGGAGGTTAGCAAATAGCTTCTCCTTGTAAAGAATGTAGGATAGCATTAATAAGTTATTTCTTTTCCTGGAAGGAAATGTTGCTTTGCCAGTTCTATAAGGTAAACTATGTTAGAATAGATTTATTACCAATATAATGTAACTCTCACTACAGTATCATATTGGAGCTGATTTCCATTGGATTTAGTGGTCATATACTCACCTTGGATAAGGTCACTTTAAGAATTTGGATAAACATCCCCAGTTTTAAATTTGTTTACTAATGCTGAATTTTTTTTTCTTATCTTAGCTGGTATTCAGAGTAAAAAGTTTAGAGTAGTGTTAATTATTATGAGTAATGTTTGAGTAAATATATTTGAGGAATTATTTAAACTTTTTTTTTTTTTTTGCTAGAGTTTGCAATCACTGATTTTCCCACTGATTCTGAAATTTCCCCTACGCCAGCTGGGGAAGGAAGAATGGACTGTTCATCTCCAGATGTTGCTGTAGAATACATAATGGACTTCAGCAATAAAAGAAGCAAGAAAGAAGCACAATATCTAGATAAAAAGATTTCAGAAAAGGAGAATATTGTCAGCTGTCGCTATGAACAGTGTTCCCCAAAGCAGAAACATCCCAAGGCAGTGGGGAAAAATGGGGAAAAGGTGGACTGGAACATAAACAAACCTTGCAAAAGATATATTCCGGCCTCTGAGAAATATCCCAGACTCCAGCAAAAGCAGAGGGAAGAAAAGAAAGCACAGCGTCAAATGGCGCTGCTTCAGTTGGTTGAAAGAAACAGCCCTGGTAATCTTTGCAAGAAAAAAAGTGTTTCTCCAGATAGAGCCCTCTCACCTCGCCAGGAAGATGAGGTCAAAAGTAAAGTAAGTGCCTTCAAAATGTGAGGATGGCCTAGTCATAAACCATTGTCTCAGACAAGTATAAATACTTGCAGCAGTGGTGAAATAATAGAAAATAGAATAGAAATAGAAATAGAAATAGAAATCGAAATAGAAATAGAAATAGAATAGAATAGAATAGAAGAGAATAGAATAATAGAATAGAATAGAATAATAGAATAGAATTCTTTATTGGCCAAGTGTGATTGGACAGAATAGAATAGAATAGAATAGAATAGAATAGAATAGAATAGAATAGAATAGAATAGAATAGAATAGAATCTATTGTCACTTTGAATGTACACTAATCGGAATACCTTAAAATGAAATTTTGTTGCATACAACTCTCAAAGGTCACCACCTCCAATATACACTAAACATGACTAAATAAATAAATACAAAATTATGCATATACCCACATATATTATATGACACAGAGAAACAACACAGTCTAGTTCAGATGTATACATGTACATGGCGAGAAAAATGAATCTTGCGAGTTTACCAGACGGATGGCATAGGGAACAAAGCTGTTACAGAATCTCGTAGTTCTGCTAGAAATACTTTGAAACCTCCTCCCAGAGGGGAGCAACAGAAACAGACTGTGAAGTGGGTGTGTGGGGTCTCTTGACAATGCTTTGAGCTCTAAGCACATAGTCCTTATGAGCAGTATCCTGAATATCAGGAAGTGAGCTTCCTATAATCTTCTCGGCTGTCCTTACCACTCTCTGTATGGACATTCTATCTGAGGCACTGCTGCCAACTGACTGTTACACACTGAGAAATGGAGTGTAATTGAAAATACCACAAAATCAGCTATAAATAATTGAATTACATTTTTGAGAAGAACAAAATAATAGAGCCAGTTTGGTGTCATGGTTAAGGCGGCAGCTAAAAAGACTGTGAATTCTAGTTCTGTCTCAGGCATGAAAGCTGGCTAGATGACTTTGGGCTAGTCACACTCCCTCAGCCCAACCCATCTTATTGGGTTGCTGTTGTGGGGAAAATAGGAAGAGAAAGGATATTATGTATGTTCACCACCTTGATTTACCTATGAAGTAATGAAGGCTGGATAAAAACATTAATTTTTTAATGCAAATTCCTCCAAATCAACCTCAGAAGTATTTCTAAGAATGATGTATGCTGCTGTGCAGTGCTAAGTATGCTACTGGTGCTACACTACACCAACACCTCTTCCTCCTCTTCTTCGTCCTCTCCTTCCTCTTCTCGTGTATGTAACTACAGTGATTAAAAGAAGAAAAAAGAAGAGCCATATATTAGTATAATAAAATTAATTCAGTCCTTGGATTTATTAAATCCAGAACACATAGAAATGCATTGCTGCATTTTCTTATTTTTACAATATACTTATAAAACATTGATAGAGGGATACCTCTTGAAGGTGTTAACATCAGGAATATTTTTTTCGAATCTCTAATCAGTAGAGCCAGGGTTCTTAATACACACTTCATTTTCTGTTGAATTTAATTGATTCTTTAGATCAGCGGTTCTCAACCTGTGGGTCGCGACCCCTTTGGAGGTCGAACGACCATTTCACAGGGGTCGCCGCGCGCGTTAGCCCGCCATCTTGGTGCCACCGTCACTGCAGGGGTAAAAAGGTCCCGGTTCGGCCGTGCCTGCAGGTCGCTGTCAGCTGGTAGCCCGGACGCCGCCATTTGGGTTCTTCTACCCTCTGCGCATGCGCAGAATGCTTTGCGCATGCGCAGAGGGTAAAAGAACCCACATGGCGGCGTCCAGGTGAAGTCTCCCGCTTCCGATGCT
>QLTV01004090.1:904779-947688 GCA_003457575.1 Thermophis baileyi | reverse complement strand
AGTACTCAACTTACAACCATTTCTTTAGTGACTGTTTGATGTGACTGAAAAAAGTGACTTATGACTGTTGCGGCATCCCCGTGGTCATGTGACCAAAATTCAGACACTTGGCGACTGCATGTGGGTTGCGGGGGGGGTCGTGCCATTAGAAAGGTTGAGAACCACTGCTTTAGATATATATTTTATGTTTCGTGAAATTTGGACCCATTGATTTTCTAAAGTTGGATATTCGAATTCCACATTTCAAACATATTACCAATGTTTACCTTCATGACATTTTTTGTTTTAAAATAAAATTGTATTACTGATTTCACTTCAAATACAGTGTCTCATAGAGATTTTAGAATTCCAAGTATCTCTGAAACTGCTAAAGTATCTAGATTATATTGTTTGATCAATATATGTTTTCATTATATGTATTGCCAAGCCAATAATTTAGTTAAGGTATTTATACTCAGCATAGTCTGAAATCTTTAAAATGAGCATTATCCATAAACTGATGTAATGTATTTATCTCCTGCTTGGCCCCAAACTTCCAATAAAACAGTTTATCCTCTGTCTTCAAATTAGGTTCAAATCAAATTTCTCATGTGGATTTGGATTAAAAGTTAGCCACTTAATTTAATAGTTTAAAGTTAGTTTAATTTAACTGACCAAATATACCTGGCAGCTTTCAAAGCTGGAAAAGACAATCTCAGTCGTCTCTGTTGTGACATATTTCCTTCTAATCATCCCAAAGTGGGTAATATTGGAGGAAAAAAAACATTCTCATAAGCTTTAAAATAAAGGTCTAGCTTTAAAGTGGAAAATCTGAAAATGTAAAGCATCAGCATCATGGGACAATTTAGGCGAAAAAAATTGAGCATCTTGATTTGGTATTAGAATTTTCATTATTTATTTATATAAATTGAGTTAATATTGGAATCCCTCTAAAACTCTGCATCAGTCTAGAGCAGACCTGTCAAACTGGTGGTCCGCGGGCCGGATACATCACACGCAGGCCACGTCCACCCCGGCTCTGCAAAGGCAAAAAACATCGCGATATGTCACGATCTGGCCCGTGACGCGATCGAGTTTGACATCCATGGTCTAGAGGTACAGGTGGGCCATGGGTAACCACCATTCATTGACCATTCAAACCTGCTCTGAATGAGTGGTACTTCTTCGAGCCGAGGTGGCGCAGTGGTTAGAGTGCAGCACTGCAGGCTACTTCAGCTGACTGCTGGCCTCTGCCAGCAGTTCGATTCTGAACTGGCTCAAGGTTGACTCAGCCTTCCATCCTTCTGAGGTGGGTAAAATGAGGACCCAGATTGTTGGGGGCAATATGCTGACTCTGTAAACCGCTTAGAGAGGGCTGTAAAGCACTATGAAGCGGTATATAAGTCTAACTGCTATTGCTATTGCTATTGCTATTATGACTGGTCCTCAGAGTTCCAGCCATCACAGTGTCCCACAGTCATATGGTTGTCATTTGCAACCTTATTTGCCAATTTCTGGCAAGTGAGCTCAATGGGGAAGTCAGCAGGAGGTTGCAAATGGCAGTTACATTGCTTAACAATGATTCTCTTAACAATGGCAGCCAGGATTGTTGTTGCTAAGCAGTGCAGTCACATGACATCATTATTTACGACTCTGTCATTTAGTGACAGCAATTCCAGTCCCAGTTACCATCATTAACTACTGTACTACCTGTAGAGACCTGGTTTGTCCCTGGCTCCCAAGAATACATTTAGTATAAATAAATGCGAATTTATTCATCTCATCGCCTGCAGCATAGCGATTAGCAGAGTGCTAAAAATAAGGGCAAGATCAAATATAACAAGTAGATCAATTTCAGAAGGTAAAATAAGGGTTCATTATAAAATACAGTGTGGTGAAAATAACTTTGTTTATTTTGGTCTTATTTTAGGAAGAACAATTCTCAAAAAAATTATTTGAACAAAGGTTGGTATTAGCATGTCTTTCTCTAGTAAAGTATTGGTTTTGTGTCTGTGTTTACATATAATCAAGTTCTCAAATTTTATGACTTATTTAAAAGTAAAATTAGCATAAATTCCAAAGTTTTAGCTATTCCTGTTAGGGAAAAAATTTGCACTGAGAAATCAAATGTACATGAATTTGTTATTATATCAAATGTCAAACAACTTCATCTTCACTCATAGCTCTTTTGAATTACCCTTAAACAAAATAAAGACTGTTCATGTGGAAGGAGATCTGCATTTTCAAGATTGCATTTAAATATAAGCGGAAATTAATAGATTGATAAAATGAAGAAAGCTCTGATTGAGATTATTTTATGCAGCTTGATTGTTTGTTTTAAACAGATCTGACTCTCCACCTGTTCCAGCAGTTAAAACCAGATTACAGCAACAACTAAAGACTTCTGATTTCCCAGTTCATAACAGCAAAAATAGAAGCCCAAAAAGTATTTCTGCAGATCAGCATCGGAATGAAAGGCCTCTTCCAACTGCTGAAGCTGAAAGGCCTCCTTCATCTCATTTTGTTCCTTATGTGCGAACAAATGAAATATATTACCTTGATCCAGATGCACCCTTGACTAGGCCCTCCACGCATGAGCCACAATATCAAGAGCTGAACGGTACTGCAGTAGAGAGTTCAAGAAATGCTTATGGTTATTGAATAAAAAATTGTTTTAATGTACTGCTTGTTCTACAGTGCTGTTTTAATTCAGTACTGAACAAAAAAATATTTGTTTAAGAGAAAATCATTAATTTTAAACCTATCAATCTAAACATAAATATATTCTATTTGTAATCAGATGTTCAAGGAGAAAATTTATCCATGGGGTCACTAACAATTAACCACATAGATCTCATGTTGAGCCCTGGTGGCGCAATGGTTAAAATTCAGTATTGCAGGCTAACTCTGCCCACTGCCAGGAGTTCAATCCTGACCGGCTCAAGGTTGACTCAGCCTTCCATCCTTCCGAGGTCAGTAAAATGAGGACCCAGATTGTTGGGGGCAATATGCTGACTCTAAACCTCTTAGAGAGGGCTGTAAAGCACCATGAAGTGGTATATAAGTCTAAGTGCTATTGTTATTGCTGTTCTATCAGTACATGTAGAATACTGCTTCTATGTAACTTTTTTTAAAAAATTGGCTAAAAGTAAACTAAATTCTTTAGAAGGCTGTATATGCATTCTCTTCCACACAAATTTCAAGCTAAGACATATCATAATTTATTCATGCACAATATTAAAAATGACACTGTTTACAGTATAATTAATTGTATCTATATTTATCTTTAGATACTTACCATAAACCACGGCAGGTTTTTAGCTCTGATCACATAAGGGATCCTCTTTTTAATCCTAATATGGTGAGAGACAGGCAGCAAGCCATACTCAAAGGACTTTCAGAGCTGCGAGAGGTAATAATTGACTTCAGTGTAGTAAAGTTGCTGTTGACTTTTTCATAAAGTCCACTGATATCGCATTGCTTACCATTGATCATTTGTGTTGAATTTTTCACTCTAAGACTACATTGTTTGCAATGTTTCCATCTTGTAAAAAAAAGACCAAAAAAATTCATTAATCAGTTATTATAATATTGTTTACATGTAATGTGCTCCTACATAATTCATATATTCTGATTAACTTTTCTAAAGCTTTCTTAAAAGTATGAAATATTTAGAGTCATGCAAATTGGGAAGAAAATTGCTTCAAACTACTAGACATAACAGAACTATTCCGTTTTTTTATTTATAATCATGTTTCTAACTGCAGAAATTATTCATAGCAGAGAGCAGATTGAATTCCATAGCATATTTACTAGGAGACAGACATATATTCACAATCATTCTTCTATGATTAGTGGGGTTGAATATTTAAAGTTGATCTCCATTTGGTGAAGAAAACCCTTTTGTGTTACATACTTACAAATATAACCCTAAAACTATGCAGTGTCCTTGTTCCAAAAACTGGTAGAAATTCCTTCCACAAATTTTCTTTCCCTGTTGTTATGAGTTAGTCTTCTTGAATAAAAAAGAAACTATAAATATGTTCTTCACCTTTAGCTCTCCCAGTTTTGCATCAGTCACAATCCTCTTGCCTCTCTTGTTGATTAATAGAATAGTCAAGTCCCAGGAAAAAACTTAAGTCTTTCTGACATTTTGCAGGAATAGAACTATAGTAATGTCTTCTACTTCTAAAAGTTCTTGTATTACATGTGTTAAGAGTCTTCATATTAATTTCAAATTGTCAACATCAATACATCAGTATATATGCTTTCTAAATGTTTAATATGTCAAGTAATTTCCATTTTAAATATTGTTTCTGTTCTTTAATGTTGAAAAATATTTGCATAATAAAGGTGATATTCCTAATATTCAAAATGATACATTATGTGTCCCTTCATTTAGGAGAATATCACTACTATGACTACTACTACTACTACTACTACTACTACTACTACTACTATTATTATTATTATTATTATTATTATTATTATTATTATTCATTGCAGTCAGCCAGATGTTTAGACTGGACTTGGCCTTTTTATCCACCTATCAAGTCCTTCCCAAGGACTTTGGATAGGCAAATGTTCTTATTTGATGGTGTTAATGGTGTGGCCAAGTGTTGTCATCTGCTTTGCCTGCTATTTTTTTAATGTACCGGACATGTAAATACTTTGCCTTGTCATGCCTCTTTTCTATTCTTCATTTGGTCTTTCTTATAGGCCAGTTTGGTCTCTCCAGTACACAGTAAGACTTCATGGTGTGCTAGGTTCAGTGCATCTTCTTCACTGTCCTTCAGATGTTCTTCCAATGTCATTATTATGTTTTAATTAATAACTAGCATTAATCTTTTAAGGGTAATCTTCCATTACTGTTCTAATAAATATAACAACTCCCTGTAGTCATCTGCAACTTGCAGTGCCTTTCAGAATACCCATATATGATGGCAAGTGGAAATGTTATTCATTTCCACTTGCCATCATAAATCCAGAGCAGAAGGCAGCAACTAATACACCTGAAGCTGCTTCTGTTACATAGACTTTCCAGAAATGGTGTAATTTATTATTTCAGATGTTTCAATTCTCTGTATACATTAGGTCAGGGGTGTCAAACTGGTGGCCTGCGGGCTGGATGTGTCATGCGCAGGCCACACCCACCCCAGCTCCGCAAAGGGGGGGAAATGTTACAATACATCACGTAACAACGTGACGCAGCGAGTTTGACACCCGTGCATTAGATTGAAGCATGGCAGAAAGAGTCTTAGTTGCTGTTGTGGTGATTGTACCATCCAACTGTTCTTTCAGCTGTTTTGATGGCATCCATTCATTAAAGCTGCTCAGACTTTTCATGTTGAAAATTTTTTTTGAAGAAACAAACTACATATTTATGTCCAGGTCTCCATCACCTATTCATATTTCTGTGGTTTCAGCTCTATATTTGTAAATCATCATGTTTTCATGCAGTGTAGAAAAAATAGAGTAGATTACCAATCTTTACTTAGTCCTTCTGTATTTTGCATTGCTTACCTCAAAAGGAAATTAGGGGATGGATGGATGGAATTACTTTTATATCCTCTTTAATACTTCTGTATTTTTGCCCATGCCATTTATCAGCCTAACCTATTCTAGTTATTTATTTCTCATCTGTAAATAACCTTATTATTCTGTCTTAAGTATTTGTGTTACTATTGTTTATCCAGAAAACAAAAATGCACCTGGGAAAGATAAATTACAAATGTGTCTAATGGAAATGTTCTACAGTGGTAACAGATAAGAGTATTTATTGAGTCTATCCCTTTTTTCAGTGTAGGAAAATCAACTAAAGCATTCCTGACAGATGTAGTCTTTGCTTCAGCACATCCCACAAAGAGGAATGTACCACCTCATAGTCTAACTACTGTCTAACTACTGTGGCCAGTAGATTATTTTCTAACATTCATTAAGAACTTAAATCCTTAATTCTATGCCTTGCATGCTAGGATGATGGAGGGCAGGGTTTGACCTTCTTCTTTATGGCATCCTTTCAGGTATTTGAAGAGTACTATCATATCTCACCTCAAAGCTAAACAGGTCCAGCTCTTTCAATCATAGGATTATTTTCAACAATGAATCCCTATAATGTTCTTTGAACCAGTCTGCAATTTGGAAGTTTTATTTTTGCTGGCGGCAACTAAAATTGTCTTTGTTACAACCATATTACTCTATTGATTCTTATTCCGGTTGGAATGAATTATGATTCAAAATTAATTTCAGACGTCCTAGTGCCAAGATGAAAAAATTCCAGGTGTTTATAACTTGGGAAAGTTACACACATTTCCAAAATAAATAGTTTTTCATGTCTTTCTATTTAATTTCATTCTTCCCTCCTCCCCCCTTTTTTTTTAAATACAGCTGTATATTGGATAAGCATTCCCTCCAACTCTTCATGCAGAACATTAGGTAAAAAAGGGTGACTAGAATATGGCTGAGGACTTAATAGTGTTGCACTCTAATCAACCTCTTCTCTGAATTGATTACGAACCCGTTTGAGTGATTTTTGAATAAACTGCATATTCTTTGAACACGTATTTTCAATCTGACTGTTTTCATTAAACAATACCCTTATTTCTTTTTCTTCGTTGTTGTTTTGAACATACCTGAAGAATCTTTCTGTAGTTCTTGATACAACCCAAACTCATTAGTCTTCATTTTTCTTATTACACATCTGTACAATTTGAAGTCTGTATAGATGAGTCTCTTATTTTGTAACCTCCCACTTTCTTCCCATTGTCTGATGTGCCCTTTTTATGTTTTCAGATCTTCACAAACCTTTTCGTTAACCTAGTTTGACCTCCATTTTTTCTTTTTGAATTTACCTGCAGTTGGGTTTTGAGATTATTATTTTTTAGGAACTCATACCAGTTTGTGACTGATGCAAAACTGGGAGAGCTAAAGGTGGAGAACATATTTATAGTTTCTTTTTTATTCAAGATCAACTCATAACGAGATGGAAAGAAAATTTGTGAAACCAATCCCATACTGCCACTTGAGATGACCATTTCATTTTGCCTAACTATTCTTTATTATTGAATCTAATGTCATCTTTCATATTTCTTTGGAAATGTCTAGTTTATGTGTTTTAAAGCTTAGCAATATTCTAAACTTTGAAATATCTAAATTTGTAACAGTTGTATTCACATAATACATCAAGCCATGGTCCCATCCTAATCTCTAACTGAATCCTTAATTCCATTATTGTTGAATATCCTAGATCAGGGGTGTCAAGCCCGCGGCCCGGATGCATCACGCTCTGGCCACGCCCACACCGTTTAGCAAAGGGGAGGAAAGGCACGATATGTCACGTGACGATGCCGTGACGCCATGAGTTTCACACCCCTGTCCTAGATCATGTTCATGGCAAAAAGTATGTCAGGAAAGATGGAAAAATGCAATTAGTCTTGCAGAAGAAAGGATTCATGACCAACTTCTAGACCTGTATTTGTATCATCTTATTGGAAGATCTCACCAACCAGGGAGAATGGGGATCCAGATGTAGGTAGTCTACATTTGCATAGAATTCTGACAATTTCCTTAGAAGTCATCTGCTTAAAGTCCTACCAGATAACCTTGCAAGATATGTTCATCACCTCTCTATGGGATCTGTCCAGCTGAGACCAAATTCTGAGCAGATCTAAGTGATCTTATCTTCCAGATGTCTAGAAAATTCCTCATAGCCTCCCTTGTCTTTCTAGCTATGTTCACTCAATGGGATCTTTAAAAGGGCTGCTGGGTACAATTCTGCAGATGTAGTAACAACAGCTCATCAATATTTAGGCTGAAACCTGAGCTTTTCCTGATTGGTGTGATTAATTTTCCGCCAGCATCCTTCTGAGTGTTTCCTCTGCTGCTTCATCACCCAGAGCTTCTCTGTTCACCAAAGAGTTCCCTTGGATTGGAGAGCTGGGAGAGGCCACTTAGCACAAGGCCACTAATGCCCTTTTTTCCCAGTGGGCAACTGAAATCTTAGCTGGACTGCCCATTAGAGCTTTGGGAAGATCCTCAATCACTCTTTGAAAATCAAGTAATTCCTTAAATGCCTAGAGACAACTGATCAAATGGGATCTCCTTGTGGAATTTGGTAGCACCAGTCAGTTCCAAAGCAATCAGAGCATGATCCAACCATGACAAGGACAGGTGTTAATACACTTAGTCTTAGATCATAACACATCTGTCCTCAAATGAAAAATGTTAGGTGGTGTAGTCTTCCATGTGTCAAGCTGTCAATGATACGATTCATATCTATGTTTGTCATGGTGGCAATGACCTTGTCATGCCCCCATCGGAGCCTGAATCTGAGACTGAAGATGAACAGCTGACGGAACGGGAGAGTGGCTCCGTTGGCTGTGGAGGAAACTGGGGAAGGGCAAAGTCAGGCTGGGCAGAGCAGGGGAGAGGTAGAACAAAGGAGAGGGGATTCAGATGAAGACTTCCTCATCCTATGGCGCGCAGGGAAGTATGCAGAAGAGAGCAACGTGGGTTGCATGGCTTACGAGGAAGGAAAGGGTCCCGATTTCCTTCACAAGGCACACCTGGGGATGGAGTTTAAAGGAGAGGCAGTTGGGAGGGACGTTTGTCAGGAACAAACGCTGAATTCATAGAGTTGAGAGTTGTGGCCTGCATTCCTGGCATTCCTCCTGACTGTTTGAATTAGTGTCGTGCTTCTGTGTGCTTATCTTGTCTTGCTGGAATTATTGCCGTGAATTGTTCGCTTCTGGGACTCATTATCTTGCCCTGCTGGAGTGATTGATTGCAGTCAGTCTGCTTACAGCATTTGGACGGGAGTATCTGCAACCAAAAGCTGCTGCAGGTTTGTGGGAGAGTTTTTCTCCAGGCCAGAGAGTAAACGGGATGTTGGGGGCAAAGTTGGTGCCAATAAAGGGATTCATACCGGTTCTCTGACTGTTGCCGCCTTCGTGCCACGCCCCGGGTCATCACAGACCTCTTAGGCAGCCTCTGACCCCTTTCCACCAAGGAAAGCAAATTAAAATATACCAGCACTTTAAGTCTGAGAAATTCTACCACCCACTGAGGAAATCAATAGGTTTCAACATACCAGGTAGGGATGCTGTTATAGTAGAGCAGTCCCAACCTGTCTCTAAAGCTCAATATTAACAAGGCATTATGTACAATTATCTGCAGCACAGGCTCCTAAATGCTGTCAGTATACTGAATGACAATAGCTATTCCACCTGAAATCCAAATGATCGTTGCCTCAGAGAGAGAAATTCTCTTTCGTTCATTTAGGCTCTGTAATTAAACTTGCAGTGAGAAGGGATCTTGATCAAAAGTTGTTATATTAAATATTTGTACAGAAATATGCAATCTACTTTGTTAGGGGTATCAAGAGATAATTAAACAGGTGTAATTTTATCTTGCAGGAAAAGCACCTGATCTTTAAATTTCATTGCCATCATTTTCTACATGACTGAAGAATTTACTTCCTAACAAAGCAAATATTTTAAAATCTGTTTAGCATAACTCTTTTTTAGGGTAACTTTACTATTACAGGTATCTACTGTAGGTTGCGTGTAGATTTATGATTGCTGTTTAAAATTGTTCAGTGTTTTGTAAAAGCATATTCATTTATCTTTCCAGGGGCTCCTCCAGAAGCAGAAAGAACTGGAGACATGCCTTATTCCAAGTCTTATGTCTCAAGAAGAAAACTTTATTTTACCACTTTAAGAATTTCAGCTATGATGAATGGATGTTTTGCTGTGTTGGCACTTTATACTGTAATTATGAACCAAGTTTGTAGAATATGGACTTTTGTATATTTAGGGTAAACTTTCAGTAATGAAGAATTTTATTTCACATGAAACGGTATGATAATGTGATTTGTTTACACAATATTTGTATACCTAATTTAAATTTTATGTGAATATTTAGCATGAGAAATAAAATACTTGAATTTTCAATACCCATGGCTACCCGAGTTGCATTTTAATTGACAATGTAAGCAGTGATTCAGATACATCCACCCATGTTTAATAGCTGTTCCTATAAAAATCTTACTTAAATGATTTTAAACATACAGCAGTTTTGTGTTTATATGGAGTTAATAAGCAAGAGCATAAAGAAATCCCAGGCTGTGACCTATATGTACAGAACCATAATGAATGCCAAATAATTATATTACATTAAAATGTTAAGCCGCTTTATAAACATTGCATTTTACATGTGTCATGCCTTACATATATTTAAAATGAGTTGTGAAGCATATGATTCTACAAGCAGAAATCACAACTCAAATTTAACTAAAATGGGTTGTTTTAGTAACATGGTTCCTTTCCCACCTGGCAATAAAGTTAATAATTTAAGAACATGACTATACAATAATGTTCAACCAATTAATACTTTTTTGCCTGAATAAAAACTGATAATGTGTATTTTATCTTTACTTTCTGCACTGAATATTTATTGTAGAAGAATAGAATTCATGACAAGTTGCTTCGATTAATTCCTTCTCTTAATCATTAATCCCTAATTAAAATGATGTCTTAGCATTTAATCTGAATCAAACATTAAAATGACACCAATTACATTTAGAGCAAGTATCACTTACATGAAAACCTAAACGCTCAATTCTGCAATCTTTCAAGATACCTGTCAGATTTCTTCTGAGAGCAGCAGCTTCTTATTTGGAAGAAGAAAAACTAACCTTGCTTTCATCTTACCAGCCTCAAACAGTCTTTCTCAACCCTGGAAAGTCACTAGAGGGGCAGGACTAACCTCTCACCTTCCATCATGAGCCGAGGTGGCACAGTGGTTAGAGTGCAGCACTGTAGGCTACTTCAGCTGACTGCTAGCTGCAGTTCGGCGGTTCAAATCTCACTGGCTCAAGGTTGACTCAGCCTTCCATCCTTCTGAGGTGGGTAAAATGAGGACCCAGATTGTTGGGGGCAATATGCTGATTCTGTGAACCGCTTAGAGAGGGCTGTAAAGCACTATGAAGCGGTATATAAGTCTAAGTGCTATTGCTATAAGTCTAAGTGCTATCACCCACCCCCAACAACAAAAACTTCAAAACCATCCCAACATGGAACAAGGGATTGAGTACTTCAGATGTAATGGAGTCTACATAATAGACATAACAAAATACAAGCAGTTCCTGGATTGTGAATAAATTCCATCCCATCTGTCTTGAACTCAAATTTCTATTTAAGTTGGAATTTGTACTGCCTATTAATGGAGGACAACATTGTCCTTCAAACTGAGCAACGCCTTCAGGAACCACTGAAAACAGGCTGCATATTAAAAACATGCAGATTCAGCACATTGTTGGCTTGAAGAATAGCAATAGCACTTAGACTTATATACCGCTTTACAGTGCTTTTACAGCCCTCTCTAAGCAGTTTACAGAGTCAGCATATTGCCCCCAACAATCTGGGTCCTATTTTACCCACCTCGGAAGGATGGAAGGCTGAGTCAACCTTGAGCCTGGTGAGATTTGAACTGCCAAATTGCAGGCAGCTGGCAGGCAGCAGAAGTAGCCTGAAGTACTGCACTCTAACCACTGCGCCACCGAGGCCCACCATTTGCCATTTTTAATCATAGGCAGCCTGTTCGTATTCAGGGATTATTCTTAAATTGGACGTTCTTAACTCAAAAATTGCCTGTATGTTGCCAATGCCTTAGGACTGCCTGCAATGGTTTCTAAATTTGATATAAAAATGAATAAAATAATATAAACCCACTCTTGATTCAGAAATTGAGAAACAGTATGATTTTTCATAAGCTTTTCTTCAAATGGCTTGCAGCTTGCATTCGAAGATTCTATTGGCAGAGAGCCAGTTTGGTCTAGTCAGGTTTGGTCAACAAGCCTCTCAGTCAATTCCTGTCACAATCAAATGGATCAGCACTAAGTTGATCTAAAAAAAAGTGGACCCTTCACTTGCGTGAAAATGCCAGGAATAAAAAAAATTCTGTAGAACTGGTCTATTATTTTACTTTATAAACCTGCATTTTCAGGTGGAACTATATCCAGATAACTCAAATACTGAAACACAAGTGCTAAATTACAAATTTAAAAATCAGTCATTTGGACAGAGTTCAAAATCTGAAAACCAAAGTTTTAATACAGACTACTTCATTTTAACTCTAGCCAACAGAGAGAAAATATCTGGTGTTCAGAAGCTACTGGTATTTCAAGCATGCTTTCACAGCACTATTGCATGTATACATTCCTTCTTTAAAAACCAGATTTTAACCAGCCCATCTTTGATTGATCACATGCCATCAACTCTGACTCCTAGCATCCACAAATATACTTTCAGCTCATCTTAGTAGATTTATAATAGAGGCTAAAAGAGGAGGGGAAACGATGCAAACATTTCTGCAAAATAATATTAAAGGTATAAACTTAATTTAAACAATTGTTATCAGATTAAGGAGTGATAAGAAAAATCAATAAAAGTACTTACCATATTTTTCGGACTATAAGACGCACCGGTGTATAAGACGCACCAAGATTTCGAAGAGGTAAGAAAAAAAAAGTTTTTGCCCTCCTCCAGCCTCCAGGAGCACTCTGCAGACCTCCCAAACCCTCTGCACATACTGTTTTTGTGAAAAACGGACCATTTTTCACAGAAATGGGGGCATTTTTGCCCCCCCCCAGCCCCCAGGAGCACTCTGCAGACCTCCCAAATCCTCTGTGCACCCATTTTCACGCAGGGCGGGGCTTCAGGAGGCCAAAAATGGCTGTATTCGGTGTGTAAGACGCACCAACAATTCCACCCTCTTTTAGGGGGGTGGGAAAGTGCGTCTTATACTCCGAAAAATACAATAAATATTTCTGGTAGCAACTATTTTATATTTATTTATTTAGAAAATTTATATTTATGGTTCCCCAGGCCCGCTGACAGAACCACGTTTCAGGGCCTTCCAAGAGAGTGTTAGAGTGGGAGCCAGTCTAATCTCTGGAGGGATGAAATTCCAGAGAGCCACCATAGAGAAGGCCATTCTTCTGGGTCCCGCCAGATGTATCTCCTTAGGGGACTGGACCCACAACATTTCTTGCCCCTCCGCTCTAGTGGGTCGGGTAGATGTGACTGGCAAGAGACCCTCAGATAACCTGGCCCCAAGCCATGAAGGGCTTTAAAGGTGACAGCCAATACCTTGAATTGCACCAGGAAGCAAATCGGCAACCAATGCAGTTCCCACAGGAGAGGTGATTCATGTGCACACCGAGATCTGCACAAAACCATGTGGGCCGCTGCATTTGGCACCAACTGGAGCTTCCGGATGCTTTTCAGGGGCAGCCCCATGTATAGCATTTTGCAATAGTCAAGACTGGAGGTGACTAGGGCATGAGTGATCGTGAATAGGGATTGTTGTCCAGGAAAAAGCGTAACTGCACAAACTGTAGTTGCGCAAAGGACTTTCTGGCCATGACTGCCACCTGCTCTTTGAGCAGGAGTTGCGAGTCCAGGAGAACCCCCAGATTACACACAGGGTCTGTTTGGGGCAGTGCCACCCCATCCAAGACCAAAGGTAGCAATTCTCCATGGGCCAAAGAACCCCAAACCCGGAGCTACCTGTTCTTGCAAGGATTCAGTTTCAACCCGTTGCTCCCCGTCCAGCCCCTAACAGCCTCCAAGCACTGCGAAAGGGAGGTCATGCCATCACTTAACTCACCACGGGCTGAGACATACAGCTGAGTATCATCAGCATATAAATGATATTTCAGTGTTGGATGATCTCACCCAACGGCTTCATATAGATGAATAGGAGCAGAGAAAATACTGAACCCTACGGGACCTGCAAAGTAGTGGGCGAGGGCTGGATCTCTCGCCTCCTATTAACACCGACTGAAAGCGGCCACAGAGGAAGTGAACCAGGATAGCACAGAGCCTCCCAATCCCCAAAGCCGCTCCAGAAGGATACCATGGTTGATGGTATCGAAAGTTGCCGAGGTGTCAAGTAGAGCAAGGAAGTATGCACTACCTCCATCCCGCTCCCACCAGAGATCATCAAAAAGCACGACTAATGCCATTGTTGCCCCATATCCAGGCTTGAATCCTGACTGGTAGGGGTGTAGATAATCTGTTTCATCCAGAAACCTCTGGAGCTGCTGTGTAACCACTTTCTCAATAACCTTCTCCAAAAAGGGAAGACTGGAGACAGGTCAGAAATTATCCAACGGTGGAATCCAGTGATGGCTTCTTGAAAAAGAGGGTGGACCACAGGCTCTTTAAAGTTCTGAGGCACTCCTGTAGGGAAGCATTAATCACCGCCAGAGTCCACCCACCTGTCGGCTCCTGGGAAGCTTTCGCAAGCCGTGAGGGACATGGGTCTAAAACACAGGTGCTTGTGAGCATACTCTAGGATCATATCCACTTCCTCAGGAGCAACAGGATCAAATCGTTCCCAGATAACAGGGCAAGAACGTGCCCCAGGGGCCTCCATCGGACCAGCAATCACGCCAGCATCTAACTGGGAACGAAGTCGAGTGATTTTGTCTTCCATCAAATCCGCAAGTTCAAGTGGGCCTCAGTCTCCTCCTTCCCCAGGAAGAGACGGCTCACCTTCAGCTCTTGAGAAATTCATTGCCACCAGACTGTAATCTGACCATGACAGGGGGACCAAAGGCAAGTCCAATTCCAGGTCCCATAGGCACTGCTCCAACACCACCAAATCGGGTATGTAACCACTACTCTTAGTCGGGCCCTGGATAACCTGGGACAGGCCAATGGAAGTCAGTTTCCACAAAATCCCGGGCTACCTCTGACCCCACCCCCAAGGATGGCAGATTGAAGTCCCCCAGAACTATAAGCCTGAGGAACTCCACTGTCAGCCCTGCAGTGAGGTCCAAGAGCCTGCATAGGGAAGCTGCCATGCAGCAGGGAGGCTCGTACAGCTGCAGCAATCCCACCTGATCCCTTAAGCCCAACCTAAGAAAAAGGGTCTCACAGCCAGGCACTTGTGGAGCCGTGCCCTGGGAGGCTGCCAGAGATTCTCTGGTAACAACAGCCACACCCTCCCCAGCCCGGAAGTCTAGGCTGGTGCCATGCTCGATAACCTACTGGGCAAATTTCTAAGAGGGGAACACCTCCATCGGTGCCCAGCCAAGTCTGTTATACAAGCCAGATCTTAAACTATCATAATATTCATGAGGGAATATGCCCAAGTGTCTCCTCAGATCTGAAATTTCTAGTTTAAATGATTTTATACAATTTATAAAGTGACATTGTTTAACTGCAACAGTCTAGTTACCGATATCAATATATTAGTAGTCATTTACAGCCTAATATTAAACTTGCTTCCTCTAAAGAGTTCAAAGTAGCAGCATAATTTCTCCCTTACTGCCAAGTCTTTTAACGTATTTATGAGGCTGATGGCGAGTTATACATCCAGCATGAATTGGAACTGGCTGGTTTTATTTAAAATATTTGGCCATCTATTTTAAACACAACTCTGGGCAGCTCAAAACAATAAAACCCAGTAACTAAAAAATTATAAACCATAAAACCATAAACTCAAAAAACTTTTTTAAGGTTTTCTAATTTTAGTCCAATTATCTAATCACTATCACAGAGGGTTTATCATGTTTAAAGAGAAGCTTCTTGCCAATTAGAAGTGGCTAATCTGTATGAAATGACAAAAATTTTGAACCTATCAGAATTATCCAGAATCATACCCTTTTGTGACTTATAACAAGATCAGAGCTTCATCCAATACTTAAGAGTCTTCAAAGAACAGGTTCTATTATTTTCTTAATATCTCTGGTTATTTTATGACTTTAACCACAGTTACTTAAATATTCTCCAGACATGTTCAATTTTATCTTCTGTAAACTAGCCCATTAGAATATGTCAATTTAATACCTTGTCCCTGTTCCTCTAAATATGTTTTACAGCTTACATTCCCAAGCTATTCCCAACGTATTTTTTGTTGTGCTTCTTAAATGTATTCACTCCATTGTTTGGTTAAAGGCTGCAACTCAGGGCTTTTTGCTTGGATATGTTTTTATTTGCCAAACAAAAGAAAGGTGATCTGGGGAATAGGATAAGTATACTCTTACCAATTTGCCTCCTGCCTTCTCCATCACTGTGACTATTTCATGGTAATCATTTTGTGAGTGAATACAATACACCCAAAAAATTGAAATGTGCTCACCATTTAAAACACATTGGAACTCCCGCTTTAAATTATTTATGCTCTCTACATCTATTCCTGCTTTCCAATCAAATATATAGCAAAAATAGCATATTTTAGCCCATTTTATTTTCTATTATACATGACTTTAGGTGCCATTCATGGCAGATCAATCCAAAATTAATTCTTCCATGTTATGCATTAATTGCAGTTCTACATTATAATAGCTTATGAAGTGCTGTAGATTTCTTGACAGATTTTATATGCAGTTAACAGCAAAGCACAGTTCATATTCATGAAGTGTAAGATATAATAGCATTTTATTGTTATGAAATGTTTTAATTAAAAAAAAATCCAAATTCAGGGATACAAGAGTATATTATGACAGTAACTCCACACAGAGCTATTCTTAACTTCCTTGATGTCAATGAAGCCAGTTCATCTACATATACATAGAATTGCAAGTTTTCTGTCAGAAATAACCTGATTTAGTATTACTATGCTGATAAAAAGAGCTCTGATAACTCTGAATACTAATCAGAGTATTACATACTTTTAGTAAATGCAGAACTTGATGGCAAACGTTAACTTGATTGATAACGATAAATAACCATCTTGGCTGCATCTATTTCATGGAAACAGATGACACAACAAAATGCAACTTGCTAATAAGTCCTCTCTGGACAAATTCTTTTATTCATTTCAAAACAAACTGCATCTACTGTTTATTCTAACTTAAGGTATGTAACCAAAAATCCAGGATATTTGATGAAGTAACTAGAGTTGACTTTAAAGCGATAGAAAGATTTTATACAAAACATTCACATATGTACATAACAGCTATTTTAAAGAAAAAGTGGTTTGAATGTCCTTTTATACTTTACATTAAAAATTATCCCTTCCCTCTTTCACATATGGTTCAGGCAAACATTCAAATTACATAAGTTAGACTTCAAGTTGATAATCTTAATTACATATGAACTACAAAATGTAAAACTTAAGAAGTGCCAACAAACAAGTTCATTCAAGTACAATATATGTTAAAAATATATATATTTATTTCAAACTTCAGGTGCTTTATCTGATACAGACCATTCATGATTTAAATAAACATGAAAACATCTGAGATAAGAAACAAGAAATGTTTAGATCAGAGACTAGAAATACTTAATTCACTTTTTTTCTAAAGTCCGCAAGAAATATTTAAAAAAAAGACATTTCTGCTTTGCTCAATTCTGTTTGGGAAATGGCCTCGAAGAATCACAACTGATATCCCAATTATTGGATGAAGATGAAGAATGGTCCATATCCATGTTCTGACTATAAGCAGTCAGAAAGCAAGTTCCGCTTTCCTGCTTTTGACTGGCAGACATAGGGTACGTTGTTCCCAAAAACGTCTGGTGAGTGAGAACGTTAAAATGACTGAATTGATGAGGCACACTTAATTGTCTATTGTACATCTGAAAGCTGAGAGGAATTTGTTCATCTGAATTAGTTCTCTCCCCTTCAGCACAGCAGGTAGTTGAAACAGGAGTAACTGGCTGTATATCTGGCATGTCAATTTTAGAAGTCTCTTCTGTCAGAGAGTAGTGTTGTTCTTCAGAAGACAGCAGTGCATCACTTTGAGAGTTTTGCCTAGAGTCTGTTCTGTGTGGTCCTTTGGTCTCTGACTGTAAATCTTCCAAATGGGAATCACAGTTTGAGGCATCATTGCAAACTTCTATTTGTGATGCTTCATCCTCTGAATCCAGAGACATGTCCTCCTCATCCTTTTCATCGTTTTCTATAAGAGCTACATTAAGAAGAGAAAAATCCTACTCTATTGAAATGGAAAGTTTATCTAAAAATACTATGCACTACTCACACCGTTTTAGGCTTCAGGTCTCAAAGTCGCATATCATTTAAGGCTGGTCTTCTGTCATTTTTGTTCACTTACTCAACACACATATAACCCTCTTGTGAACGTCCGGATATTCCGATGCTAAAAGCTTCTGCTTCATGCTTACTGTTGGGTAACCCCAACTTCCAGCTCCAAAGGATTTAATGTCAAAACAGCATCTAAAGTTATACAGTAGGTCAGAATTTTGTATGAAAATTACCCATCACAATTACCGACACTCTCACTCACTGCTTGTTTTCTACACTTCAGCTCTGTCATCTTTATCCTAACCCTTTTACATTTCATGGAGTTTCTTGAATACCCTATCAGACCAAATTCATATTAAGATGGTGTACAACACTACGACTCTTTCTTACTTTTACAATGTGTTCTAGTTTAGAAATATTACATTCTTTACTTATACTGAAGCATATATACACTATTTCAAGTAATCATTTCAAGTAATCTAGCTAGCTACATGTGAGATAAATTAAACTATATTATTACCTGTTTGTTTGTCATAATCAGTGGGAGAAGGCAGGCTTTCTTCAGTAATTGAGCTGTGGCAGCCAACTAGACTTTTGAAGTTGTGCATAAAGGAGTTGACAGTAGTAACCACTATTCCATTATCAGCATAACTTGCAAAGGTTGACACATTCTTTTCTAAGCAAAGAGGACGGAAATGTTCATTATATGATAATAATGTTTGTATAGATATATGTATATATATATATATATATATGAAAATCATAATTATTTTCTACCTGTCAGAAAGACCACATGCCTCTGCTGAATATTCTGATATTGAAGTTTTATGAGACACTCTAATTCTGGAGTAGTTCGTGTTTGAGAATCGCAGCTATGGTACGCCAGAATCTCAACCATGTGTTTCTTTTGATAAGCACTCAGAAGTGCTAGCAAGTTCATGGCATTTTTATTTGTTCTGTTGGAAGAAAAACCATGTATGATCTGCATTTATATAATATAAGCATTGTAGACAAAATTACCAAGTCAATTTCTAATTTTCTACAGAAAAAGCAAAAATTAAGACCATAGACATTGTTTAAAACAAATGCAGGCTATTAAATGAAAGCATGGTTTTGAAGTATACAAAAAAAAATAAGTTCGCATTTTTACCTTAAGAGGGGTTTTAAAAATGAAAATAGAAAACAATGTTCTCACGATATTTGGGAAATGGTAGGCAAAAAAGAACTTTAACAAATATAAAGAATGATTGATATAGCTACTACCAGACCAATTTCAAATTATCTTTATTTTTAATATAGTAATTCTTGCATACCTAATACATACCTTACAAGCTCCTTTAATTTTTTCTGTATTTTACAGTGGATTTTCCATTGCCACTTTTCATCTGGAGTACTCAACTCTCCAAGGAACTTCAGAAACTCATTAAGTTTATCTAATTTTGAAAACAGAATGTAAACCCTAGCTTATATTTCTTAAAATAGGAATTAGATAAATTTGTACAAGACAACAGCACAATGCTTGACCACAGCTTTTATTAGTAGCATGTCGCTAGAACAATTCCAGGAGAAAATTATTGACTTCAAGTAAGAATCATGATAGGAAACATGACTTTCATTTGGAAATGTTAATCTTAATTTTTTAAAATCAATTAAATTTATGAGTATCCCCATTATGTTAAGTTTAGTTGTGAGGTTTACTGTATCAGTAAGCTAATTTTACAAATGTTACAAATAAATTCAAAAGCAAATGAAGTATTAAAAATTATGGCCAAATGATTTTTATTAGATGTTTTATGCAAATTACATTTCCCCTGTAAAAATATTTTATTAGAATATAGCAATTGTTTAAAAGCTACTCAAGTTTATTGAACTGGCAAATTCCAATTTTCTATATTAAGGTTCAAGTACACAGAAACATTTTATCGCTTTGTGGAAAATACTATAAATAATAAAGTATAAAAAAAGATTAATAAATTCCCAATTTGTTTTCTTCTTTCCCTGTTCCCCTGCATCCACCTTTCATGCTAAATTTTCATAACAGCATAGTATTACCAACGTTAGCACTTAATACAAAACTGTGATTAATATAAATCAGTATGTGATAGATTGATCTGAGCATGCGTCTCTAGTAACTGCTATATTTATTACTGATCTACATTTAAGTACAAGACATTGCAGCTAATTACAGGTAGTCCTTGATTTACGACTATTTGTTTAAGGACTGTTCAAAGTTACAACAGCACTGAAAAAGTGACTTATGATCTATCTCAAAGTTATGACCGTCACACCATTCTCACAGTCATAGGATCACAATTCAGACACTTAGCAACCGGCTCACATATATGATGGTTGCAGCATCCTGTGGTGGCAATTTGCAACCTTTCCAGGAGGTTTCTGACAAGCAAAGTTAACGGGAAGAGCGGGATTCACTTAATGATTATGGTAAAAATGGTTATAAAACCGAGTCGGGTCAGGTCACGTGATGACTCAATAACCACATCATTTAACAACCAAAATTCCAGTCACAATTTTGGTTGTAGGTCAAGGACTACCTATAAAGTCCTAAGAATAAGTAAATGATGAACCCAAGGAATCAGGGACATTTCAACTGAGCAACAATAAAAAATAAAGTGGAAATGTCTGTGGATTGAGGACATTTATTTCTTACTTCTGAACAGCACTTCCACATGAATTGTTTTACAAAAATTTCAATTGCTGAACAGTATTTTCTCTACTAGTGGAGATTTTTAAAGTAATGTAAGGATTTTTTGCCCCAAACAGAATTTTACAGCATTATTTTATAACAAAATTCTCCAAGGGTTAGAATAAAGCAAAAAATAGAACCCCAATTATAAACTCACTATATGAGCCCTTAGATCTATTAGGAACATAAAATAATTTGTAGAGTCTGCCCTAAGCTTTAGTGAACATGAGCCTTACCAACACTGACAGATTCTGGGTTGAGAACAGATTCATCAGATACAATGAAGCCACCAGAAACAAACAAATCATTGTAAGTACGATTTTTCACATCATCCAAACTTTCAACACCAGCAAAACTGACACATGGGAGTCTCTTCAAAGATACTAAACATGGTATCTATTTAAAGCAAGCAAATAGAAAGAATTAGACACTGGTACAATAAAATAAATTAGTTAAAATTAGACACTTCGTTAACAATAGCATTCTTTATTTATATTAATATCTTGCATTGATAGTGTATGGCTTTACTAGTCTCCTTACATTTTTAAGATTAACAAAGTGTGTGCATCAAACAGGAAAAAAAATTGATCTCCACATGTGCCATTTCCTGCTCTTATCCTCATCCAACCATTTCTGCCCTGGACAATTATGCTTTGTATTTTGGGGGCGGGGGGGGAGGGAGAGGAGGAAGGAGAAACTAACACTTTCAGGCCATATATAGACCAACTTGTCGAAATCAAACATTTCAGTTTTGCCACAAATTACCCCAAATCAGCTGTTGCTTACATAGGATATTCAAGCATAATATATTTTACACATTATGAAAACCACTGCAGTGTGCTTAAGTGCATTTCATTTACCTTATGAATTAGATGAGCAATATCTTCATTTTGAATAATTACAAGCAATTTATCCAGCTTGGCTCTTCTTCTCAAGAACTGCTCAGGATGGCACTCTGTATTACCTAATTTAGTAAGATATTCCTAAACCAAGTACAGAAAATTAAGTTAAAGTAATACAATTAATATTAAACGTAAAAGGAACAGAGATAAACATTCAAAAATAAAACTAAACAAAGTTAACTACAATACAGTATTTTTTCACTGATCTTGCTTAACCACACTTTGACAAATCTGTTTTAATACACTGTTCTCTCTGTACATTATTATTTTAAATTAAATTTTCCAGCCTACTACATGCCTTGCAGCATGAAAGCTAATGATATGAAACAGTTCAGATGTTGGACAAGGACTAAGGAGACCAGTTTTATAAATCTTCCTTTAGTCATAGAAATTCAGTGTGTGTGTTTGACCATTGCTCACTCTTAGGTCACCCTACCTCAGAGACTTGCTGCTATGAGAATAAAAAGGAGAACCTTACATTCTTTGGAGAAAGGTGGGATAAAATTCTAACAAATGCCACATTAAAATATGGCACATACATAGCGCATCAACAAAATACCCCTTCATTATTTAAAACATCTGTACAGAAAGAGATTTTTAAACTTCCTATTTGCTTTCAGTAACTACTATATACCTACTGTACTTTACTGAAAGAATGGGAATTCTAAAATCTATGTGGCCCATGCTTTTTTGTTTGTTTGTTTCTCGTGTTATTCTCACCTCAGCAAACTATCAATTTGCAGATCTCCTGTCAATTTTTAAAACATATGGAAAAAAATTAGCTATTATTAGCTATGAGCATCACTTCATTAAAATATTCATGCAAAAACATAAATCTGGCTTACCCACGTACAATTCCTACAATTTTCTGAAACAGATGCACATAACTGACATACACTCATGTACAAAGCTTACCTTTATTTCTTTGCAAAGCAAACTTTCTTGTTCTTCGTGAATGTAGAATTTCACTGTATTTTTTCGTACATCTTCAATAATTTTGAAAATGCTGTCAAACACTTCAGGTCTTAATTGGCTAATAAAACCAGCCAGAGCAGGTTGTTTTGTAATATCTGGTTTATCTACAGACTTTGAGATCTTCTCTGATTTTGGCAAACAATCAACAGGAGATCCTTTTGGTTCATCTGTTAACTTTCCCTCTATGTTAGCATTCACCGGCTTGTGCTCTTTTTCTTGTTCTTTTTCTATATCCAAAACCACTGACTGATTCTGCTCATTAATGGCTGCATCTCCCTCTACACTGCTACATGGTGGCTCTGAAAGGTGTTCTTCAAAATCATTTGAGGAAGACACAGGCTCCTCCAGGGGCAAATTC
The DNA here is from genome assembly GCA_003457575.1 of Thermophis baileyi. Classification (NCBI taxonomy): domain Eukaryota; kingdom Metazoa; phylum Chordata; class Lepidosauria; order Squamata; family Dipsadidae; genus Thermophis; species Thermophis baileyi. The sequence goes on along the minus strand of QLTV01004090.1, from coordinate 924,776 downwards.
AATCCACTGCTGGAAACAGACTTATCAGCTGGTCCAGCCCTTCGAGTATGGGACGCATTCTGGACACCATATGAACACGACGAAGCAACACTGTTGAGCTTTTCACTTAGTCTTTCTACATATTTATGGACAGCAATATCTGATGCTTGTAAACATATGAATTCAGAAAGTCTCATAATCCTTTCCTGGGCAGAAAAGACAGGTTTTGATATTCCACTGACATACACAATGTTCTTCTGCTGCAAAGTTTCCTGAATCTTGTTGGTAAAGATGTTATACTCTTCTAATATGGCTGTTTCTATTATTCCACTTACTGAATGTTTACTTGACACATAATTATTTGTTTCATATTCACACTGTTCTTCGGATTTCACCTCTTGACCTGTGTGTATTTTATCTTCTATTCTTTCTTTCGGTAGGTCTGAAAAGGCACAGTATGCAAATTCATAATCAGAACTTCTTTGCCTGTTTATAATGCGGGGATCTTGTTCACAAGCATCCTTTGGTACTGAATAAGCAAACAATTCATCTGGAGACTTCAAGCCTATACAAGAAAAGTTGGTAAATTACCTCTAAAGATATTGAAAATATGCACTGAATAAGTATATTGTTAACATCAATGTATTCTGAGTGTTAATTGATAAATATTGTAAAAACTATTATTATAAGCATATTTCAATATATTACCCAAAACGTAGATGTTGAGACATAAGCAACAGCATGTTGGCTTGCAAAGTAGTCTCTGGATTACAGATTTTTCACATAAAATATTGCAGACATGCTTGAAATAAAACTGGATTTGTTTGCTCACCAGCCAAATCTGCAAAAGTGATCAATGCTATTGATGCCACTAAATAATATGCATTCAGCATAGATACGTTCAGGAGAGGCAGAGAGTCAATGCTTTCTCTACTAAAACCACTATATGAAAGCCTTGATTGATGAAAGGCTTAGGCAGCACTCTCTACTCTCCAAGATGGCTGCTGAAGGATAAGCAGGTGGGCTGCTGCCGGTTCGGACTGGTTCGGGCAAACCGGTAGTTCCAACCACCGGTTGGGCCCGCCCAGCCATCCCGGCGCTATCACGTCCTATATATCTCTCACTCTGGCTCGTTCGCCCCACCCACGCAGCCCAGCTGATTTCCGTGCCTCACCCGCTCTACTCACTGCAGCTGCCAGAGGTGTGCTGGAAGCCATGCGCATGAAATCGCTGTGTGTTTGAAGCCGCGCGCAAGGCGCTCATATTTTCGGTTCTGCACTAGGCGAACAGGTTGTTAAATTATGTGCAGCCCACCTCTGAGGGTAAGGGATTTTTTTTTCTCTTACAATCTGCTGTGTTTGCTGCCAGAGTTGGCTCTTTGGCAGTCTTGCTCCCTGGATTTGAACAGGTACACTTAGGAATGAACCAAGACAACTTTTGGACAGCTGTGGACCCACCCAGGAAGGGGAATCTTGAAGATTGCAGCTCCTTGTGGGAGCAGCCAGAAAGTCAATGGTCTTTTTTACATCTCTTCCTACCAGCAATACATTTCTATTGGGATACTGCTCTGGTTTTTATGCTTAAAATAGAAACTTAAAATTTAGTTTGAAGATAATTATTATAAGGCAGGCTTTAACTATACAATTATTAAATGGTAATGTAAAAAGTTGAGTTTGTAAATATTAGTATTTTTTATTCTGTTGGAAAGAGTCGGAAGTTTTTCTCATCTAGGACTTCCCCTTCCCTTTTTAAAAAAATAAATACATTGATCTTTAGTTCCATTGTATTTAATGCTGAATAAACCTTCATAAAACTAACTTTAAAAAAAAGAAAATATATGGAGCTGTACTCCGAGTCCTCTTGGTGAAACAGTGCAGGAACTATCAGCAACTAAACTTGTGTCTTCTCTGCCATGGTTTCTACCCTCTGGAATGGCATTCTCCCTCACCCACCCAGAGATCTGTATGGCTCCCACCCTGATGTTTTGAAAGTCCATGAAAATCTGGCTGTTCGTGTGTGTGTGTGTGTGTGTGTGTGTGTGTGTGTGTGTGTGTGTGTGTGTGTGTGTGTGTGTGTGTGTATACATATAAACTTATACATAATGTATTTCCAGCAGCCAGTACAGGTAGTCCTCAGCAAATGGGCCTCAACATGACAATAGTAGTTCAAGTTAGTGCAGTGATGTATAAACATACAAACATCCAGACGCATACACAGAAACATTGCAAACTTCACATATATACAAATAATGGCATAATGAATCTGGGCTGCCAGTAACTGATCAGTTAAGGTAAGTTGGATTAATGGCAGATAACTTAAAAGAAAATGTCATCCTAGAGCAGAGGTGTCAAACTGGATTTCTTCGAGGGCCGGATCAGCACTGTAGTTCTCCTCCACGGACTGGGGAGGGTGGGGGAAGAGGAGGAGACAGGACAGACACCTCCTGCAGCACTTTGCTGGTCCTTTGCTATTTCCAGGCCGGCCCTGCAGATTTAAGCACCCTGCGGGCCAGACCCACAGGCCTTGAGTTTGACACCCCTGTCCTAGAGTGTGGGTGCTATCAATAAAACAACTCTAAGCTTGGAATCATTACAAATTAAACATAAATGTTTAATACAGTAAGACTCTTATGAACAGCTACATTTAAGAGCATTATGTACAATCCCAAACAGAATACTGTATCTGAAGAAAGATATTGTAGAGAAGGTGTCCCCAACCTCGGGGCTGCGAATCAGTGGTCTGTTGGAAGTATTGGGCGAGCTCATGAAGCCAGAGGTGGGTTCCTCCCGGTTCGCCCAAACCGGTAGCAACCCGCTGGTGACGTCACAGAGCCGGTTCGGTCGGTGCTAGTCCATGGATGCCGCCATCTTTTTTGGATTTTTTTTTTTTGAAAAAAATATTTTTTGGAATTTTATTTTATTTTTCTTCTGTGCATGTGCAGAAGCCGAGTTTCTGGAACTGCGTATGCGTCGCCATCTTGTTTTCGGGGGGGGGATTTTGGGAATTTTTTTGGATTCTTTGGCACTGCGCATGCGCGCACGCGCTTTAGCGGCGCGGGAGGAAGCGAACCGGCAGCGAGGTAAGTTAGAACCCATCCCTGCATGAAGCATCATTTGCACACACGCAAACCCGTCCCCTCCCCCCTGCTGCTGCTGCCACTGGCACTGCCAGTCCATGGAGCCAGAAAGGTTAGGGACCACTGTTGTAGAGCTCAAAAAGGTGCAAAGAAAAGCAATAAAAAGATCAGATAGATCTGATGATGATAATAACTCTTATACAAGTAAGACTACAGCATTTCTTAGAGCAGAAGTTAAGGAGAAAGGAAGAAATGGCTAGATGTCCATGAGGATCAAAATAAAATTCTCTCCCTTCTTCATAAACTTGTAACTTGTGGAAGTAGTTCTGTTAACATTGGTGACTTAGCCACCATTTCTTAGAGCTACTTATGCACACACACCGATGGTTACATGATCACATTTTGAGCATTTGGTAACCAGCTCACATGTACAGATGCTAGCAGCAACCTGAGGTCACATGACCATAATTTTCAGTATTTTTTGCCAGTTTCCTGAGTTTATTTCTGGTTTCCAGCAAAAAGTGTTCATTGAGTATAATGTATTTGTTTAATGAGATTGCGTTCACTTAACAATCGCCAAAAAAGGTCATAAAATCAGGCAGGGACATGTGGTGACCTCCTTCCAAACATAATTCCAGTTTCAATTACAGTTGTAAGTCAAGGAATACCTGTAGTTGATATTTCTAAATGCCGAGAGTTTCAGGACAGATAAAAAGGAAGTATTTCTTTATTCAAGCATAATTAAACTGCAATTCACTGTCACAGTTGGTGATGGCCATCGATGTAAAGGGGAACTAAACGTATTAATGTAGAATCAGACTATCAGTTGGCCACTAATCTTGAAGGATGCTTACTATCTCCAGGAGCACTGGTAGCATAATTTAAATATCAGATGCTGGGAAACAAGAGAGGAAGCAATTGCTTGAGAGGCTCTTTAAATATACTGTTTGGCCACTGTGTGACTGACTGACTAAAGAAAGAAGCTCTGACCCAATCCGGTGAAAAATTTCTATAGCTTATGCCTGAACTTTAGAAGAGAAATAAACTAAGGTCAATGTGATATGAAATTTGGAAATTCCACAAAAAGTTGTTGCTAAAAATATGGTTTTAAATGAATTATATATTTATATTATGTCAGCATAATATATATCATTTAATAAGATCATGACTCTAGACTCTTAACAAGATTTGAGACTCTAGAAAAGAGTGCAGAGAACAACAACGAAGATGATTAAGGAATGGAGGCTAAAACATATAAAGAACAGTTGTTGAAATTGTGTATGTCTAGTTTAATGAAAAGAAGGACTAGGGGTGACATAACATTGTTCCAATATCTCAGGGGCTGCCACAAACAAGAGGGAGTGAAGCTATTCTCCAAAGCACCTGAGGGTAGGACAAGAAACAATGGATAGAAACTGATCAAGGAGAGAAGCAACATAGAACTAAGGGGAAATTTCCTGACAGAACAATTAATCAGTGGAATGACTTGCCTCCAGAAGTTGTAAATGCTCCAACACTGGAAGTTTTTAAGAAGAGATTGGACAACTATTTGCCTGAAATGGTATAGGGTTTCCTGCCTGAGCAGGGGGCTGGACTAGAAGACCTCCAAGGTCCCTTCCAACTCTGTTATTCTGTTGTTATGAAACTATTTTCTATACATTTATACTTTATGGTTAACATGATCTAATATAGAAAGCAAAATTACTTTCACAAATTTTCAAAATATAATAGAATGTTCAAAATTTTAATAAAATTAAGGGATCCCTTAAATTATATGCTAGTTTATTAGTACAAGCTCCTAGTTATGATAGCATAGTAAGAACCAAATTCTAGTGTTGAGGATGTATACAAATGTAAAATATTCAAATACACATTTAAATAAAAATTATCTTATTTCCAAATGCCACAAATATATGAATGTCAGTGAGAAAGTACTGTTATTTCAACTAAGTAAAAATTGCTTCTTCCCCAAATGCAAACAGGTAAGAAACATCTATATTTTATTTCTTCCCATATTATGACTAAAAACATAAGGGTTTTTTTGCAAATAGAAATGTTTCCCAAGTGACAGTAACTTAGTGACTAAGACACTGGGCTTGTCTGTTGGAAAGACCAAGCACCATGTGATGGGGTGAGCTCCCGTCTTCACCCCAGCTCCTGCTAACCTAGCAGTTCAAAAGCAGGCAAATGTGAGCAGATAAATAAGTACCACTTTGATGGGAAGGTAACAGTACTCCGTGACATCATGCTGGCCACATGACCACGGAAATGTCTTTGGACAGTGCTGGCTCAATGGCCTTGAAACAGAGATGAGCTTCGGCCCCCCCCACCACCACCACCAATAGTCAGCAATGACTAGTGGAATAAAGTCTGCAGGGACTCCTTTACCTCAATAAGAAACAGGGCAGTCTGCCACCTGGGTTTGCAAGATTACTTTCTTAAGCAGATTTCTAGAAATCTATCCACATGCAAATATCAGAAGCAACTCTACAAAACTAAACAGGTGAGAACAATGTGAAAGCCTCCCCCATTTTTTTCTGGAAAAATAAAAAAATGAACATGAAGTATTTATTTTAGAATAGCATTTAAAATACATTAACATATCTCTATCTATATGTACTAAAACCCTTTGCAATCCCCACATAACCTCCAAAAACTATGCAATTACAAATACTTTTTTTAGATGGGACCATTGCAACTCCTACGATGAAGAGACATGCCACAAGTGCAAGAATGAGTGTGGATATTTTAAGTGGGCTGCATTTCTCAAGTTTCAAACTCCGAATATACTTGCTTCAGTGGATTAATTTCCCCAATTATGTGTAAAACTGGTTGGTTGGTTTTCAGTCTTCTGAAAACTTAATGCTGAGAACAGGCTTCTTTTTCAGCTACCTGGATAGCAATGGGCATATGCAGTAAAGACCATCCTTCTCACCTGTTTGGTTATCTCCAAGCTTTCTCAGTTGATCCTCAGGAACTCTTCCTACCCCTCCTGAGGGAGAGCAGCAGTTAGCAAGTTTAGAGTTTCTCAATATATATAAAGTACATCCTTTCATACTTTTTTGTTCTATAAACCAATTTAAATAATTAGCCATTAGCCCATGTCAGAGAATATAAAAGTAATGTTATTAATTTCAAGTATCTTTGGATCTCGTGGAATTGTCTTTTCGTTCAAGATTTTAATTCCAGAATTGATTATATCTATGAACACTGCAAGAACCAGCAGGCTGGAAATTCCTGTATTAATCATTTCTGGTGTACTAGAAGCTTGAGCTACCCAACCATGCTACTGCTGCTTCCACACCCATATTACTTCAATAATTTTTAGTTTTCATTTAGTCCATAAAAATATGGAAATTACCACTAAAAGCAAGTAGATCCAGAAATAGCATAATACAGTGCTGTTAAGTTTCATCTCTTAGTAGCAGTATAGTGTTTTAGAAGAAAACTGGGCTTCAAATGAATTAATGTGATGCAGCAATTTTAAAAAAGGCATCCTGTTGAACAAATTGCATTTTAAAAAGAACCCTTGAGAAATTAGCCTCAGAAGAATTCATATAGCCTTTCTTTGCATAAACTCGCATAACCATGATTTTACATAGGTCTGGAAATTTTTTTTAAAAAGTTAAAATGAACTGTTAATGAGAGAAATCTCATTTTTTAAACATTTTTTAGAGCCAAAAGTTTCTATTGGCAATCTGAATTCAATATAGCGTTTACAACATTATTGGAACAGAGTTTACCTATAAATGTTCTGCCAAGTTCCCCCATTATCTTAAATAAGTACACAGGTATGATGTGTAGTGATCAAAAAAACTATCTAGTAACCTGCAGACCAAATGCAGGCAATTAAGCCATTATATTCAAAAATTCTATGAAAAATTGTTCCACCAGTAGTAGAAATATTTGTTCAATTTCATTCTAAAGGAAAATAATTAAAAACATGCTAGTCTTTAACTTGCCACATAATCCAGTTTCTTCTTTTACTATGGAATAGAACCACCACACCCCTAGAAACTATGTAACTTTTTTCATTTTTTATAAGTTCCATATGTTACTAGTTGCATATACACTCATGATAACTCTTGTTACTTGTAATGTCATGTTATGTTACAGCTTACCATCTCTATAGCAAGAAAATAAACACCAAAATACAATTATTAACCTCCAAACTATCTAGACAATATGTTAAATCCAACATAAAAGCTAGCTATTTATTTATTTAGGATATTTAGATTGCCGCCTATTCGCACATGGCGACTCAAGGCGGCTTACAAGAATATAAAAACATATAAACAACAATAAATAATAAAAGAATCATATATAATAAAATAACCTCCCAGCCCCCATCCCAGTGACAACACATCATATGAGCCATTTAAAGGGCTCCATCCCGCACTGCGTTCCCCAGGCGCGCTGGCAGAACCAGGTCATCAGCACTTTCCAGAAGTGTTAGAGTGGGGGCCATTCTAATCTCTGGGGGAATGATGTTCCAGAGAGAGGGAGCCACCACAGAGAAGGCCCTTCTTCTGGGTCCCACCAGGTGTATCTCCTTAGGGGATGGGACCCACAACATTCCTTGCCTTGCTGCTCTGGTGGGTCGGGTAGATGACCGGCAAGAGACAGTCCCTTAGATAACCTGGTCCCAAGCCATGAGGGGTTTTAAAGGTGACAACCAGCACCTTGAATTGCACCTGGAAGCAAATCAGCAACCAATGCAGTTCCTGCAGGAGAGGTGATACATGTGCACAATGAGATCTGCACAAAACCATGTGGGCCGCTGCATTTTGCACCAACTGGAGCTTCCAGATGCTCTTCAAGGGCAGCCCCATGTAGAGCCCGTTGCAATAGTCAAGACTGGAGGTGACTAGGGCATGAGTGATCGTGAATAGGGATTGTTGTCCAGGAAAGGGCGTAACTGGCGCACAACCCACAGTTGCGCAAAGGCCCTCCTGGCCATGACTGCCACCAGCTCTTTGAGCAGGAGTTGCGAGTCCAGGAGAACCCCCAGATTACACACAGGGTCTGTTGGGGGTAGTGCCACCCCATCCAAGACCAAAGGTGGCAATTTTCCATGGGCCAAAGAACCCCAAACCTAGAGCCACTTGGTCTTGCCAGGGTTTAGTTTCAACCCGTTGCTCCCCATCCAGCCCCTAACAGCCTCCAGGCACTGTGAGAGGGAGGACACGGCATCACTTAACGCACCACGGGCTGAGACATACAGCNCCATCCAGCCCCTACCAGCCTCCAGGCACTGTCAGAGGGAGGACACAGCTTAACTCATCATGGGCTGAGACATACAGCTGAGTATCATCAGCATATTGATGATACCTCAGTCCATGGTAGTGGATGATCTCACCCAGTGGCTTCATATAAATGTTGAACAGGAACGAAGAGAGTACCGAGGCCTGCGGAACCCCTCAAAGCAGTGGGCAAGGGCTGGATATCTCCCCTCCTATCAACACTGACTGAGAGCGGCAGCAGAGGAAGGAAGTGAACCAGGATAGCACAGGGCCTCCCACTCCCATCCCCCGAAGCTGCTCCAGAAGGATACCATGGTATCAAAAGATGCCGAGAGGTCAAGTAGAGCAAGGATGGATGCATTACCCCCATCCTGTTCCTGCCAGAGATAACCCAAAAACGCGACCAATGCAGTTTCTGTCCCAGGCCTGAATCCTGACTGGTAGGGGTCTAGATAATCCCTTTCATCCAGAAACCTCTGGAGCTGCCACTTAACCACCTTCTCAACAACCTTCCCCAAAAAGGGAAGATTAGAGACACGTCAAAAATTATCCAACTGGGTGGAGTCCAGCGATGGCTTCTTAAGAAGAGGGAGGACCACAGCCTCCTTAAAGTGCTGGGGCACTACCCCTTCCTGTGGGGAAGCATTAATCACCGCCAGAGTCCACCTGCCTGTCACCTCCTGGGAAGCTTTCACAAGCTAGGAGGGACATGGGTCTAAAACACAAGTGCTTGCACGCATATTCGCTAGGATCCTGTCCACTTCCTCAGGAGTGACAGGGTCAAACCATTCCCAGATAACAGGGCAAGAACCTGCCTCAGGGGCTTCCACCGAACCAGAAACCACGTCGGCATTTAACTGGGAACAAAGTCGAGCTATTTTGTCTTCCAGAAAATCCGCAAATTCCTCAGCGCGCCCCTTCAGGTGGACCTCAATCTCCTCCTTCCCCAGGAGGAGGAGGCTCACCTTAAAGAGTGTCGCTGGGCGATTATCTGCAGATGCAATTAGTGCAGAAAAGTATTTACACTTAACCGCACGAATCGCTACAAGGTAGGCCTTAATAGCAACTCTTACCCGTGTTCGATCGAGTTCATCCCTTGTCTTCTGCCAGCGGCGCTCTAGACATCTCTTCATCCATTTCATCCCTCTCAGTTCCTCTGTATACCATGGAGGGCAGAGAGGTCTACGGGCGAGGAGAGGTCGCATGGGTGCAATCCTATCCAGAGCCTCAGTCACCTTCCTATTCCAAACAGTGACTAAGAGCTCGGCTGGACGGCACAGCAGATCTGCAGTTATAACCCCCAGCTCCTTCTGGAACCCATCAGGCTCCATTAGTCGATGGGGGTGGACCAATCTAATAGGTCCTGCCTCCCTGCGGAGTGGGAGGGAACAGCTCTTAAGAAATTCATTGCCACCAGACTGTGATCTGACCATGACAGGGGGACCAAGGACAAGTCCACCAATTCCAAGTCATATAGGCACTGCTCCGACAAAAACACCAAATCAGGTGTGTGACCACTATTCCTATTTGGGCCCTGGATGACTTGGGTCAGGCCCATGGAAGTCATGGTTTCCATGAAATCTCAGGCTACCTCTGACCCCGCCCCCAGAGATGGCAGGTTGAAGTCCCCCAGAGCTATAAGCCTGGGAAATTCCACCGCCAGCCCTGCGGCGAAGTCCAGGAGCCTGGGTAGGGAAGCTGCCATGCAGCAGGGAGGCTGGTACAGTAGCAGCAATCTCCCCTGATCCCAACCTAAGAAAAAGGGTCTCACAGCTGGGCACTTGTGGAGTCGTGCCCCTGGGGGCTGCTAAAGATTCCTGCTTTAATACAATGAAAGGACAGATTCATAACCTGAGACTCTTCCTCAGTCATAGAATTCCATTGTTCCATCTCAACTGAATGCTGCAGAGCACCTTAGCTAAATTCAAAATAGTATATTTAAAAACATGTCTCCAAGAACCAAAAATATGAACAAAGGACTCCAAATAAAGTCTCCACTAACAGAAGTGGAGATCAGCCTATTGTAAACTGTCATGAACTAGCTGAATAGCCTGGAAGTAAAAATATGTTATTAAAAACATTCCATATCCTCTGTAATATTTATAACTGGATATCTAAAAGATACAAAGATTTGAACTTTATACTTATCTTATTACTCACCTGTGATGGGAATCAGTTTCCAATGTATTTCAGTTGCCTCAGAATTGTTTGAGTTGGAACGCTGTCTATGATAATTCTGTTCAAGGGGTGTGCTAGGACAGGGACTAACACAACCATCAAAGCTACTTATGCTTCCTGTGCTTGTTTCCTAAATAAATACATAGTATTTCAATTGTTAATTACGTGGTGCTACGTATATTAATATAGCATATGGTAAGTGCATGTGTTTGTGTCCATGTGCATCCATGAGAGTATGTATTTATACACACACACACACACAAATGTTAGCACTGTTAATTTTAATCATTTCAATATACAATCTTCAGAAACTAAAACATTTTTGTTCTATATTAATTTAAATCATCGATTAAGCACTAATGTGATATCCCTATCTGTATTTACTGTGGCTCTTATTTTCAGAATATTCAAGTACAACAATTTGAATTAACCAATTTACTCACACACGTCACTTTCAGACAGAAAAGCAATTGTCAAGGTTGCCGCCTGGTGATAGCGCCAGCAATACTTTTAAAAAGTTATTTACTATATAAGATATATTTCTGCTGGAAGTGTTGTTTTGTTTCAGCTGGAAAGAAGCTATTCTAGAAGAAGTAACCCTTCCCAGGTTCCCAAGATCATTTCATCTCTTGATCTCTTCCAATGACGGAATGATTATGCTCTCCACATTACCGACTAAACAACCAACACAAACCACAGTCACAAACAGTACAAGAGGTTAAAAAAAAAGTCACCTTCAACTCTCAAATTGCCAGTACATAACAAGCATAACAAACCAGATAACAAGCCCTAGTCAAATGTTTGCTTGTGCCTATTTTGTTACCTTCTCTATAGATGCTCACTATTTTAAATCTACTTCTGACAAATATGCTCATGCACTGAGCATTCAAGACATATGGAACTTCAAGGGTCACAAGAATACAGGAAGTGCTTTATACGGAGTTAGATTATTGATTTCCATACATGACTGGCAATGAATCACCAGGATTTTTGACAGATATCTTCCATAGACCTGCCTAAACCTATCTATCTTCAATTCAAATACAGCCCTTCTTAAAGGAATTCTGCTCTAATGTTGTCCTATTTCTGCATACGTCTGGTTTCTCTTCAGTACCTAAACTTACCTACAAATGCCTCCATTTCGAACACTGAAAAGTTCTTTTTCCAATTTGGAAACTCTCCAGCTTATCAGAATAAAGCCAGTCCATTATTTTAGCAGTCAAGTCTTCTATTCTACCTTCCTTCCTGCCTCTCAAATGGTAGGAAGAAAAAAAAATAAGGAACTGCCACTTAAAGTGAGCTCGTTTTGCCAAAGAAAAAGAAGTCTCCACCAAAAAGGAATAACATTTTTTTATGTTCCTAGGCGCCAAGACTGAAGTAGTAACAAGAGACTCAGTGGTACAATAACTACAATGCCATATGGACAGCCAGTTTGATGTAGTGGTTAAGGCATCAGGCTAGAAAATGGGAGACCATGAGGTCTAGTCCGGCCGTAGGCACAAAACCACCTGACTGACTTTGGGCCAGTCACTCTCTCTTAGCCCTAGAAAGCAGGCAGTGGCAACCACTTCTGAAACATTGTCAAGAAAACTGCAAGTGACTTGTCCAGACAGTGCTAGAAATCAAGACTCGAAGGCAAACATATACATGTACTTATATAGAAAAAGAGCTATGTTACTAATTTTTCTTCAGATTCGAGTTAGATTTTCCCACTGAAAATGGCATTAACAAGTATTAACACAATTGTTCAATATAGCAGTTTCATGATACCCAATTATCTTTAGCTTCACTAATCTGATCTGTCCTCTGATTTTGTTAAATTGCAACAGATTTGCAAAACAGAAACATTCTTACTTTTAATGGTAGTATATGATCTGGATCCGTTTCAATAGTGGAGGCATCAAGAGAATTGGGCAAACATTTTGCACTTTTTTCTAGCATGATTGGACTTTGGGGATCCTTGAACTGAGTATTTTCATGTGTAGTGTTAGGAAGCTCGGGTTCTTCCTTGATCTTTGGTGGAATGGGATTGTATTCAACTGTTTGCTTTGAATAATTTTCTAGTGAAGGCTGTTTAATCAATCTTGATGTTTGAAAATCCGTATTAGTAAGCACCGAAAGTAATTTCAAAACACCAGTTAGGTCAGTAATTGGAGGATCAGCAACATTCTGTTGTCTCAAATCAGTATCACGACCACCAAGATCAGCTATCATCGAAAGAAGTGATTCTGGTGCTCTGTCATCTAGAATTCCAGCTGGGGTAGGGGTAGAAATATACAGAAAAAAACAAATATTATGCTAAAACCTTTCAACTATCCATTCATCAATTGATGGATATGATACACACAAGGAAACACATTTCTAATATTCTACATTTTGAGCCTAGTGAAAAAAGTGTTCAATGGCAAAAACGGATGTGCCCTTTGTATAAAATATCAGCAATTACATTTATACTGATCCTCAAGCCCAACAACTTGTTGGGTATTTTTAATGAATAGGCAAGCCTGAAAAATCTGACCTGGGTAGTACCTAAGGAGAGACCACCAGGAAATCTTTCATTTGCTGACTAGACTGGGAAATCAAAACAAAATCTCCAAAAGGCAACAGTCGCAAACTAATACAGTTTATTATTGCCAGTATATGGATATTTCCAGGCAATAACCAGGAACTGGGTTTGACTCAATGTAGATTTTTACTTACTTAAATGTCAAGGACTTAAATCTTCTGCACTGCAAGGTTCCATACCCACAAAAACTGATAGAATATGCTCGATGCCAAGCCACATAACAAAAAATCCTGAATTTGTAACTAATACAAGCAATAAAAACTGTATGAATGTAAAATGCAATCATTCAATATGAGCGATTTTTCATTTGCATTAAGATTCAAAGTATAAGAAACATGCTATAACAATGAGCTACCTTTATATTTATTTACCTAAACTCTAGAGTTAATACAGAGGATCTTACCTTCATAGTTTTCTAAAGTATTGCTCATTTTTAACTGTTTTTGTGGACTCTCTCCTTTACTTTCACCTTTTCGTTTCCGCCTGCTTTCATTTCTATTGTCTTCTGAGTCAGATTCTCTGTCTACATTTTTCTTTGTATAATGAATTAAATTAATCAGATCTTCAATTTTTCCTCTATCACGATCTCGAGAGTGAGCAGACTTTCTTTTCGCAGCTACATTTTCATATTTTGATCCATTTCTTTTTCCAGCTTTTCTTCTTGTAAAATCAGATTCATCTTCCAGGGGTTCATAATCTGAAACAGGACTGAACTGCTGAGGTTTTCTATTACTGTCCATTATTTTCTTCACTTTAGAAATAGAAATCTGGTATGTTTCTGAACCAGAAATATAGGAATGCAAACAGCTCTCAAGATGGGATTTATTTTTAGGACCAGGATACAGAAATGTTTTCTCATCCAAGTTTCCTTTATATTGATATAAAACAAATTCTTTATATTTACTGTATCGTTTAAAATAGTCATTTATATATTTTTCCATCAAAATATTCAAGTCAGACTTAGAATCTTTGCGAGAATGTACATATGCATAATGCAATGACTGGATAAATCTTGGAAGTTCTGGTATAACTTCATGGGTTTCATCCAATACCATTGTAGTCTCATTTTTCTGATCATTTTTGTGCACTATGTTCAGAATGGGATAAAAAAAAAAGGGGGGGGGAATCAGTAAGCACCATTCCTTGAATAAACTTACACAATCTTACCTTTGCTTAGTGGAATCAACACATGCATTTCCCCCCTCATCATTTTACCTTAATAGCAACTAAGAAAAAACATAACATGCTCAAGATCTATCATGGAATTCCTATTCTGCTTGTACTTTAGATAAAAACCTGAGATATTTCTCACATGTTCATCAGGAAGGATAATGAGGATGGTAGACATGGAAAAAGGGGCTTTTTCAACAGTATACTTAGTACTTTAAACAAGAATTGGACAAATCTTTGTATTATATGTGTACACTTGGTGTGAAAAAATTGCCTACAATACAGATTGTTCATTGGACTGCTATTTCTTTATACCAGTGTTTGTTACTGCTTTACTGGAAGACTAAATGTCTGGTTTTGTTGCTAGTTTTTATTAAATGCAATGTCCTCAATGATTGTGGATGTAATTTTGAAAGGGACATAAAGCTTTTTAAGTAATAAATACTGTACCATTTAACACCACACAATTTCATTTATAAGTATTTTCAATTTACCTATCCATCAGCAACCTGTTTTGTCATACCAATTAATACATGCTTATTTTATACATACACCCACACACACCAGTGAAATAATCAATATATCATTTGTATAATAGCTGTAATTATATAGATTTTATTCTGAAACTTTAATTAGGTAACAAGCATTCTTAGATGTACTAACGAGATCAATACAGAAATATTTGCTTAGCAGCTACCAGCTAAAATAATTGCTATTTCTGAGTTAATAGATAATTTGCCAAGTAGTGTGCTACAATACAGTGTAGGTCAGCCCAGAACATATTAAATACAAACAAAGTTAAACTTCAAAAACTAAAAACTATTTGCAATGGATGAACTTGACAAGAAGGAAGATGTACTGGAAATTTATTGGTGTTTATCCCTACATAGATATTATTAAAAGGATAACTATGTTGGTGCTGTAAATTTAGCCTTCTGTGTGGCTAGCAATATTACCTTGAAGAAATGTATAACAATTTCATGAATCATTTGCTCTTGTGCAATTACTTTTGTACTGATTAATATATGCATTTTAATTTGTGATTACATTAATTAAAGCAGAAGCTTAGATACAGACTTCTTTTTAATACATTGTGAGATAACAATTATGAGAGATTGTTCTAGAGACATGAAGTTTAGGGGAGTTAATTCTGAAATGTCAATTTTTTTTCTAAACTTATGGTAAAGCAGGGTGGAGAAAGTGATATTATTTATTTATAATGATAATTTATCATTCACAGTGCTTACCCTTTATTTAGTCTATCACTTCAATTCCAGTAGGCATTTTTAATATAATAAATTTGACTCAGAGAGCCATTGATGAAGGTAAGGTATCAGGGCTAGAAACTAAAAGACCATGAGTTCAAGTCTGCCGTAAGTAGGCATAAGGGCAACTGGATGACCTCAAGTCAGTCATACCATTTCATTCCAGGAAGCAGACAATAGCAAACCATTTCCAAAATCTTGCCAAGAAAATTGCAGTCACTAGGAGTTAGCAAAGACTTCAGGCATAATTTTTTTAAAAAAACCTTTAACTTTACCTATTCACTCTTCTGAACCCACTTGGATTCTGTCTCCCTTTTGCTTTTCACTGACAACTAAGACTGTAGATAGCATGTTCTTCCTTGCTAACTGAGGTAGGAGAAAGGGTGAGGCTCTCTCCTTTCTTTCTTGAATCAGCGTTTAATTCTTCACATGTTCCACACAAAATTCACTGCATTCTAGCCATCTTAAGAAGTAATCCCCTTTTCTCATAAGAGGAAGACTTTACTGCAGATTTATTCTAAGGATACCACACTAACACTTTAATTAGAGTAAGGAAATTATACCCATAATCCCGTAAGGAGGAAAGCTGCTTTAGGAATGATGGGATTGGCTTATAGTAAGCAAACTAGTTAGACACATTTAAATACAGCAAATGCAGCATTTAAAGCACAGATATTCACAGGAATTAACTAGGTTAGGTTTGTTTCTTTCAAGATTTCACCACTTTTTCCCTCAGGCCTTAGAGAAAGGAAAAGATAAGAAAATGTTTTGACTATTATTTTTTCCTTACTGTAATCTATCAGTACCAAGGGCTTTACCACCAACTTTATCAAACGTGTTCAAATACCAAACATTATGAATGCACACTTATTCTAAGAGAAGTCAGTTGCAGCTATAATCTTTTGATAATAAGTTAACAAATTTCCTCCTTCCTGCCCATTGCTGGGCTAGCACTCATGGCCACTAGAACGCCAGCCTACTTTAGAGATGAAAATCAAGTCCGACTTCATTATAACCCAAGGCTGGATCTGCAACTTTGCATTACTGTTATTGTGTCAGAAATACAACAATAATTAACAATGGACATACCTCCACATTAAATACTGAAAAAATTACCTGAAGTCACTAAATTTCTAGGCTTCCGAAATAGAAACAATGCTTGCAAAACCCGAGGCCTTCCTGTTCGATTATCTGATTAAAAAAATAAAAGGGGAGAAGAATAAAAGAGAAAATAAAAGTTAAAAGGTAGCAAAAATACTCACTCAAAGCAATTGCTCAAGAAAGACATAGTATTTGCATACCATATGGGGAAGCCATTTGATAAGGAGAAAGAAGCAAGAGGTGTCCTCCATCTGCAAGTGGTTTTAAAATAACCTACAAAAAAGATATTTAAATTAGGAATGGAATTAAAGTATAGCACAAGTTTTGTTCATGCTGTAATTTCAAAAAGAACAGGTTATGTTGTTTTGAAATTTCCAGTACTACAAATATGCATATAGTGAAATTATAGAAAAAATCTATACTCACCAGATTGTCTGTCTCTAGCTTCTGAAGTAAACCTTCCAAATTGCTTCCCGATCTAGTCTTTTCCACAACTTCGAACAGACTACAATACATTCCATTCTTAAACACTGAGAATATAGAAAAAAATAGCTGTCAATAAGCCATCTCACTGGGGAAAAGTTAGTACAATGAATCCAAAAAACATCACATAAGAGAATTTTGCTCCCCTTTCATCCCTCAATAAGCAATTCTATGGGAATAAATTTAACAAACAAACAAACAAACAAATATATCTGCTTGAATAGGATAGGACTGGAAGGAAGGTACTCTTCAGCATTGGGAAACTACTCATTTTTTGAAAGAACTGTCCAGTGCAAGTTCTACTTTATATTGGCTCACAATGGCTCATGTCTCGTTTCTCTAACCCCACAAGAGAACAAGAGATTGGGGATGTTCCCTTCCATGATTTTTTTTAATGTATTAAATATAACTCAAAGTAACCAATGTGATGTTGTAGACTATAGTCATGTGATGTTGTAGACTATAGTCATTACATAAGGTGTACAATGTGATGTTGTAGGCTATAGTCATTACATAAGGTGTTCAAAATGGTTTGAGTTCAAAACAGCCATCTAGAACATTTTAAGCCTGAAACAAAACTGGAATTTTTTTTTGACTGTTTCAAATGACATTCTCTTAAGTGTTTCTGAGCCATGCAGTTGGAATGTTGTCTACTGATTTTTTTTCTGTTCTAGACAGTATAGAAGGCGATGATAGTCCCATTCCTGTTACTACTGATTTAGACTGGATGGAGTGACCTAGTGGTTGGAGTTTAGAAATGAAGCAATGTTGATCTAGGCAGCCCATAACACTGTAAGGAAGACATTCTAATCTGATTGCTACCAATGAGAGACAACTAAAGAAGGCTTAAGATTATAATTAACTGGATTGTTCCTCACTGCAGCTTTCTCTGTTGCTGGAAATAAGTACACCTGATTGCTGATCTCCAAATTAAAACTCACTGAAGACTTAACTGAAATCTGGTCTTATTTTAAATGATAGCATAATGAAATATAATGGAATTGGTGAGGAGAGAAAAGTGTGAATTTTCCTATTCCCTTGATCTTCAAATGAACTCCCCTAAGGATTTGAAAGTACATCTCCCCCAATCCGCATCCCATCAAATAAAGAAAAACGTGTTCGCTAATTTGGAGGAAATACTTTTTTTCAGTTAAGTGTTCTGTGAATCCTGGCAGCAACAACACAGTTAGGATTCCTTGCTAGATATACATACAAATTACAATTATCTCTTTTTAAACAAATGGATGTCATTAAGCACTCCAATTATTTGCCACCAACTCCAGAGTTTATGACCAGTTATATACTCCTCCCTCCTAATTGGAGTTTTCTCCATTTGTGTTCTAACAATTATAGTACTGCTCAATCATTCTAAACTCTCAATTTGACAAGTAATCTTTTAAAAAGAATAACTAACTATATTGGTAAATCTTGCTTTCCTTAACTTAGAAAAAGCTCTTACCTTCCCTTTCTCCAGAGTAAGTTTCTTTAGCCAACACACGAGATGATAATTTCTGTGCCAATTTTTCAAAGCTCATTACCATTTCAACATCAAGCTTTTCAGGACTAATGGTCATAGAAGGAAAAAAAAAAGATTTCATTACTCTTTCGCTTTAGTCTAAACCAGGAGTGTCAAACTCACGGCGTCACGTGACATATCGGGACTTTTTCCCCCTTTGCTAAACCAGGCGTAGGCGTGGCCAGCGCGTGACACATCCGGCCCGCAGGTCGGGAGTTTGACAGCCCTGGTCTAAACTGTTTTTTTTTTCCTTTCATATCCTAACAAAAACCTGGAACTGTGCAAAAAGTTTAACTGTTGACCAAGAATCAGATTAGGAAAAAAGTTGCAACCAGGTTTATGTAGAAAATGTGAGGGTAGCAAGTCTCAGTGGACAGAAAGACAGTCTGAGGCAACTTGACTGTGGGCTCTGAATGCAAGATTAACAACTACTGATGGATTGGGGATGAAACTACAGAAACCAACTGATGCGGGTAAATTTATGAATTCTTCTTCTGAAAAGGCAAAACAACTGACAATGGATGCCTGGGAATCCTAGAAGGAGCTTAAGATCTCAGGAAAGGCATGCTGGCTGGTATGTATAATTGGATCTATACTTAACTATGGCAAATTAGGCCAATGTCATAGAAATCGATTCATAATTAATCCCAATCCCAAAGACCAGAACAGTAGAAGCCTGCATATGTAGCCACTAAGGTATAAAGGTTTACAATGCTGGACTTGGATTGGGGACACTCAGCTTTAAATCCACCCTTAGCCATGTAAGCTCACTTCATGCTAGTCACTTTCTCTTAGACTAACAAACATCTCATAGGGGTAATTGGGTGAAAAACTGGATGCCACCTTGTTTTTCTGCAGGAGAAGTGGGATAAAAAACAACAAAATAAACATATGGCTTAGACTATGGGGTATTAGCCTGGTGAGCCAACACAGAACAGTCAGAGTAAGATTGGGACTTGTCCTTAAGCAAAGAGTTGCTCATCAGATTAGTGTCATTGTACAGGTGAAACTCGAAAAATTAGAATATTGTGCAAAGGTTCATTTATTTCAGTAATGCAACTGAAAAGGTGAAACAAATATATGAGATAGACTCATTACATGCAAAGCAAGATAGTTCAAGCCGTGATATGTCATAATTGTGATGATTATGGCTTACAGCTCATGAAAACCCCAAATCCACAATCTCAGAAAATTAGAATATTGTGAAAAGGTGCAATATTCTAGGCTCAAAGTGTCCCACTCTAATCAGCTAATTAAGCCATAACACCTGCAAAGGGTTCCTGAGCCTTTAAATACTCTCAGTCTGGTGCAATAAGAATCACAATCATGGGAAAGACTGCTGACCTGACAGTTGTGCAGAAAACCATCATTGACACCCTCCATAATAGCAATAGCACTTAGACGTATATACCTCTTTATA
>QLTV01004090.1:864466-904380 GCA_003457575.1 Thermophis baileyi | reverse complement strand
TAAGAAAAAAAAATAGCCACGATTTTTAAAAAACGCTTGAATCCAAGCCTCGAACGGCTGTCAGAGGCTAGCAGCGATGACAGGCTGCCTGAGGGGTAAGATCCACCCCCAATCCTCTCAATTAATTGCCAAGACTTACAGTTTGTAGTCTGTAGATGGTAATATTGGTTGTTGTTTGGGGGTGTGTTTTTTTTTTTTGGTTTTTTTTTTTAATTTAAAGCTGCACAAGTGTTATAGCTTCCAGTCACTGGTCAATTGGTACAGGAGGAATGAAAAGCACAACCATCCTCGCTGAGCGACTGAGTGAAAAAGCTGGTTGGCATAGCAACAAGGGCGGGACCTGAACAGCTTTGACAGACTCAGTCCAATCAGAGAGCAGACGGAAATATCCCATGCCTCCCCCACTATGAGGGAGAAGGGGCCCAAACCAAGTACTGAGTACATATGCATGCTTATACTTTTCAGAGGTCCGATATTGTTCTATGTACCATCCTTGTTTTATTGATTGCATGTAATATTCTAATTTTCTGAGATTGTGGATTTGGGGTTTTCATGAGCTGTATGCCATAATCATCGCAATTATGACACATCACGGCTTGAACTATCTTGCTTTGCATGTAATGAGTCTATCTCATGTATTTGTTTCACCTTTTCAGTTGCATTACTATAATAAATGAACTTTTGCACGATATTCTAATTTTTCGAGTTTCACCTGTATATGCATACCTTCCAAGCTTACTGATTGGATTTGCAAATACATCACTGATTGTTGACTGTACATCAAAGAATATTAATTTATCCTATTTTTGTTGATACTGTATTGTATGTCCTCTATAGGAAGCTATATTTGGGTAAGATGTGAAATTTACTAGTGTGTATATACAGTATGTCACAGGAGTACAACCCCTCACATTTTGTAAATATGTTTTCATGTGACAACACTGAAGAAATGACACTTGGCTACAATGTAAAGTAGTGAGTATACAGCTTGTATAACAGTGTAAATGTGCTGTCCCCTCAAAATAACGCAACACACAGCCATTAATGTCTAAACTGCTGGCAACAAAAGTGAGTACACCCCTAAGTGATAATGTCCAAATGGAGCCCAAAGTGTCAATATTTTGTGTAGCCACCATTATTTTCCAGCACTGCCTTAACCCTCTTGGGCATAGAGTGCACCAGAGCTTCACAGGTTGCCCTTCCACTCCTCCATGACGATGTCATGGAGCTGGTGGATGTTAGAGACCTTGCGCACTTCCACCTTCCATTTCAGGATGCTCCATAGATGCTCAATAGGATTTAGGTCTGGAGACATGCTTGGCCAGTCCATCATCTTTACCCTCAGCTTCTTTAGCAAGGCAGTGGTTGTTTTGGAGGTGTGTTTGGGGTCGTTATCATGTTGGAATACTGCCCTGCGGCCCAGTCTCTGAAGGGAGGGGATCATGCTCTGCTTCAGTATGTCACAGTACATGTTGGCATTCATGGTTCCCTCAATGAACTGTAGCTCCCCAGTGCCGTCAGCACTCATGCAGCCCCAGACCATGACATTCTCACCACCATGCTTGATTGTAGGCAAGACACACTTGTCTTTGTACTTCTCACCTGTCTGCCGCCACACACGCTTGACACCATCTGAACCAAATACGTTTATCTTGGTCTCATCGGACCACAGGACATGGTTCCAGAAATCCATGTCCTTAGTCTGCTTCTCTGCAGCAAACCTTTTGCGGGCTTTGTGTATCATCTTTAGAGGAGGCTTCCTTCTAGGACGACAGCCCTGCAGACCAATTTGATGCAGCGTGCGGCGTATGGTCTGAGCACTGACAGGCTGACCCCCCACCCCTTCAACCTCTGCAGCAATGCTGGCAGCACTCATACGTCTATTTCCCAAAGCCAACCTCTGGATATGACGCTGAGCACGGGCACTCAACTTCTTTGGTCGACCATGGCGAGGCCTGTTCTGAGTGGAACCTGTCCTGTTAAACTGCTGAATGGTCTTGGCCACCGTGCTGCAGCTCAGTTTCAGGGTGTTGGCAATCTTCTTATAGCCTAGGCCATCTTTATGTAGAGCAACAATTTGTTTTTTCAGATCCTCAGAGAGTTCATTGCCATGAGGTGTCATGTTGAACTTCCAGTGAAGTATGAGAGAGAGTGAGAGCGATAACACCACATTTAACACACCTGCTCCCCCTTCACACCTGAGACCTTGTACCACTAACAAGTCACATGACACCAGGGAGAGGATAACACACCTGCTCCTTCACATCTGAGACCTTGTACCACTAACGAGTCACATGACATCAGGGAGGGAAAACGTGGGCCCCATTTGGACATTATGACTTAGGGGTGTACTCACTTTTGTTGCCAGCAGTTTAGACATTAATGGCTGTGTGTTGCGTTATTTTGAGGGGACAGCACATTTACACTGTTATACAAGCTGTATACTCACTACATTGTAGCCAAGTGTCATTTCTTCAGTGTTGTCACATGAAAAGATATACTTAAATATTTACAAAATGTGAGGGGGTGTACTCACCTGTGACATACTGTATGCTTATTGTATTAATTTCCTCAATGAACTCCATCTTTATAAACTGTTCTTGTATATTGTATACAACCTGGGGAGCATTGAGAACTAAGGAAGCTAGCAATGCATTTTAGCAGTTAAAAATAAAATTACTAGTGCTGTGCACAGAACTACAATGTTTCAATGTTTCAAAATTTTAGATAATCTAGTCCAATTCAAACTGACTTCAGGTCTGGTTATGAATACTTACAGTTTGCAGGGAAGCGTAGGGCGTTTTTCAGATATCAAAGCAGCATGACAAACAAGCTTTCCTTTGTTTAAAAGTTGCCCTTTCCATAAAGTATAACTTGCTTTATCTACAATATAAAAGGACAAAAATATTCAAAATATTAATGTAATGTTTCTAAAAAAGTGGATTTTAATAATTATCAGGGCAATTATATGCAGTGTCAAAACATCTTTGCTAATAGTAAGAATAGATAGTCTTGAATTTAACTCACTTGATAATAACAATGACCAGGAATTCTATACAGATAAGCTAGCATGGAAGAGACGAATCTTCCTACTCTGTCTGACCCAACCTTAGTTTTAGTTTTTGTACAAACAGGGAAGAAACCTGTTCAATGAGCTTATTTCTGCTTTTACTACTGAATAAAAATAAATAAAACTAGTAATGATGTTTACTGTGTGTGTTTAATAAGCAAAAAAACAATACATCTTATGAAATATTTATCTTATTGCCAACAGCAGCCTGTAGCACAGGTGAGAAGTAGACAGGAGGACATTTCCTCCCAGTTCCAGGTTTTTATCTAAAATGAGACAACATGGTGATGGGCATGAACATAACATTCTTTGTCCACTAAGTAAATGGAATATCCTTAAATAGTTCCTTTCTGTATCAGTAGAATGAAGACAGTCATATTCAGATCCCTTATGGATCTCTCTCTAGGGAAACTAGTGCAGAATCTTCTATTTACAGTAACAGCTTCCATCACTAATGTTTACTTATGCTGCAAAGTATTTTCCATATGCTACCTATCACTGTCACTGTCAAAATAGCCGATCTGAACCACAATCAAACAATTGTTTGGCTGTCAACATTGTCCCCCCAAGCTCTTTTACTTTATACACTTCAACTTCCTGATTAAAAATAATTAGTTGTCAAGGTGCCTGAATACACAAAATGAATAAAGCACCAATACAACCTAGAAATTATGGACTTTTATCAATATAATATATGTAACAGCCAGAATATAGTTCTGGACATTATCTGCCCAATGAGTTTTACACTTATTTCTTTTAGAATGTCATTATTGACGACGACAACAACAACAACAAAAACATTAGCATCCATTATACTAGGTTGGAACTTCCATTTGTATATCCACCAGAGGGGATTTTTGTTAGTTCCAAGGTTAGAGTGCTTAGACTGCTCAACATACATTAATACCTAGACAGCACTGCGCAACCTGAGTTGTTCAGCCCAATGATGTTTTTAAAGTGTAATAAATTTAGAGCCATCTCTGCTATGCTGCCATTGCCAGCTCCAATGCTTTGTCGCTCTGCTAGGCACTGAACAGCTGATTGGTGCTTCTGGTATTTCTTTGTGGCCCACACAAATTTTTATTTTATCAATGTGGCACTTTCCTTTCAACATGTTGTGCACTGACCTAGAGTTCAGTGTCTCCAGTACAAAAGTTAACAAACAGAAGAGCTATGTCATTCTTGGAGGTACCAATTCTTTCTCTGGCTTGTATTCCTGATTCATTGTAAGACACTTCGCTTCTGTTTTTTATGTATCTGCCTTCCAAAGGATGCTCAAATAATTTTGACTTAGAAAGAAAACTAAACTCTAATTCATGATATGCTCAGTGTTTTACATAGCCACAGATTCCAGTTGAGTACATATGCAGCCAATTTATCTTTTATCATCTATTATTTATTATCATTTATCTTCTGGTAATTGCAGACTGCGTTGGTAAAATGCCTGAGAAAATAACGAATACAGAAAAGGGGTGTTGGTCTTACCTGACACGCCTCTTCTCAGTGCGCTGCGGGAGAATCCAAGCATGGGTTGACTTCTGTCTATCTGCCCAGTGACTGAGTTGTTACAATTTCTTGGCCACGCCTCCTCTGCTCGGCTGAGCCCCAGTTTTTTGACGAAGGCGTAGCTCTCCAGTAGAACGTTGATGATGGTGACCACCCCCGGACCCTGGACCAGAACGGTCAATAGGGTGGGTTTGGATTCTCCCGCAGCGCACTGAGAAGAGGCGTGTCAGGTAAGACCAACGCCCCTTCTCCAGTGCGCTGCTTGGAGAATCCAAGCGTGGGACATACCCAAGCTTAAAGACCTAGGGGCTGGAAACGGACTGGTCCCGGGTCCCCAAGGTGGGATGAACTCTCTGGAGAGCACTCTCCGTCCGAAGGACGCCTCAGCCGAAGCATAAACATCCAGCTTGTAGTGGCGGATAAAAGGTGATGGGGAGGACCAAGTCGCTGCACTGCAAATATCCTCAACGGATGCTTGCGTTGCCCATGGGGCCATTGTGGCTGCACTCCTAGTCGAGTGGGCCGTTATCTGCCCTGGTACAAGTCTGGCCTTAAGCTCATAGGCCTTTGCAATGCACACCTTCAACCACCGGCCTACAGTGGAAGGAGTCACCTTCCTGCCCATGGATGAAGGCTGGAACGAGACGAACAGGGATTCTGTTTTCCTAAAGGATGCTGTTCGTTTGATGTATCTGTGGAGAGCCCTCCTGATGTCCAAGGTGTGCCATCTTTCCTCCAGGGGGTGATTAGGTCCCGGGCAGAAATCAGGCAGAATGTTCTCCTGAGCTCTATGGAACCAGGAGTTTACCTTGGGCAGAAAGGAGAGGTCCAACCGCAGAACAACCCTGTCCGAATGGAAGATGCAAAGATCCTCATGCACCGATAGGGCCGCTAATTCAGAGATCCTCCTGGCCGAAGTGATGGCCACGAGGAAGGCGACCTTAAGGGTCAAGAACTGGAGACTGGTGGTCCTCAACGACTCGAATTGCATGGATGTGAGGGCCTGTAGTACCAAGGTAAGGTCCCAGGTGGGCTATCTATGTACCACAGGGGGCTTCAGGTTAGCGGCCCCTTTGAGAAAGTTGCGCACCCTCGGATGTTGAGTGAGGGATTGCCGATTCTCACATGTCAGTACTGTGGACAGTGCTGCCACCTGCCGACAGAGGGTGTTGGGAGACAACCCCTTGTCCAGCCCCTCTTGTATAAAGTCCAGGATCTCTGGGACCGATGTCGAGGTTGGATCGATGTGTCCCTTGGCGCACCAGTGACAGAACGCAGTCCATGTAGCATTATAAATTCAATTTGTCGAAGGCTGTCTGGAAGCCTGATTAGTCTGTATCACCTTCCCGGAGAAGTTGTCCTTCCTCAGGAGGTTCCTCTCAAGTGCCAGACAGTCAACTGGAGCCACTGAGGCTCCGAATGGAGCACGGCCCCCTGGCTGAGAGAAATCCTATCCTGGGGAATCCTCCAGGGTCGGGATACTGAGAGGCTGACCAGATCTGCATACCAGGGGCGTCTGGGCCAATGAGGAGCGATAAGAAGGACCTTCGCCCTCTCCGCTAACACCTTCCTGATTACACTTGGGATGAGGGGAAGAGGAGGGAAGGCGTAGAGCAGACCCGAGGCCAAGGGCTGCGGAGTGCATTGACCCCTTCCGCCCCCGGTGTTGCAAACCTGGAAAAGAACCTCGGCAACTGGGCATTCGTCGGATGGGCAAACAAATCCACGATCGGGTGGCCGAACCTTTCGGACAGTTCTTTGAAAAGGTCCGGATGCAGGCGCCACTCAGAACGGTCTAGTCGTCCTGCTCAGCCAATCCGCCTGCACATTTGTCGATCCTGATATGTGCTCTGCTCTGGAGAGCGTGTGCCTCTCTGCCCACAGCCCCAATTTCTCCGCCTCGCACATGAGGGATCTGGAGCAGGTGCCCCCCTCGCGATTTATGTGGGCTTTGGTGGCCACATTGTCTGTTAAAACCAGGATGTGGCGGTCTGCAATGGCTTCCTGGAAGCGGCAGAGCCAGGTGGACTGCCCGGAGCTCCAGCCAGTTTATATTGTGTTTTAGATCCGCCGGAGACCACCACCCCTGGACGACCTGGGACTGGAGGTGGACGCCCCAGCCGAACAGGCTTGCATCTGATGTTATAGTTATGCGTTGGGGTTCCTTGAATACGCATCCCTTTTTTATTGCTTGTGAAGTCCACCAGTGAAGGCAGCGAAGGACCTTCAATGGGACTCGTACTTTGGCCTTGGAGTTGCTGCTGCCGGCTCTCTGGTGTGGCAGAAGGAATCATTGGAAAGTCCTGGCATGCAGACGTGCCCAAGGCACAATTGCGATGCAAGAGATCATCTTTCCTAGGAGCTGCAACAGGAGAGCCAGGGGCACTGACTGAAGTGACCGGATCTGGTCCACTAAGGATCTTATATTGTCCTGGCGGTCCTGGGAAACGTAGACCTCGCATGACTGGAGTCTATCAACGTGCCGAGATGAAGGTGAGTGGTGGGAATCAGGTGGCTCTTTTCCATATTTACTGAAAATCCATGTCTCTAAAGAGTCCGGATCACGGTTTGGAGATCCTGTCGCTTGAGACGGGGAGGACGACTGTATCAAAATGTCATCTAGATAGCACTGCACCCATACGGGGAGTGCTCTGATGTTCACTGCCACTGCTGCCAACAGCTTTGTGAAGGTTCTGGGGGCCGATGACAGGCCAAATGGCAGGGCCCGGTACTGAAAATGGCACCCTGCGTAACAAAACTGCAGGAACCTTCGGTGGGAAGGACAGATGGACACATGGAGGTAAGCCTCCTTCAGGTCCACAGACGTTAACAGATCGCCCTCCTGGATGCAGCCCAAGATGGATTGTAGGGACTGCATCTTGAAACGTTTGTACACTACGTGAGCGTTGAATTTCTTGAAATCTAGAATTCCTCTCCAGTCCCCTGAACTCTTCTGTACTAGGAAAAGGATCCAATAAAACCACAGTCCTTCCTGACCCCTGGGAACCGGCTCAATGGCGTGGATGTCCAACAAGTGTTGGACCTCGGCCTCCATAAGGTTCCTCTTTATGGAGTTTTTGTGGGAACCGGCTCAATGGCGTGGATGTCCAACAAGTGTTGGACCTCGGCCTCCATAAGGTTCCTCTTTATGGAGTTTTTGGGGACTGGACAATGTATGAAGTGATTCAGAGGATTGGAGAGGAATTCCAGTGTGAGGCCTAGCCTCACTGTCTGTAGGACCCAAGCATCTGTTGTGGTCCTTTCCCATTGGCTCGCAAAAAGATGCAGTCGACCGCCAATGGGGGAATTGGCCTGGTAGCCACTTTCCGACCCCCAATGAGGGGTCTGCTGCTGGACCCTCGAAATGGCCGCTTGGCCGGAGGTTGTCGCCTGCCTCTGTCACAGAAGGTAGACCGGTCGGAGCCCTGGGAATAGTTCCGCTGAAACTGCGAAGCGTTGGAGCTGATGTCAGCTGACTGAAATGGCTGCCTTTGGAAATAAGGTGATGGTCTACAGTCCGCACACCTGTGTATGTAGGGCATCACCTTCCTCCTGTCCTTATTCTCTATGAGGATGGGATCTAGGGCCTCCCCAAAGAGATTAGAACCCCTGTAGGGGGCTGAAGCGAACCTCCACTTTGACCGCATGTTGGCCTGCCAGTGGCGGAGCCACAAGAGGCGACGTGATGTAACGGTGGAAGCCAAGGTTCTAGATGCGAATTTAGCCGCGTTGAATGTTGCGTCGGCTGAAAATTCAGTGGCTGCCACCAACTTGTTTACATCTTGGTGCAACCTGGTTTCCTCAGGGGGCAGTCTCGCTTGCATCTGGCGGAGCCAGAGCAAGGAGGCTCGGGTAAAGAAAGAGGCAACTGTTGCTGCTCTAATCGCCCAGGCGGCCGCCTGGTGCGTTTTGCGGAAGGACATTTCCGCCTTCCTATCCTCTGCCTTTAAGCCTTCTACAATGTCAGTAGGAAGGGTGGCAGAAGAGGTCAGAGTTGCTACCGGGGCATCCACCATCGGTAACTGTAGGAGCTCCTCAAGGTCCAGGCCTACACTATAAAGCCTCCTATCATTCCCACTGGGAGCTGCAAGGGAGCCAGGTTGGTTCCATTGTCGTTGAATCACATCAACAAACAGCTTTGGAAAAGATATGACCTCTTGTTCTGCGGTTGGTTCCGAGAACAGCACTTCATGAGGGTCCGCAATGCCCTGGGGGTTTTCTTCAGGAATTTCCGCTACTCCCATATTGGTTGTTGTTTTGGCCTTGTAAAGTAGATTTGAATAAGGAGGGACGAAAAAGGCCAGTGAAGGCAGGCTGGTCAGGTATCAGACCCTCATCATCCGAAAATTCCTGGTCCCCCTGGTCCTCCTCCCCCATGAGCGAATCCTCGCTGCGCAGGGAGGTGTGGCGAGGGAGGCCCCTGCAGTGATGGCAGATGTGCCGGGATCTAGGTATGCAGGCTGGGCAGAAGGGGGTGATAGTGGCCCCTCTGTTGCAGACCTGCCGCTATCCCTTGTGATATAGCCTCAGCAATGAGGTTTTGTGTATCCTGAGATAGCCTGGGCCCTTGGCCCTTGGCCCTCCCCTGAGCAGAGCCCCGCTGCTGTAGGGGTAAAGGTTGCTTCTGGAGCGGAACCTCTGGCAGTAGAGGTCGATTCCATTGCTGCAGGTGCTAGGCTGGGAAATGCAACAAGGTCCTCCTCAAAGCAGGCTGTTTGAAATGGCTGCAGCTCAGTGGCGCCGTCTGGTGACCACTCCTGCTGTCTTGCCTCAATGAGCTGAGGAGATAGCTCAGGCTGTGGAGAGCGGGAAAATTCCGACTCCCCCAATGAGGCCCTTGATTGTCTATCAGCCCCTGCCTGCCTTTGGGCTTTGACAAAATGTTTTTCCAATGCCATTTGGCGCCTTTTGGCATCCCTGTCTGAGGCAATGGAATCCTTTTTGGGCACCGGGGTTTTTCCTTTGTTTGAGGCCCCTTTGGTGGCTGATTTGGACTCCTTGGAGCGTGTCCTCCCTGGCAGGTGCTGACTGGTGGAAAGCTCAGCCTGGCTGCCGGTCTCAGTCAATTATCATTCCGCCATCTTGCAACAAGAGCCGGACCGTTATGGGCCGCTCTGCAATAACGCTAGCTCGAATTTGAAAAGGGAACGGCCTCCTGGGTTAGGAAGGCACGCAATCCGCAAGGCTAGCGCTAGGGGCAATCGGAGTGGTGGTGGCCGCGCCGGACACGCCGGGGAAAAGGCCAGCACACTCACCACGGCTGTGAGGCAAAAAGGCTCTTCGGCGCTGCAAGTAAGGCCACGGTCCCAGCACTCTCACCACAGCTGTGAAGTAAAATCGCGCAAACCGTTCAAACGGCTCTTCGGCGCCGCAAGCAAGGCCGCGATCCTCGGATTGTAACCCGACCGATCGGGCAGTGACTCTGGAGCCGCCACTGACCCTGAGCTCTTCAGATGGTGGCGGTTGTGCCAGCGGACCGGGAAGACCAGCGCAAACACCGGCGGCAGCAATTAGAGGGGGCAGGCGACCGCAAACTTGGAGAAGCCGCGAATAGTCGGGCTGATCTCCAAAAACGCTGCCTCTCTGCAGAGTCCCGGGGTGGTGGCGGTCGTGCCGGCAGACCGGGAAGGACCAGCGCACTCACCGGCAGCTGCGGTGCAGAGGGAGCGCCGAAACTCCACTAGTCAGCGAGAAAGAAACTCCTCGTGTGCCTGCTCCCCTGTATTCCAGTAGAATGCGATGGTAGGAGAATCCAAGCAAAAGAAATAAGTCTGAGTTGTAGAGCTAGTTATTCCACGTCTCTCTAGGCTAGACTGAGTCGAAAAAATGGGGCTCAGCCAAGCAGAGGCGGCGTGGCCAAGAAATTGTAACAACTAAGTCACTGGACAGATAGACAGAAGTCAACCCACGCTTGGATTCTCCAAGCAGCGCACTGGAGAATGTTCTTTATTTTCCTGTCAGAAGAATTTACATAAATTAAATACTAAATACAATGGAATACAAAATGTACTTTAAAATAGATTGCTTCGCAGCCAAGTATTCAAAACATCTTAAAGCTTTAACAATCACTGGTATGGGAAACAGCAACACCCTCTTTCAAATTTACATTCCGGCCTAATTCCAGCTCCCAAGTTTCCTATCTTTCTACAGAAGACTCTTTTAACACAAAGCCTTCCGGGAACTGCAGTCCAGGAACCAGGTCGCACAAGCAAGGAAAACCCCAACCAGGCACCCACCCCCCGTCTGTGGAAAAACTGTCCTCCATGGAACCATCCCTGGTGCTCAAAAGGTTGGGGGAAGCTGGCCTAGAATATATATCTCTTTAAATAGAATAGAAAAAATAGAATAGAATAACAGAGTTGGAAGGGACCTTAGAGGTCTTCTAGTCCAACCCCCTGCTTAGGCAGGAAACCCTACACCACTTTAGACAAATGGTTATCCAACATCTTCTTAAAAACTTCCAGTGTTGGAGCATTTACAACTTCTGGAGGCAAGTTGTTCCACCGATTAATTGTTCTGTCAGGAAATTCCTCCTTAGTTCTAAGTTGCTTCTCTCCTTGAGAAGAAGGCTACCTCTAGAGGTAGCCCTCATTTAATAACCTGACTAGCAATACCACTGCTAAATGACACTGTTAAATGAAACATCATATGACTGTGCCTGACTTTAATATATAATCTCTGCTGCAATCATCATGTGTGATGTCACGTGACCAGGACTTGCGACTTACTGCCAGCTTTCTCACTGACTTTGCTTGTCAGAAGCTGGCTATGAAGGTCACAAATGGTGATCATGTGACCCCAGTGTGTTGTGTCAATCATAAATATGCACCAGTTGCAAAGCGCCTAAATCACAATCATGTAACTCTGGAGATGCTGCAACAGTTATCAATTTGAAGACTGGACATAAATCTATTTTTTCAACACTATCGTAAGTTCAAACAGTTGCTGAATGAAGCAGTCATTAATCAAGGACTACCTGTACCCAAATTAACATTTCAGGCAATAGCCCACAATTTTATTTAGTAATTGAATTCTTACCAGTACTCTTATCCATACTAGAAGTCTTTGATCTATAAGCAAAGTAAATACAGTTATAATCTTAAAAACAATTCATTTTTATTGTATGTAATAAAATCTAGATTTTATAGAATAACTATACAATTTATAAAACATTTTTCATATAGAAAAGAAAGGAAGAATATTCATAGCTAGGACTTCAATATTTCATTGACCGCCCACAGCCCATCAGCTATTTCTACACCTTTCAAAACAATATGAAGATAGTGGAGGTTTTTTGGTTAAAGGTCATGTTAAAGTTATGTACTTTTTAACACTGCAGTCAGCTAAAGGTCTTGTCATTTGCAGGAAAGGGCAGTATTTCTTGTTTCTCTACTAGGCAACAGCTGAAACCATTTCCCTCATTATTTCTAACATATATCCAACTAATAATTTTTAGAATGTCAACAAAACAACAAATCCCAAAGGGAAACTATGGAATACTTTAAAATGGCATGTAGAAAATTCTCCAGATAATTCTACATAAATACACTGAATACATTAATCATGAAGCATTAAATATGAGGAAATAATATGAATTATCTTTTACACAGGGATGTTCCAAACTTAACATATCAAGAATCTCAACCACATCCAGCCAAAGCAAATTTATATAACCTGAACTTCAATGAGCCAAACTGAGGACACTAAGGATTTTATTAACAGGAAGCTCATTTGGTAGTTCAATTATCATTAGATTGCATTTTTAAGTTCCTTTGTTTCCCAGGACATGCTCAGCATTATAGTTAGGTTTTTGGAGGCCTTCCATTTCTAATTCTTAGTAAATCACTTAAGTTATTACAAGTTAAATAGTTTGTCACTACTTTGTTGAAGATTTTGAAGTTTGTGGGGTTTCCAACAATTTTCTCCTTTCCCCAATTTTTATGGCAAGGAGTCAAAAGGTTTTAATTTTGGCACTGCAAATATGAATCAGACAATATCCCAAGATCATTACCATCTGAACAAAAATCCTAAAATACATCTAACAACAGCACCTTAACTGATTTGAATCACTGGGGTGGGGCAGAAAAAGAGACCAATTAAGAATTATTAGACCTTTCAGGGTATTCTGTGGTCAGAGATTAGGACATCCTAAAACACCAGTGTGCTAATGTTAAACATAGCTAAGAGACATGAAGATATGCACTTTTTCAGAAAAAAACATCCATTTATATGTATTTTACCCATGAAAAGCCAAAACTAATATTTCCGCCTGTTTCAATATTATATCCCAGAAATTATAGAAGCACCAGGATCGTCTTCATTTAGTGTTAGGCATGAAGGTGTATCTCTCAGATGTGTTACAGCTAATATTATTGCCATGATTTGCAAACTAATGCAAAAACCTGAATTCATCACTTTCCATATAGTAAACTGCTTTTAGAGTTAAAGGGAGCCTTCTCACTACTGTTTAGGGAGAATTTATAACATACTTGTTTTCACAAATACTACTAGTTGCTTTAACAGAGTATAAGGGATGTGAATAGTATATAAATGGTTTGATTAAATAAAGGTCATAAATGTTAACTAATATTTTACACAGTACTTTTTAAAATATAAATAAAGCTTCACTCACCTTACTTGAGGCAAGAATTTTTGCATTTTTTCATCCTTGTACAAAAACGATACAACAGCATATGGACACATATGTCTTGGTCTTTGCCTGATCTCATGAAATTGATATTCATAGAAGTAATACTGGAAAAAATGCATAACAAACAACTTTGTCTGAAATTTACTGGGCTCAACTCAATTAGATGATCAGTGAAATATAGTCCTAGTTTTGCTGAAATTTACATCAGTAATAAGCAGTCCAGAGTCGCCTTATCAGGGAGATGGATGGCATATAAATTTAATTAATAATAAAAGAAATTTGGGAACAAAAAACCATTTGCCAAACACATCTCTGTAATTTTATTTAGGAATACATTCAATTATTCAAGTTAAGAGATATAGATATAGATATATAGATATAATCAATGACATTATTTTATCTTTAAGGTAAGCCGTATTATTCAGTGCAGAAAAACAGTAGAAAACAATAATGTCTGAGAGAAGAAAAAATACAGGTAATACTTGACTTACAATCACAATTGGGACTGAAATTTCAGTCAATAAACAAAGTGGTTATTAAATGAGATGTTACATGACCGGTTTACTTAGTGATGTAGTGGCCATTGTTAAGTGAGAATCCCAAGTCTTTAAGCAGATGGAACCCCAGGTAAGCAGTACAGGGTTGTTTTTTTGGGGGGGGGGTATGATAGGGAGGCCCTGTAAGGAGAACAGGGTGGTTTTTTTGGGGGGGGGGGTATGATAGGGAGGCCCTGGGAGCAGAGGCTGCATGCTAGTTGGGGAAGGAATACTACAGTGTGGCCCAAAGTCTCAGCAGCCCCAGCTCAGCCATTACTATGACTTGCAAGATTGATGTCAACCTTCTCAGGCAAACCAGACAGAAAACAACTAAATGAACTCATTCTACTTTACTGACAGAATCGTGAAAATCTGAAAGTACAAACTTTCCGCTTGCTGCTTTTAGCTGCCTGATCCTTTTGAGCAAGTCCTTTCTCAGTTTCTTTCTGTGACCGTTAAGCTATTGCAGGCTCCAGACCCTCTTGTCTGATTGTTTCCTAGGCAGCATTTCTGCTCAACTTTCCTCAAGGCCACTAATGCATTCCATTAC
This sequence comes from Thermophis baileyi, assembly GCA_003457575.1. Classification (NCBI taxonomy): domain Eukaryota; kingdom Metazoa; phylum Chordata; class Lepidosauria; order Squamata; family Dipsadidae; genus Thermophis; species Thermophis baileyi. The sequence goes on along the minus strand of QLTV01004090.1, from coordinate 890,068 downwards.
AACCAGAAACTTTCCAAAGGATTACAAGTATGGGATACCAGCTTGGAGAAGGGTCAGGATGCTGGCTTGGAGAATAGCATAAGGGACGGCATAGCCTGTGAAGTGCAGGACATTGGGGCCAATTGGGGTTTTACATAATGGTGGAGTAGCTGTATGGGGCTTGAAGTGTTATTTCTCAGGGGCTGCAACAACTGAAGTATAGGGTTGGGGGTGGTGGCAGCTGGCCGAGACTGCTGAAGTCCTCAGGCTTCAACTTCAGTCCCAGCCCTGATGCTGCTGCCACTGTGTATAACAGTATAGTTTGGGGGAGGGACATCGGCACTCAGCAGGTAGGAATAACTGCAGCGCTTTTTAAGGTCATAAGTGTTGGTAGGCTGACAAGAGTTCAATTTTGGTCACGTAACCACAGGGATGCTGCCACAGCCATAACTTCAGGCATGGGTTGTAAGACCATGTTTTCAAAACCATAATTTTAATCGGTTGCTGAACAAATGATTGTAAGACAACCTGTATACCTAAATCTAAATTGCCCCATCTCATTTAACAGACTTTCTATAATTTTTTATTAGTGCAGATCATTCTTGCTTCCACCGTATCTATAATTACTTCACAATTGTCCTTTGTTCTTTGAACTATTTGTTTTCTCTTTTTGAGATCTATCTGCTCCATTCCCAATCATGACTTTTTTTACTCTTTCTACTCCTTTTCACTGATCAACTCTTCCTTTATATATTTTAGGAGCCGAGGTGGCGCAGTGGTTAGAGTGCAGTACTGCAGGTTACTTCAGCTGACTGCTAGCTGCAGTTCGGCGGTTCAAATCTCACCGGCTCAAGGTTGACTCAGCCTTCCATCCTTCCGAGGTCGGTAAAATGAGGACCCAGATTGTTGGGGGCAATATGCTGACTCTGTGAACCGCTTAGAGAGGGCTGTAAAGCACTGTAAAGCGGTATATAAGTCCAAGTGCTATTGTTTTGTAATTCAGTTATTCATTCTTTCCAGCCAAGCCACCTAATACACTTCTTTCATACTGGTCATTCACTTTTGTATTCAGTCCACATTAATTTAGCACCCCAAATTCTTGCTCGTCTCTGATTTTACTACAAATGCTTAATAAACACACTTCCATTGCAAAAACTTATTTTTATGTTTCTCCTGACATATTAATTTTCATTTCCAAGTAATAAAATGGGTAGAAGTATACTTTTATATGTAGCTATTTTTCTCATCTATAGACATTCAATGTATCACATACTTCCCACAACTTTTCTATCAGTATCTGCATATAATCAAACTTCATCCACTTTTCCTCCATTAGTAACATTTTACCAAGATACCCAATTCATCCGATTAGTTTTTTGTTATCTACAGTAACTTCCAATTGTTCATTCCATTTTTTTGTTAAATGCAAACCACCTTGGTCCTTGATACACTAATTTTCAGATGTGTATTCTTCTTACCGAATCTTAAAATCTACATTTGCTCCAAATCATTTCAGTTCTTAGCTAGGTACATGGCAGTTTCTGCGGAGAAATATATGCATTCATATTCCCAACCAATACATCTCTAGTGACACTGTAAGAATTATCCTTGAATACAACCAAGGTAATATCATGCAACTTTGTTTTATTCCTTGTTCAATGTTACACCATTAATGAGCACTTAATTTATTCTCAAGCATGCTTTCCTTCCACTATCTGCAATCAGCACCTAACCTTCACAGGTATTTCCCAAATGTTGGTTGTTGTCACCTTTGTAACCTTTTGCAATTCTGCCAAACATTCTTAGGCAATTTCACAAAATAGAAACACTCATTTCCTCTGCCTTTTTATTATTAATAATTCCTTATTCTATGTCTTTTTCCTCATTTTTATCTTCCGTAGCAATTATTCACTAATATTTGCATTATTTCTCATTTATAGCATTTTTCGGTTCCCTGCTGCATGAAGCATCTTTCATGGTCCCTGTTAGTGTAGCTTTACATATTTGTGTAACAAAATTCTTTTTACTATGTCCCAAGTAGCTTCCACATCTCCTTTCTTGTGTCTACTTTCCATTCCTTTTATGGGGAAATTATCTTCTAGTGGCTTTTTATTTATACAGGACTTCTATTTCTTCAACACTTTACTTTCATCACTTCTTCATTACTCTATTTCATCACTCTACTTTCAGACTCATTTCTTTCACATATTTCCTAATCTTTCATACCTGCATTTTCTTAAGACCCATTCTCGCTACTACCAAAACCAGTCTGCTTCACTTTTCGAACTTCTCACAATTTCTGCATCTTTTACTGATCCTCTCAACCTTTTTCCATGTGTATTTGAATAGCCTTGCTTGTCATATATTCAGAACGAATGAAACTTTTACTAGTCAAATATTCATCAAATAGTCACCATTCTCATTCAATTTCAGGTCTCCAAATGGCCCAATAACTTTTTGTCTCAATTTTTTCCCTGAACAGCAATTGTTTCGAATGATCAACAGTTTTCTCCCAAAGTCATATCACTTCACTAAAACATAACACACAATCTACAACCACGATACCAATACCGGTATTTTCTGATACATATTTTGACCTTTTCATTCTTAAGTAGCCATCCACTGTCATTTCACTTATTCACTGACTTCTGTCCACAACATCAGCTTTTTTCACATTTATTGCAACCTTCCATTTTCTTAGTTTCGCATTTATAAAGTATGTATTTTTCTTTTAATCAATTGTGCACTTTACTTTTTACTCCTCTTGCATTCTAGGTTGCAACCTTCCACATGGTATAGTCACCATCAGATGGGCTCTTCAGTTAACTGAGACTTTCATATAACACTTATCAAAACAGAGAAATAGACTATATTATCAGACCTAGTTGTATATTTGCAATATTCCCAGCTAACAGAAAGGAGAGTTATTAATCAGTTGTGGCACATTTTTGCCAGTATCCACAAGTACAACCAAAACCTAGTTTCACTCAAGTTATTCTATGAAGTCAGGATTTCTCATCTGTAGAATACTTCACAATCCAAGGTACTGTTACCCAAATCTTACAAATTAGAATTTAATGTCTTTCTACATTAAATTAGGAAGTTAGGGCAGCCATACAAATATTTTCCAATATTATTTTTACCTGTGTACGTTCATATGCTCTGTAAGTACGGCTGGATGTAATTTTGTTTGCAGTTTTTGAAACATGGCATTCATGTTTTGGTGTAGGATCCAGTGCATTTTTAACAGCCGAGTCCATTACATTTACTGTCTGGTTATCAAATTTATCATATATAGTCTTCATTTTCCCCTAAAATATTAGGAAATGGTTATTAATATTATTCCAGGTACAATGCAAGCCCAAAATATTTTCTGTCCTGTAAAGTCACACACAATAGAACATTAATGTTCACTTAATCAATATATCCCTCAGCTTAGTCAAAGATGATTCAACTAGATTTTATCTGAAATGGCATTAATATTTTTCTAAATTGTCAGTGCACTTTTTAATGGAATTAAGTCATACGAATATACAACCTCCCTTAATAACAATGTGAAGAAAATATATGTAGGGTTGAACTGTGGAATCTTTGGTGCTCCCTGAACTTGATTGATTGCTTGCATTTGTTTCATTTCCGAACTAGAAAACATCATCAGTGCTTTTAAAAGATGTTTAAATTTTAAAATATTGTAATCGCATTTATACAGAGAAAAGTTATTTAAAGTGTTTTATTCACATATATTATTGCATTAAAGACAAGGTGTTATACTGGTTTCCTATTTCTCCTTAAGACATAAGATGAACCCTAACCCTAACCCTAACCCTTAAAAACTTAAGGGAAATCCCAAAACATACCTTTATTACTTTAAAAATAATAATATCACCAGTTGCACTAGCCTCCAGAGGATTAGCCTGTAACAAGTCAGCATATTTGGAAAGATATACACCTGTAAGATGTGGAAACAGTATGTCAACAAATGACATGTACATAATTATTTTTGGTGATATATAAGAAATGTCAAAACGGCCATTCCACATAATGTATTTCAATATAGTATAAATAAAATTCAATGTTGTGTTTCCAATAACGAAAAGTGTTTCCAATGATGAAATAGTGGTAAATTTGGAGTTTTCTGCATCCCAACCAAGCTAAGAATGTGTGCTTTGGGGGGGGGGATGTTATTCATCACTTTAAAGTGGATTTTGGAAGTGTGTTGAGGAATATGAAGATATCTTTCTATGTAAAAGGTCATACCCCTTTATGACGCTTGATTTTATCCTAAAACATTCCATGAAACTACTGAAACACCATCCAAGTGAGTAGCAGCAGTTATATTTTTAATCTAGGAAAAACAAACTTATTTAAAGAACATGTATGCCATCCACTTCCTTAATAAGTTTGCAAGTATAGTAATCAGATCATTTAATATTAATGCATGAGAAAATTATGAGTCACCAGAGTTATTTTTTATTTCTATAAGAATTCTCTTTATGATTACATATTATTCGGATTAAAGCAGAAAATAAACAACCCAGGCTGGTAACTAATTTAAAAATTCAGAATCGGCCAACTGGATAAAGTTGGTATCCTGGTTTAAAATGTATTAATCAGACACAATACATCTTCTGCCTTCATATTTCTAGTTGCCACATATTTAATAACAAAGAAAGACATAGTTACCCATTGAAGGATTGCCGAGAACTGTTATCTTGGAATGGCCCACCAGTAAGCCATTTTCACATATATTTTGGACCTGAAATTAAACATTATTTAATGTACCAGAATGATACAGTTTTGTGATACTATAATGATTGACTGACCAATTGTTATTATCGTATTAGTCTTTGTTTTTTGTGTTTGTTTTGCTATTATCTGCTTTTTGAAATAATTATATTAGGACAGGATGCTTTAGAAAGCATAGAGTTACAATACGCTGACTTGTTACCTTTACACAGTATATTTTTAGTTATACTAATTCCTTGATTTAATGGATGAGTTGGCGAGAAAGATTGTCTGTTTAAAATTAATGTCCACTAAATGGTGAAGCAGACATTATGAGACCCAAAATATAGTCCTACCAAAAAGAAGACATTCAAATTACAGCTGAGGAGCAAGTGCTGTAGGCATTCACATGTGAGCACAACTGATGGTACTCCTGGCAACCATATCCATGGCTGATTAAATGCCGAAGCTCCATCATATTTATGGTTTGTCAATGTTACCTTCAATCAAAATGCCTTTGGCATAATCTTATAAACTAACCTATACTGTATTAAACTTCTAGCATTGATTGGCACAGAATGTTCAATAATATTTAAAATGCTCAAAGAAGCCATCAATATCTGCATCTGGAAAGGTTTGATGACAATCTTTTTTACCATAATATTACAGAACAAAATAAATTATCTTGTGATTGTGATTGTTAGACGCTCACATTATTTTAGTAATTGAAATGACAAAGCAAGATAATTAAAATTTCAATTCTCCTTCCTTGATGGATACAGGAGTTGGCAATATCTGACTTTGCCTTTCTGCTTAATAATAAGGCAGCACAAATCCTGCAAAAATGGTGCTTTAAAAAGTGTGGAACCACATAAACACACCACTTTCCAAATAATGAAAAAACAGCATCTTTTTCAAGGTTTGCAGTTTGCTGAAGTGACATAGAATATGGAAAGATGCTGTTAACAATTCAAAATAAATTAGTATTAAGTTACTAAATGTTCTAAAGCACCTCTTTCAAAGGATTTGCACATCCCTCCTACTCCAAATACCAAGGAAACACAGCCAACGTAAACCTCTAACCCAAACCTCACAAATTCCATAATGTATAGATAAAAAGTTGAAGGGGATCATTTTTGCCTCAGAAAATATTTCATTTTACTCCAAACTGAAATGACAAGCAGACTTTGCCTAATTCCATATTTTATTTCAGAGGCACAAGATTAGAAAACTTGCCAATGAAAGTATGTTCATGCAGCAATAGTTTTGTCTAAGTGCTAAACAATCATCACCTACCAATTTTCTGCATCGTAATATTTGTCTTTCATAGCAGTATTATTTCATCTTCTATTCTAACAGACATTAACATCTCAATATGAAGAATTTGCTTAACAACATTCCTTCAGATATGCAAAGAGATTATTTTCTTCTTTGCTTCAATTCTATTGATTTGAGAAAGCCAACACTTTAAAAGTTACTGTACAAAAATAACATTCTTACCGACAAACGATCAACCTTTAGAAATGCATATGCCTCAGCAAGCTCTTTCTCTGACCTCCCATCTTGTTTCAATTCTTTTCGTTTCTCTATGAACTTTCAAAAGAGAAAAAAACACTATTATAATGAACAAAAACTAGCACATTTCATAGCATACATGTAGTCCTCAAGTTACAATCATTTGTTTGGCAACCATTTATGTTATTATGTTGTTATGATATTTAAGTTATGATGGTCATAGCACTGAATAGATCCAGAACTGGTCCTCAAAGTTTCCGCCTTTGCAACCTCCCTCAGGCAATGAACAAAATATGGGCACTTGACAACCCGTTTGCACTTACATGATCACCATTTGCGACCGTCTCTGCTGGCTTCCCATAATCAAAATCAATGAAGCCGGCAAGAAAATCACAAGTTATTGGGGTAACTCTCCCCCACACCCCAGGCCTTTCTTTGCTCACACACACCATGCCCTCCTTCCCACATAATGATCAAAACAACTCTCTGCCTACACCTTAAGATTAGATGTGACATGAAATCTTCCTGGAGAACATATATGGGGTCCCCCTAGCCAACTTGCTCAGATTGAAGAAGCTATTTGGATAAGCAGTGAAATGTTCTGAATCAACAAGAAAAGAAGTTCAGTTGCCATGACTAAACTTCCAGACAACTCTACCTGGATGACTGAGAGTCTTCATCAACGTATTTTTTTCTTGGCATTTTTTTCAGAAGTGGTTTGCCATAATCTCCTTCCTAGGGCAGAGTGTCTGACTGGCCCAAGATTACCCAGATGGCTTTGTGCCTAAGGCGGGACTAGAAGTCAAAGTCCCTCAGGTTCTAGCCTGGCTCTCTTCAATATGTACAATACTAAAAATTAAAAACTTTCAGAATCAAAATATATTTTTATAACTTTTCCTTTACTTTTACATTACTGAAGCATACCATCATAACTTAAATCATCTGAAATTTCTACATGCATAGCACTTATGTACATTGATAATATATACTTACATCCTTTTCCAACAGTTCACTATGAACAAGACTGGCTTTTTTGTATGTGAATCTGTCCTTTGAAAGGATATCTAAATATGACGAATGTAAAATGTTCACAATATCTTCAAATTCACGGGATTCATTTGTTATGGGCTGAAAAAGAGCTACCAAGAAACAGGAAACAGTCAGTCTTGATGCCTAATAAAGCTATAAAACTTTAGAAACTAAAAGTCAGTAAAACTCCAAGGTAAAGATTAAAAGTGTTAGTAAATCTGAAATCTAACTATTATCCTAATAACATAGAAAAGCATTAACTTAGGTGAAAAGCTGCTTCTCCTACACCATTATTCAAAATAGACGAAAATTGTTGGTTTAGCCTGGCTTACAGCTAATACCATGTTAATGCAAACAGCTAACTTGTTCCTTTATTCTTTCCATTGTGTGATTGAACTTGAGGCTCTGGATCTCCTTAGTAAATTCTAAAAGCAATAAACTAGACTTTGTTTTTGGCTTATACATTTTGGATTTGTTTTGAAGTATGAAATTAATACACTAGGTTCAGCAAATATTCTTTTTCTGAACTTTGTTATTTTAACAGAGTGGAACAATGCACAAACATGATGGATCTATCCAACCAATCAGACTAACCCAACTATTCTGGTATAGTGCTACAAAAAGAACTCTTAATGTTAATAAATCCAACGTATTTCAATTATATATTTTGCAGTATGAAATAGTTCCAATGTAGCAACTATTAAATGGATTAAAAAAGTATTTTGCAGCATTAATGCTGATTATTAGTTATAATAATATAGTAGTAAAAAAAGATTCCCTTGAGCTGATAAAATTTACTCATGCTGATAAAATTTACAGTAATTTCCTTGTATCAATAATTATTGCCTTCTAACAGGATGCTTTTTCATCTTCCCCATCAGCTCTATAGTTCTGAATTTTTCTGATGTTCTTACATCGATGAAGTAATCAGATTCAACTTCATTTAAAAAAAAAAATCCAAAATAATGCGACCAGATGTTTCCCAAGCCTTTCTACTGCTCTTAAATCAATGGTGGTTTTATTTACCATGTTTGACTTATGCTCAATAAAGTAAACTAATTATGCCTGTACTGTATTATATACCATACAAATACCTGAGTTTTCTAGGAGCCAGCGGTAGTTATAATGAAACATTTTATGACAGAAATTAATAAATATGGTTTGGATATTATAGTCCAACACAGTTATAGTCCACAGTTTCAATCCTTCCCAGAAAAACATATGCATAATCCTATACTTTTATGAAGGATGGGGGCTTGCAGGCAGTGGTTTTCTTGCAGTGTTTCCTTTGTGGAATACTCTTCCCACAGATACCATTAGCTTACAGTTAATACCTTTTCATAAATTTATCAAGTGTTTGATTTCTTACTATTACAGTTTTATGTTTTATCTGGGTTAGTGGTTTTGTAGGTCTGTGATATATTTGATTACATGCAAATTTTTACTTTTGTTTTACTATATCATAATTATTTTAAGGTGATGTAATTGTTTTAATGTAATGTGCAAACTATTTATTAGATTGCAATAGGTAACACATCCAATATTAACTATAAAAATTAACTATCATCTGAACACATATTTTAATATTTGACAAGCTTGCATGAATATCCACAACTTAAAGTGTATTTTATTTAAGTTTAATTATTATAAAAAAACTTTAAAGAGGATAGTTATTTCCTTTCCTCTTCCTTTTAATCCAGTCTTAAAGCTATTATGTTTAACTTTACTTATTGAAAATCAGTAGTTCACATTCTGTATTCAACTACATAGTAAAAATCTAGAACCAATAGTCAGTTACAATGTGATTTCAATCGCTAGGAAAATCTAACATTAGAGTCCAAATATTATCGAGTATATTTTTTTAAACCTCTGGCCTTTTTCTGGGTTTTTTTTATTAACATTCACCTCAATGAATACTGAACACAATGTTCAACAGTAATTGATACCTATTTTTTAAAAAACTCAGTCCCAATTTCTGCATTATCTATTAAATTGTATATATTATTTCAGCTCAAGTTTCACAAACTTCAGATATTATATACAAATATTCAGCATGTTATTAACCACACACAAAGTGATGGCTCTAGATATCTTAGATTACAACTAACAGCATGGATAACAGTCAGAAATTATAAATTTGTAATCTAAAACACCTGTTTTAGCATGTACCACATTGAGTCAGGGCAGAGCTGGGTATGTGCACTGGGTGTGGGGAAGGCGAACAATCAAAAGTTTCATTATGCAAGGCTTTTGTTTTACTTTTAAAATTGTAAAAGGTGCTTTTTGAATTCTTTCTCTATAACAGGTAGCATATGGAAGAGATGTAGTTAATGTGATCTGCAGGTAGGCTGTGGAATTGAATGTTTATCCTTTTTCAGAAATAGTACAATTCAGTGCAATGGCATAGGCACCACTGTTTATCATGTTCTCAAAAATTGATAAAGTTCAACATCAAGGGATACAGGGAACTCAGTTTAAACAGAACAAGAAACAGTAGGGAGAATAGGAAAAAGTGAGGAAAAAAGGAGCCATGACTGTGTTTAAAAATTGTATTCCAGAAAGAAACGTGATGGGTCCGTAATATTTAACTTTATAAGCTTTAAAAACTGAAGTAATTTATTTTTTTAGCAACTGACAGAGCTACCAAAGTTCTGTGCCCAAGTGTATAATTCAAATGTAGCCGCTCATTTGAATTTGGAAATTTCTATGATAGATAACCTATTCTTCAGCATAGGAGCACTGTATCAGATCTTCACTTCTTTCTATATCATCTTATATTCATAGACTGTGCATTGTACTATTTAATAATTGTTTCAATTTTTGCAAAGTAGGTGAGCCAAGAAAAAAATAAGATGTGTCTATTAAAAAAACATAATCTCCATTACATATTATATCAATGGCATAACCAAAGGTCAGCATAGAATTTCATTCAACTTACTTCATACATAATATTGATATTAGAAATCTGTCTAGAAAAGAAAAACATGTCTTTGCACAATCAAGAATTAGTTTTAGATTTCAATCTTCAATAAAGCTGCTGATTCTTTCACAAAATATAAAGGTGGGGAATTATATATATAAGACCTTGTTCATTATATCAAAGAACGAAGGCAAAGCAGTATTAGTATAAATGAAAAAGGTATCTGAATAAAATAAGAGTTCTCAGATTTGTAGCCTGGATTCCCAATTTAAAGAATTAGAATAAAAATATTAAAAGTTTCAGATGAGGACTTTTCTATTTATTTATTTTTTTGGCTTTTATGAAAAAATCTTATTGTCAGTTTCTTTTGAAGCATAACTCAATGTTCAAAGTATTAAAAACCTGATGAACACCCTAAATTTGTCAATTCAGATGCCTAATCTAGAACCAGAATCTCAGAATGATGGGATATCCTATCTCATGCTGTAAAATGGACAAATCTTAAAAGTGATGAAGATTTAATGTAAGATCGTTTGTATACAATACTACATTTCGTAACAAGTGAGCCATGATACAAACTGGGATGAACAGATATTTTTCCAGCTTACATATAAAATCAATGTTAACGATGCTTCAAACTGCTTCCTCAGAAATACATCTATTTATTTTTATCTTGTTAAGTTACTCCATCCAAGACAAGAATTTCACATAATGGTTCATAGGAATCTTCTCTGTACGTATTACCATTTTTCTACAAAATGCACTAATTACTGCCTTCTTATATTAGAATTAACTTCAAAATTTAATACTCCAAAATTAAAAAGATCTTCATTTAATACTCCAAAATTAAAAAGATCTTCACTTAATATGGCTTAAAGTTTGAACTGATACTTCTGAGACTCTATTCTATCAAATGGTCTCAAATATTCTTGAGTTTGGAAGCTTTTTTTAAAGTCACATTTCAGTTCACTTTTTTTTTCTAGTTTATTCCTCTGAAAAAATAAATTATTATTTTCCTCTCATTCATCTCCAAGGAGTTCTAACTCACCACAATCAATCTCTGGCAAGAGACTAATTACATAATCCCTCTTATTAGTTTCTTCATTGCTTTGCTCATTTTGAGGCAAACATTTTTTTACAATTCTCTGGACAGAATGGTTCCCACAATATCATATTCCAGCTCTGATTAGACTTCATTTGCTTCATTAAAAAAAATTGATAAGATGGTCATATTTATCCTCCTCCATTTTTCTTAAAATATTCTTAAATAACTATGTTGAACAGATGTAAATTTTACAATATTCTCATTTTAAAAAATGGGACCAATAGAAATATGCTTCCAAAATATTCTACATGGTTCCAATTCTGAAGCCAAACCCTTAGCAGGATAAGTCTATGAAGAGATTTTCTTCTCTACCTCTTGGAAATATGGGATTCAAAAATCATCAAGAATTTTTCACAGAAGACATATAAGTGATGCCAAAGAAATGGAATTTTGACCTGAACCCTTCTAAAAAAAATTCAGGATCTTAATTTTTAAAAATAAAATTAGTAACTACCATGGCAATTTATTTCATCCAAAAATTTCATATCTTCCCTAACTATTGAAGCGATCATCCGTCATGAAGCATCTTTGGCTATTTACAAATTGAGTAGACAATTGCAAGGAGGGCTGGATCATCCCTTTATGTAATGGTACAATTTTCCATTATCAAGGCTTGACAATGGGCTGAGTTTTCCCAGTGTTGGAATACTGATCAAATCAGAATAATCTTTAAGAGGAAGACGGCTATCTCTTTTTAAAGAACTTCATTTGTAAATCTATTAAAATCAATGTGTTCTTAAGTACACTGTTAACAAGAATTGGCCAATACAAATAGCAAAAAATGTTGCAGTGATAAAATTTATCTTCAAGAACTAAAGATCCTTGTACCTGCTACAAAGAATACACAATGGCAACAGAGTAAAAAGTGGCACTAGTACAATCTGTATTTGAAAGCTCAAGCCTGGTTATTTGGAATAGAACCAAGACTTTTGAGATGGTCTGCAAAGATATGAATCTGGATTGCTCTTCAAGTTTTCCCTCTATAACATTCCCGAGATTACGATTTTTAATTTAAAAAGGCATTGTTTGGCCCATTATTAAGATGATAAATAAGGAAGACTCTCAACCTAACAGCACATTTGATTCACCTGTGTTATATAAATCAGAGATGTGAGTTTCAAGAAGGGGGTCAAGTCAACCTACCTTACCTACAAGTCTATTCTAACATACTGCTTAAGTTGATGAATCTTCTCCAAGAATGAGAAACAGAAAGCCGTATTTACTAAGAATAGATGATTCCCTCCTCTCCCTATCTTTACTGAGGTTTAAGAAATAATCCGCTTTTGAAGAAAAAGGATTGAAATGTAGACTTCCAACGAAAGCTAACTCAAGACAAAACGTTTTGTGAGTTGCCACAAAAGGCCACGTTCACAAGGCAGGATCGGACGCGAAGAACTGTAAAAATATACAACTAAGCTTCCTTTGAAGGGGCACGTGGCGCAGAACCACTTCCGTCCTTAAAACACGCGGGAGAAAAAGCGCCTCGTGGGGAAGGATGAAATTCATCTATTCTAGGGCATCTGACGGAAGTGATCGCGTTTAACGGTGTCATCCCGCCTAACCTCTCTAAGCGGAGGCCTTTCCTCTACTGCAGAGAGCGCGAGAGAGGAGCCGAGCCAAGCTCCCTCGAGAGCCACCATCTCTTCCGCGAACATCGGACTTTGGCGGCGGCATCCTCCAGCCTTTTTTCCCAGCCCCCGGAATCGCAATTCGGATTCTAACGAAGCCATTTCAAACCCAAGCGGGTTGCGTTTTCCAAAAGCCTTTCTCTCTCTCTCTTTTTTTTTTCCTTTCCTTTTCTTTGAGGCACGATTCTGCGAGGCTGCCTTAGAGGCGGGCTTTCTTCCACGCCCGCCAGCCAGTTGCATGCAGGGAGTGGGAGATGTCACCATGTATGCGGAGCGAAAGGAGGAAAGCGGGAAGGAGGGAAAGGAAGGCGGCGGGGGGGATAGGGTGTGAGGGAGGGGGGATTCGAAGTAACAACCTTTCTTTTCTCGGCTCTTCCTGGGAATCTGAAAGTTTTTCTTAAGAGGCAGATCTTCGGGGGCTCTGAGGAGCGAAGCCCCCAGCCCCTCGCTAAGGGGCTGTGCCTGGGTCTGCTCGAGGGCCGCAGAGACCCCAGTCTTGCGTTGGCCATTGCGCGGGGAGTCCCTGTCCTCTACGGCGGCAGGGTCTAGCAGCGGCGACTCATCGCTTCGGCTTCTTTGAGAGCGGGCGCCATTTTGTGTGCAATCGTCCGCTTCGGCTGCTGCAGCTCCGTTCTCCACACCGAAGAGGCCGCTGCTATCCTCCACCCGTTGAGAGGGCTCGGGCGTTTTTTCACCGCCACTCATAGCCGCGGCATCCGCCATTCAAGCTGCGCAACACAGTCAAGAAAGAAACGACCCTGCGCTTCTCCCCAAGCGAGACCCCCCTTCCTCAACGCCATGCAGGGAGCCCGCAACGCCGCCGCCGACCTCTCTACCTAGCCAGCAAGCCACCGCTTCCCGTTCCTTCCCTCCCCGCTCTCACTATAACATGGCGCTGGGGCGTCAGGAAAGAGGAGGGACTTTTTCACTTCCCCTCGCAGCCAATCAGCGTCCAGCGCTTCTGATAAATTTTGAGGAGGCGGGCCTCGCGCGTTCTGCCCGGGGATGTGGAAGGGTGTGGCAGCCCGTGGAATAACGCGTGGTTATGGTTGAAGTTCAAGTTCCACTTTGGTGGTTGTAGCAAAATATAGGCTGTTTTGTGTCTCTTCCCCCCCCCTCTCAGATGTCATTGCAAAATGGTGATTTAACTGCGCCTTTAACTTGAAGGAAACCGAATTTTTAACCAGAAGGAAGGAAAGGTTTGCTTATTAGATGTTTTAACAGCGAGCAACTTGGTGCTTATTTTCTTCAAGACTTGAAGTACCGTATTTATGCGCATCAGTTTTCTGTTCTTAAAAATGTATTAGCTTCGCGTTTGCTGTCTTTTTCTCCTTCCTAACCCAAAGTAGTGCATCGGTATCAAAAAGTTTAGAAAGATGGGCAAATTAGCGTAGAAAAGAACTTTCGCTTTAGTAATTTATATTGCAGTTTTAGATATGAAGGCATATACAATGCTGCTTTTTCATGGACCCAGAAAACTGAGCAAACATTGAACAAAACTTGTATTTCAAACTTTATTATTGCAAAGGCATTATTTTTAACTGTCCCAGCTGTTCATGTATCCTAGTTAGCTTACGTGTTGCAGACTTTTAGTAAGCTTTTTTCATTGTCAGGACATCTTGGTTTATTTGATTTCTAATTAATGCACCACTTTCGTCATAACACAAAAAACTATTATGGTTAAGGTGCGAAAGCATGTACCTCAATATTTTGGGGCAATTAAATTGTGCACTATAGGCCATATTCTCATAAACAGTAAAATTGACTTTGTTTCAAGTTGAAATTAAAATGAGTGAATTTTCCCATTCTGTATCTAATAATAATGTTTGCCATGTTCTGTATAAAAAATTACAAACTGTATAAAAAGTTACAAATCTGGAGATGGGGCATGTTGCTTTGGATTATACACCTATAAAATAATTGAATTACTATAGTAGATTGATAACTGTAAGAAGTAGTCTCTACCTCAGCTTACTGAATGCTAATGTGGTAATGTGATGGAACCCATTCGTTCTCTTCATAAATAAAAGCAAACTCTGCTAATTGTCCACACAGCTTTTTGGGTCAGCTTTTCCTTCACTAACAATGTACATACTAAGCAGAAATCATTGTAGCTTCATCATTTTTTTTAAAAAAATCCTGATATCTGTTATATTTCAGTTATTAAAAGAATACTACATTGATAGTGAAATGAGAGACTTCCTATAGTAATAGCACTTAGACTTATATACAGCTTCACAGTGCTTTACAGCCCTCTCTAAGCGGTTTACAGAGTCAGCATATTTCCCCCAACAATCGGGTCCTCATTTTACCAACCTCGGAAGGATGGAAAGCTGGTCGACAATCGAATTGCCAAACTGCTGGCAGCCGACAATCAGCAGAAGTAGGCTGCTACTTCTATAGTACAATTAGAAATTGGAGAAGAAAGAAAAGTGCACAATACAAAAGAGTAGGTAAGCTTCTCTTGATTCTGGGAGCCATGGTGGCACAGTGGATAGAATCCAGTTATTACTCTGCTCACTGGCAGTAGTTCAGTCCTGACCAGCTCATGGTTGACTCAGCCTGGTTGGTAAAATAATGCTTTAGATTTGGGGGGGGGGCAATATGCTGACTCTGTAAACTGCTTAGAGAGTGTTATAAAGCACTATGAAGCGGTATATAAGTCTAAGTGCTATTGCTATTCTGAGAAACGTGTCTTGATAGCAGAATAAGTCACCATAAACGTGCTAGTTCTGGAACAGATTTTTTACCATGAGGAGAGACACCAAAGGCAAAAACCAAAAAGGAAACACAACACTTGTCCCCCTCAGAACGGGCTCGCAATTTGGGTGTCCTCCTAGACTCACAGCTAAAATTAGAACAACATTTGGCAGCTGTAGCTAGGGGGACCTTTGCACAGGTTCGCCTGGTGCACCAATTGCAACCCTACTTGGATCAAGAGGCTCTCCTCACAGTCACTCATGCCCTTGTCACCTCACGGTTAGATTATTGCAACGCGCTCTACATGGGGCTACCCTTGAAGAGTGTTCGGAGACTACAGTTGGTCCAGAATGCGGCTGCACGCGCTGTCATGGGTGTCCCTAGGTACACCCCTATTACACCAACTCTCTGCGAGCTGNGGCGGGCCCATGGGGGATGGCCTTCTCTGTGGCTGCCCCGGCCCTCTGGAACCAGTTACCTCCTGAGATCCGGACCACCCCCACCCTGCTGGCCTTCCGGAAAGCGGTGAAGACATGGCTGTTCCGGCAGGCTTGGGGCCGTTGATCTCGCCTCTGTAATTTGGCGAGATCCAGCCACGAAACGGTGTGTATGGGTTTTTATTTGTTGTTGAATGTTTTTTAATATGTTTCTTGTTAATAGTTTTTATATTTTTATGTTTTTATTGTTGTAAGCCGCCCAGAGTCCTCCGGGAGTTGGGCGGCATAGAAATAAAACTAACTTAAACTTAACTTAAACTTTGCTTAAATCTGAGTGCAATAATGGGGGAGGATGGAAAACAGTGAGCAGCTCATCCATGTGTGCTGCATATGTGTTCTTTGCAGATTCTTCACAGCTTTCTCAAATCATTGCAATGGTACAGTTTTGTGAGACCAATTTGGATAGATTTAAGCTGAGGTAAATCTGTATGTTACTTCATTTCCTCTACATTTAAGTTTGGATTCAGTTCCATCAGACCAAGCCAGTATGGCCAGTAGCAAGGAAAGTGTATACAGTAGATACTTTCTGTGCTACCAAAAGACAATTGAAACTTACATTCTTAGCAGTTTTGCTTGGATATCATTGGATTACTTTTTCTCACCGAGATCACCACTTGAATCTTTCCATTGTGGTTATCAAACACTTAAAAACCAAAAAGAAATTCATATCAACACGAAGTGTATTGTATGAACCTTGCTTGTTAATGGGTAACCCTGATTAGTTAAAATTACTAATGCAGATGTTTGACCTGCTAACAAAAACCTGCTACTTTGCTTGTTATGAGTTGTACTATGTAGTAACTTGCATACTTGATTACCTGGTTAAACCAAGAATAGGAATAATTATTCTTGTGATGGAAGGAAATGTATTGAGACAAACTCATAGGATTTGGGATCAGCTTTCAATAAGAAATGTGATTAAAATTTCATAAATTTTAGCTCTTAATTCAAAAGAATTAATTAGGTTTCACAGAACTTATCACATTTTTATTTCACTGAGTAAATTCTGCCTTTAAATTTTTCCCCCAGAGGGGGGAAAAACCTGCTTCTGATTTACAGGTTAATGAATATAAGAATTGAAAGTTGGTACTTCAGTTGCCTAGGCAACACTGCAGAGGAAAAGATCAGCACTCTGGATTTACTACATGTATGCTTAGATGATCCTCTTAGGTGCAGCAATTCTCATCAAGGTAATAAGAAAGTTTTAAAGCATAAGCTTTCATGAACTACAGTCTAAAACATTTGTCACAAAAATGTGGCAATATTCAAAAACTATTAGGACAACATTACCTCATTGCTGGCTTTTGAATGAAAGATACAAAGGCTGATTTCATTGTAAAAAATGAAGCGGTTAATTAGTGAAGAGATTGTTTGGGATTATATCTGGTTTGTTGGTTTAGTCTGAACATAATCTCTGAAAATATCCATTATGAGTCAGTGGATTTTTTGTGTTTTTATTTTTAAAAACAATATTTTTTATTTTTAAAGATAAAAATTTTATTTTTAAAGATAACTACAGTATTTCAAAGATCCTTAAACAATGAAAACAAGGAAGAAGGAAAAATACGTTAAGAATTTACAAAATACACTTCCGGTTTGACGTGAAAGAAAAAGGAAAAATATTTCACCATTCTTACAAGTAACTTTAAATTGGAAGGGGGAAAATGACAACCAAAAGTTCGTCCCAGGTGTAAAGGCACTAAAATAGAATACTGGAGGTTGGGAGTTCTAGTCCTGCTTTAGGCACAAAGCCAGCTAGGTGACCCTGGGCCAATTGCTCATGACTATAGAGGGAGGCAATAGCAAACCACTTCCAAAAATGCCAAGAAAACAGCAGAAACCTATCCAGGCAGTCACCAGGAATCAACATTGACTTGAAGGAACAAGACTAAAACCAAATGAAACTACCCTAATGATTACATGTTAGTTTGGCACTTTAAAAACTAGTATTATATCACATCAGAAATTGAGACAGATAATAATTATCTGCCATTAATAATTGGCAAGTATTCTAGTAGCATCCATCATGTAGAAAGTCAATTTAAGATATTATGGGACTTGGGCCCACTTAATAGAAAAGCATTATTTAAATAATTTTGATCCTATGATGATTCACTTCTCACGAAATGGGAGGCTATATATATTTCTTTAATAAATAAAAATCAGAATTGTTGAGTTTGTGACATTGCCATTAAAATACGGAAGAATTATTGAACCTGGTTATTGCATTTTCCTGCAGTTTTATATGAATTATACATTTTGACAATTGATATTGAAGTACTATATCAGTGGAAAACAATACCAATAAATGTTTTCATACCATTAGGCATACTTTTCTTCCATAGGTAATTCACATTGTTACATATCAATTGTCTTGTTTAATTTATACATTCATTTTTTCATATAAACATTGGCTTGTTCATTTCCTGAATCATATTCAATCATAATTTTTATATAAACCTTAAGAGATTAACTGGGTTTTGTGTTATTGGTCAAAACTTTAAATATGCCACCTTGTTTTATTAGAAAGTGGGGGAAATGTTTGTGACTGAAATACTGTATAGAAAAACTATTACCCAGGCAAAGAAGGCTGAAATATTTAGTACTGAAAAACAAGGTAATATTTGGAAGCAGCTTAGGCAAATGCCTCCCTGATTGGTTGAAGTGTAAGGAGGAGGGGAGGGATAGCATAACAAAACTTGCAAGATTCTGTTGTTATGGTTTACTTCAGCAAAGTATATTTCTAGTCTTCCGTTGGAGTTTATTTTTGGCCTGTCTAGCGGACCTAACAGTTTTTGTAATTCCTTTTTAACTATATTGCTTATTTAAAAACACTGAAACCATTGAGGCATTTCTGAACATTCCAGTGAAAGGGTCTTGAAATATTTCATATTTCCTAGATTGCAGATTAAAACTTGCAGTCCATATGAATTATTTCTCCGATGGTTAATTTTTTTAGCATGTTTGCTTTCATGAAAATAAATATTTAATAACAAAGCAAGAGAGGACAAAAGCCTGAGGGTTTTCTTCTTTTATATTTGTGACATACTTTTAATAGGCTACATATAACTGAATAATCTGTTTGGCATTGATTGCACAGTTGTATCAGACTGGAGTATTTATGCAGGCTTTCTGAGAATCCTGCTACTTCTATAGATAGTAGTCTAACTAAATGTTAATATGGTCCAATCTGAAACTCAGGTAACAACTTGATAGTAGATTAAAACTGGACAGTCAGTCCAAATTTTGCTTATTTCTTATATGCTATTATCTTATAGTATATTTTAATGCAATTATCAGTAGTATTAAAATATGTCTGATACTATGTCTAATATATTACTTTGGGATAGATCCAATCTAATCAGGATAAATTATTTTGCCTAAGAGACTATGTAACCTTTTTGCAAGAGAAGCTATTAAAAGCTTACAATCTATAACTAATAAGGAGACAGGCCTATTCAGCCCTGTAGTTCATCCCCCTACTTATAAACCAAGGATATAAAAGCTTCCAGCCACAAAGGAGGAAATGCTTGCCATTTATTACCTTTGTTAATTGTTTCATCAGTATCCCTTTGAAAATCTTCAACTATATTGCAGAAAAATCATCTGGTTCTAAGTATTCAGTTATAACTTCTGTCTTGCTACCTTTCTTTAATCTTTTTAATTGGCTTGTTCAGTAATTTGTTACAAATTTCATAATCTGTGTTGTATCTAATAACTCTATAATTGCCTTAGATTTCCTGATGATCAATTGTGGCTTAATATTATATACAAACTAGGCCATTATGGACATTGTTCAATAAATAGACAGTTCTCAGTGCCAGTTTTTCCTGTGTTTATTTTTATTCTTCTCTTAATATTTTCTTCCAAACTTCCAGAAACCGTAAGTGGATATTTGTTATTGCTTGAAACAGTTTCGTCTAGATTTGATAAAGCATGTTGTACTATACATTATTCTGCTGACTGCCAGCAGTTTGATTCTCACCGTTCAAGGCTGACTCAGCCTTCCATCCTTCCGAGGTCGGTAAAATGAAGACCCCGATTGTTGGGGGAAATATACTGACTCTGTAAACCCCTTAGAGAGGGCTGTAAAGCACTGTGAAGTGCTACATATGTCTAAGTGCTATTGCTATACAGTACACACACACACACACACACACACACACACACACACACACACACACCCCAGCAGTACTATTCTTGTGATCATTGTCTAAGTGATTCTTCCTTAGATAAAATCCAGAGAAATCAGTCTAGCCTATAATCTTCCATCAAAATATTAACCAACTCTGATTCTGTGATAGAGAAGACCCAATTTCCCAATAAAAGTTGAAAGCCTAGTGCTTAGCTTGCAAAAATGTGACCCCAGGCATATTATGGGACAAGGCATAAGGCATAAAAAGAAACGCTTGTAGATGGTATTGCTAAAAATGTATTGCTGAACTTAGAAGAGTCCTGGAAGAGTTACAGCATATGTAGAAATCTTATGGTTAAACTATAATTTAGGAATATATTATGCTGAGATGATAGATGATAGATGATAGATAGATAGATAGATAGATAGATAGATAGATAGATAGATAGATAGATAGATGATAGATACCGGTAGATAGATAGATGATAGATAATGGTAGGTAGATAGATAGATAGATAGATAGATAGATAGATAGATAGATAGATANTACTAAACAAATCCATATGTTATGTTTGTTTGGTAGATAGATGATAGATAGTTAGACAGATAGATAGATAGAGAGATAGATAGATAGATAGATAGATAGATAGATAGATACCGGTAGATAGACAGACAGACGCCATAAACTGCCCAGAGAGGTGCACGTTAGATTTGCCCGAAAGAAGATTAGGGATATAATTTATAAAATTACTCGAGAGGAACCAATGGTGTTTAAAGATAAGGAAATCATCACACTGAAACAAGTTCCCAGAAGAGTTCAAGAGCAACGAAGAGACTATCATTTTTTGGCTTCACAATTGAATAAGCGGAACATATTGTTTAGTGGATACTCCCGGAAGGAATGCTTGTCTCCTGGCAGGGCAAAAAGATTAAAATTGACAACTTAGATAAAGCGCAGGAACTATATGATCAATTGACAGGAATGGAGGAGGACTATAACAGCAGGGGGGAGCTGGAGACTGCAAGCCAAGAAGAAGAAGAACAACAGGAAGCCAAAGGAGAAGACCAGGAAGAAAGAAGTAAAGAAAGAAAAGAGCACCCAGAAGAAGGAGGTATTAGAACAAGAACACAAAGAGCTACAAGGACCAACAGAAACTAGAAACTGGTAGATTAATAGGAGAATGGAAGAATTGAAATTACTATCAATTAATGTTAATGGACTAAATGCAATGGTAAAAAGGAAACAAATATTTGCAAAATTAATTAAACAGAAAACAGATATAGTGTGCCTCCAAGAGGTACATATTAAAAAGCAAGATGAAAAATACTTAGAATATAATAAATTGGGGAAACACTATACAGCATTGGCGGGGGAAAAGAAAAGAGGGGTGGCGGTATATGTTAAAGAAGGGATAAAGGTAAAACAAGTTTATGCAGATCTAAAAGAAAGAACGTTAATGATGGAAGTAACAGTAGGGCAAAAAATAATGTTGGTAGTTATTTATGCACCTAATAAAAATCGGGGAGTACTACAAGAAAGTTCACGAAAAGATTATTGAGATAGGTCAAGGGAATGTATGTATTCTGGGTGACTATAATGGGGTAGTAGATATCCAAAAAGATTACACCAGTGACAAAAAGAACAAGAAAAAAAGGAATATATTACCAAAAACCTTTTTTAAAATGACAGATGAATTGAATTTGATAGATATGTGGAGAAGCTTGCACCCAAAAGAAAATAAATATACTTTTTATTCCAACCCCCATAAATCTTGGTCAAGGATCGACATGGTCTGGATGAATAAGGAAGTAAGCAACGGGATAGAGAAGATAGAGATTTCCCCAAATACATGGGCAGACCATAACCCCCTTGAAATAATATGGAGAAGCCAAAGAAAAAAGATGAGAAGATGGACATTAAACCCCCAGATTTTAAAAAAGAAGGAATATACTCAAAGGATCACAAAAGAATTGACACTATTTTTTAAAGAAAATAAAAAATTGGATACCTCACTATCCAATTTATGGGATACTATGAAAGCATACATAAGGGGGATAACGATAGCATACATGGCAAAGAAAAATAAAGAGAAATGGAGGCAGCATAATATATTAAAAGAAGAAATTGGAAAATTAGAAAAGAACCAGGGAATGAACAGATTAAGGAAGGATTGACTTTAGCTAAACATAAATTAAATACATTAGAACAAGATGATATTGCAAGAAACTTAAAATTTACCAAACAAAACTTCTTCAAACACGCCAACAAGCCAGGGAGATGGCTAGCCTATAGATTGAAAAAAGAAAAAGAAGGAAGGATAATACAGCAGCTATATGACGAAATGGGGAATATACAAAACAGCGAAGAAGAGAAAAAGATGATTACGCAAAAATATTGTGAAAATTTTTATAAACAGGAAGAAATAGCGAAGGATAAAATAAGTAATTATCTGAGGGGGGAAGGGATGTCACCTCTAGAGGAAGACAAGAAAATAATGTTAAATAGAGAAATAACAGTAGAATTGAAAGAGCAATTGAAACAAAAGAACAACAAGACCCTGGGGCCAGATGGCCTTCCAGGGGAAATTTATAAAAATATGGGTGAACTAATAGAACCATTACTACTGGAAGTATGCAACGAAGCGCTGAGGGAAGCAAAATTACCGGAATTGTGGAGGGAGGCACATATTACCTTGATACCAAAAGAGGGCACAGATAAGAACCAAATTAGAAACTATAGGCCAATCTCGCTTCTAAATGCCGACTACAAAATATTTACGAACATTATAGCAGAGAGGTTAAAAAAAAGTACTAAACGAAAATATACACCCTGATCAGAATGGATTTTTACTGACAAGGCAAATAAGAGATAACACAAGAACGGTATTGAACATATTGGAATATTACGAAGCCCATCCAGAAAAACAAGTGGCACTTGTTTTTTTGGATGCTCAAAAGGCCTTCGATAATTTAAATTGGCAATTTATGATTCAACAAATTAGAAATATGAATTTTGGAGACAAATTTGGAAATATGATAGAAGCAATATACACTAAGAAGGCGAGTGTAGTATTAAACGGGGATACCACAAAAGCATTCCAAATAATGAAGGGAGTACGCCAGGGATGTCCACTGTCACCTCTACTTTTTATTTTGACATTGGAAATACTATTAATTAGAATTAGAGCAAACCAAGAAATAAAAGGAACGAGAATTAAAAAGGAAGAGTATAAAGTACAGGCCTTCGCTGACGACTTGGTATTTTTTATTGAAGAGCCATTGGAAACTGGCCCCATTTTATTACAAGAAATAGAAAAATATGAAAAAGTATCGGGCCTCAAAATTAATAAAGAAAAGACCAAAATGTTAGTTAAAAATTTAACAATGATTCAGAAAAGAGAATTAGAGAGGGAAATGGGATTACAAATTGCTAAAAGGATTAAATACTTAGGAATTTGGTTAACGGCGAGGTGCTCCTCAATAAAAGATGACAATTATATAGTATTATGTCAACAAATAAAGAAGGATTTGGAAAGGGGGGGGGGAACATTACAACTATCTCTACTAGGAAGAATAGCGATTATTAAAATGAATATCTTACCTAAATTACTTTATTTATTCCAAACAATCCTTATAAAATTGGATAAAAATTTTTTACAGATTTAAATAAAATAATTATAAGATTTGTTTGGTCAAATAGGAAGGCACGAATAAAATTAGCTTCACTGCAAGATAGCAGAAGTTGAGGTGGCTTTGGACTCCCAGCATGGGAACTCTACTATAAGGCAGCTGTGATAAAAAATATTGCAATAGAAAAAGAGGAAACACAGACAAACCACAAGCAATAAATTTTACTTTGAGATTCAGAGGTTTATTTCATGAACAATTGAGAACATGAGTAAAAGCCATAATTTAAAACACAACTTACATCAACAACCCATTGCAATGAGGTCAGAGATGATAGCTAAGTCCTGCAAGGAGCAGCTATAATTGGTGGCCATGATTTGGAACCCGCCCTCATCTTTTATACTCTTTTTCTTACAGTCCTCAGCAAATACATATTTTTCAATTACTTCATTTCCTTGTTCTTTCATACTGCCCGTAAACTCAGCACCCAGTCAATTCAGCATATACTTGCGTGTACATGTGAAAACCTCCTATTCTCTGTTACTTTCAGTTTCCTTATATCTTTAATATGTCTAGTTCCTTTATTAAAAATAACTTCCAAAAGTATCTACTTGGCATTACATATTATAAATTTGCAGATGCATAGCAGATTACAAATAATGCTTTATTCTTGCACAACCATTCTAGAACAAAATTGCCAGCGCACAGCAACTTTGCTCAAAATCCATTCTCTTCCCCAACCTGATATTCGGAGACCCTAAGGTGGGTTTCTCACACAGCATTATTAGTATGGATTAGAGATTGGATAAACCTAAAAAATAGAAGAATTTTAACATTGGAAGGGCACGATTTACAAAAGGGGTGGCACGCATTCCTGTGGGATAGGGGAAATAAGGCGCATTCATAATTTTACAGACATAAAATAAGGGAAGCGCTGATACTAACATGGGAAGAGATAAAGAAAAAACACTATATAAAGATCCCCGGGTGGCCATCCACTATGGAGGCAATGATCCACCCCAATACAATAGATGTACAGTAGGTAAAATGTTTAGATATAACGAAATTTTAGATAATCAAGGGAAACTCAAAAACAACCAGGAATTAAAGGAACATGGAATATGTATTGATTGGTGGCCATACTTACAGTTACAATTTAGATACAAAAAAGACGCAGAGGAATATGGATTCGATATTGAACCACAACAACTAGATAAACTGTTGGTTGGCCCAGAGGGAAAATTAATAACTAAAATATATAATTATTTACTAAAATTCGAGAGGGCAGAAGAGGTTGTGAAGGAACCCATGATTGCCTGGGCCAAAAACATCGGACACAGTATAGAATTAGAAGAGTGGGAAAACATTTGGAATAAAAACTATGCATTAACCAAATCTGCGGCCTATAAAGAAAATCAATATAAGATGTTTTATTGTTGGCATTTGGCGCCGGCGAGGCTGGCCAAGATCAATGTTCCCTCTAAGCTGCGCGGCTGCGCGGCCACGCACGTGAAAAGAAAACTCCGCGCAGCAGTTTCCAACTGCGCGCAGTGATTTGAAACGGGATGCAAAGTCTCCTCCTCCAGGAAGGCAGCGCTCGCTCTCTGGCTGAAGCTCAGTCCTTCTGAGCTCCCGGTTCACTTTATAGCCCCCGATCGGGTTGGCGTTTCAGTGGCTCAGCATCAACACCATGTGGGGAACAGCCCCCGGCGCTCTTCCCCGTCTCTGTCCCTCAGCTGCTC
>QLTV01004090.1:845214-861841 GCA_003457575.1 Thermophis baileyi | reverse complement strand
GTGCACAATGAGGTGACAAAGGGGGCATGGCGGGCTAGCGCGCACTTAGGTGACCTCCATGAAAGGGTCATTCGACCCCCAAAGGGGTCGCGACCCACAGGTTGAGAACCGCTGTTCTAATTAGAGCCATATCTGGTCTGCTGTCAACCACTAGATGGCAAGCAAGAGGTGTCTGTATCTCTTTGCTACTATCTATAGGTAGTGGATTAGTTTCTGCACCTTAGTTATAACAGTGATAACATTAAATGCGTAATTATTATATTTTGGGGACATTTCTTTTTATAATTTAATCTTTCCTCATATGCTTAAAACTGTCAGTAAGGGCTATCCCAAGATATTTGGCTGCCCAAGGTGCAGCATCAGCAAATGGGCATATTTCCCTAGCCTAGCCTAATTAGGCCCATAAAACAGAAGAGTCCCACAAACACACATGTAATTAACTGTGTGCCTTTCATGGGACTCAAAATTAATCATCTGGTGTACTTGCCTTATTACACTTAATAGTTAGGAATCTGCTTTTTTTGAAGGAGAGGGGGGGAAGCAGAGAAACGATCTGGTTTCATGAGATCTTTCAGGACTTGACAAAATAAGCAGGTAATAGTCATTAAAAAAACTACAGGGAATCAATCATGCAGGATAATCTGTACAATTTATATATTACGTTCTAATGAGATTTGATTACAGACAGCCTGGCTTAAGCATGTATAAATGTGACAATCTTCATTTTGGTTAATTAGGCTGCTTCTATAAAAAGGTGATCCTAGGTTGAACAATCCAGATCCTTTTTTTCTTTCCTAGAAAAGAAATTTCCTATTCTGGATTGGATTCTAAAGAATTTGAGTAGACAAAAGTTAATTGTAGGAATCAGACCTTTAGACTGCAATAATTACTGGATATTAAAAATTAATAAAACATTAAGATGTTCTTCTAAACAATTTTACTTTCATTAAAATAGTACCAGCAGATGGCAGTAATAGTTTAAACAATTTCACTGTATTCTCCTTGATGTGAAGGTTATTTTTTCATAATAAATTGAATCAAGACCACATTTATGGAACAAGATGAGAGTTGCAGCCTTTTTTTCTACCCTGTGATGTTTATTTTGCTTCTTTTGATGGTGGAGTAAAAGGAGGTTATAATCTTCTTGCTGCCAAATATTTGAAGGTAAGATCTGAAATTCATTCTGATAGCAAAATACAATAATAGTCTTCCCAATAATTTTGAAAATATCAAGTAGATGCTTCTCTTCCTCATGTAGTTTTTCCCTTCAACTGGGGTTTTATTTCAGCTTCATTCTTTTATAGGTATGTGTTTTTCCATAATCAGTTGAGTTTCTTCCTATTTTTATTTGAGCGGCTTTAAAAAAATTTTTTAATATGCAACAGCTTGTTTCAGATTAAGCTTTTCTATTTTTGCCTTGGCTTGGCATATTGGGTCTTTCCATTGTATATATGATGCCTAATGTTTTAAACAGTGTCATAATATTTTCATGCAATATTAAAGGCCTGAGATATTTATTAAAAAAGAAATAATTGCAGCATGGAATTTTTACAAGAAACTCATATTGCTCCTGATTTAAAAAAAATATATCAGAATTTTAAAATTAAAATTGTTTTCCAAATCTCAAAAATCTACTTGGCTGGAGAAGAAACCGAGGACTACAGTTGCTCCAAAGATATGATTTTCTTGTAAAATAAAATACTTGGCATTGGTTGGCTTGGGAGAACCATTCTAAAATTTCAGCAGAAAGATCCCCATAATGTCCTGCCTGATGTGTTAAATATGCATAAAAGTTTAACCTATTAATCATAGAAGAGATTGAAGGAAGCTATAGAATAAGAAGCTTCCCTCTTTAAATTACTAAAGCAGCTATAGCACATGAAGCACGTCTTTTGAATGATTTACACAGCCCTATTATATTTACTAGTACATAATGGATATTTGCTTCCCTTTTAAAAAAATCAAATCAACTCCTATTGTAAGATTTCTAAGGGGGTATGCATTTTGACTCTGGACAATTGCCGGTGCTTGTTCCTGTTCAGATATAGCAAACATCTTAAAACTGATGAAAAAGAATTTGATAAAGTTGATTCTATAGCTCTCACATTTCAAATCCTTCATAAACCCATTTTGAGCATCAGTAATATACAATAAGTTTAGCTAAAATATAAAATTAATAATACTTTGAAATAAAAGATATTCTGCCTTTCCCAATCAAGCATGGAGATATGGAACATAATTCAGTGTAATTTATTTGAAATGTTTTGAGAACAGTATAAGGCTATTATGCAAAAATATTTAATCACTAATACAGTATTTTTAATAAATGAAAACCAGACAATTTCTCTAACATTTTGGCAAGTATTTGTCAGTTCAGTAGTTCACAACTTAAGTACACAATCCTTGGTATATTTACTGAGAAATAGTCCCACTATGTCATTTGGACTTATTCCCATGTTGTAAGATTGTAAAAATTGTAAGATTGCAATTTAATGTATTTTCTATTGCATTTCCTTTGTAACTATTACTCCAGGCCCAGTCTGGAACATTGCATTAAACCATAAGTCACTGGATCTGCTTCCCTTGACTGGTGAACATTTTCCAGAATAAAGCAAGTTAAATAAATTACAAGATTGAAACATGATCATATTTTAATCCTATACATACAGAAATGTCCTAAACAGTGATATTGGTAATTAATATTTTTTTTAAAAAAAGAAGTAAAATAACCTACTATATACTGATTATTTTAACATAATTACTTGTGTAACAGTTTGTGAAACATAAAAAAAACCCTGGCACCTTATTTACTCCACTAGTTTTTCTGTAAACATAAAATGCTTGATGTATACATTTTGCCAACATTACTTTTGAACTGAGGTTGGAGTCTATACTGTATGGAAAATAATAGTAATTATATTTCAGTGCACTAAGTTGCATATTATAGGCCCATTTATAAAAAATCAGTAAAATACCGAATATATTGTTGTTCAAACCTAATTGTAATTTTTTTACTCAATTTCCCAGTTTATTGGCATTTTCCCAACTTTAACTGGGAAAGCTAATCAAAGAATAGCTGGACATTTTTCTGAGATGTTAATCAGAACACTGCAGTTGAGTTGCTAGAATAACAGTAGGTGCTACAGACGGTTCTCACAACAGAGAATTATAGACTGGTACAGACTGGTGCTAAAGAAGCCAATGCTTTATTGGGAGGTCTGTTATAAGAAAATATCTAAATCATGGTTTTAATCATGGCAATCGTGGCTTATTTTAATCACAATTAGCTAAGCAATTTAAACTCCTGATAAAACACATTATAAACATGAAAGTGAATTAATTTAAAAACCTGGCCTTTCTAATGTTTTCTAGTGGGGATCCCTATTCCAAATTTTTGCAAGGTTGCTAATGTTTTGTTTACATCTGAATCACATTATATGTATTCTGAATTTTAATATGAGAAGCATATTAAACAAGTTTCTTACACAGAATTCATGACAGAAAGTATCTCAGTGGTGGCAACAGGATATGATGCTTTTGTCAAAATGAGAAAAAAAGCAGAGTCATCCTCTAATTTGTCCCTATTGTATGTGCTTGTGATGTCACAAGACATGTACAAAAGGGATGGAGCTTATGGCTTCTTTTATCATTTGCCACCCTTTCCCTGTCAGGCATCTCCATCTGTACCTGCAATGGAGGATAGGAATATGAACAATCATAGAAACTGAGAAAGAGAAGGTTTATTTGCTGCTCACCCAACTGATTTCCCCAGGATAGGTCTTGATTATAATTTTTATTTATAAAATGCAAGACAAACCAAAAAATGTAAAGCGAGAGCACCATTTTATATACAAACTGATATGTTACCTCAAAAAGGGCTACACAAAGCAAAACAATTGTTTAAATGAACTCAAAATATTTCAGCTATCATTTTTGGTGTTTCCATGCTCTTCTAATGTTTATTGAATCTGCTTATTTCACAGCACAATCATATAAAGTTTTAGATTTTCACTATTAATGAAGTGCCAATTTTCAAATGATTATCTTGCATCTATGCATCTGGAGAAACCCTATTTTATTGCATTAGCCATGTTAATTGTTGACATGTAATATCTTAACGTTTCACCCTAAAAATTTAAATCAATCTGTATTTAAGATTCCTGCCGACTTAATATTTTAGTTTATCCTAAAATATAGCACTGCTTTATAAATGTTTGGACATCACTTGAGTCCTCATTATTTTTTGAACACCATCCACTGTCCAATACGCTACTTATGATAGCTTCTGCACCCATGCAAGTGATGTACTTAATGTCAAGTAATGTATTTATGTCAAATCACCGGGTGATGAGTAACTCAGTTTTAACTTCAGGCTTTTTGAAACCTTGTTTTATGTAACTTCCTGACTTTGATACTTTAAAAATGCTATGCAGACAACTTGTGTTAAGTTGTCAGTTGAAACATCAAATGTGGGCATTTTATAAACAGGGACACCTGCTATATAATATGTCTAAAACTGGTAGTTTAGAAATTATGTCTACCAACAGGACGTGTGAAATATTTGGTCAAGTACCTGTCTCAGCCATTGAGACATTTACAGACTATCACAAGACTATAGTTGCCACACATTCCAAATCACACATACCGGAAGTTACAGTATTATGGTCAACAGGTACAAATATAATAGGGATTGAATTGACATTGTCACAAAAATATTAAAAAGTGCTTCTTGCTCCACATATGGAATACAAATACGTACATACAAGACACTGAAAGCCTCTTGAAGCTTTTGTCAGACATTGCTTTCTAATTCTCTGTCATTCTCCCAAGAATCTGTCTCTTCCATGTGGTCACACTCAAGGCTGATTTCACTAGTGTCCATGCTACAGTTAGATCCACTGTCTGATTGGTCCATTTGTTCAGACTTGGATTCTTGCTGGAATATGCTGTTCCTACTTGATGCTATTACAGGTCCTTCCAAATCAAGGACTCCATTCTCACCCGAGGCACACAAAACCAGTTCTTTGGCTTGACGGATAGAGTTGAGCCAGAGCTGTTTATTGAAAGTATCGTTTGCTTGTAATGAGTGGGATTGGCTTTGTGATCCATTTTTGAAGCTGATTCTAAAGAAGTTTTTAACTGGAAGAAAGGAACCAAATCAGTATATAGAATGCTTTCTGTAGGATGATTTAAATGCTGTGTTAATTTTCAGAACGTTTGAGCTTTGGTTTGTAATTTTCCACAAAATGCTAAGGATTTAAAACAATGGCACCTGTTATTAATAATTTAAGAACTGGGATTCTCTAGGTGCCAGCTACATGAAGGATATGTCAAAATAACTTCTTAACAAAACAGCAAATGGATAGAATTTTAAATAAAATTCTGAAATGTCATTATTTGACAAACATCAAAATAATCTAACTGATTCTTACTTCTCTCATTGTTGCTGAATGCACCACGTATGGAGCCACCTAATCGCACCTCTCCATCTTGCAAGTCTTCTAGCATAAGATCCTTCACAGGGATGGGCTGACGATACATTTGGTAGCAGAGTTGTTCATTATGAAGAATTGCTCGAGTAATTACTAGCACTTCTTGGAAAAGAAAGACATGAAATTTCTGAGGAGAAAAGAAAAAAAGCTTGAGTCTTTTCTAGAATTTTCTAAATTTATTTAAAAAACAACCAATTACTCTAGAGAAAACAAATATTCAATCTCTCAATCTCTGGCTTTCTCTTTCTCTCACACACACACACATAAACACACCACTTTGCTCTTTATTTTCCAAATCCTGTTTAGTTTCTTCTTCAGCCCCTGGTATTTTTCCAGCTTTTTGTACTCCTTCCTGATGTCGCTATCACTTGACACTGTTATTGTCACCATTATCTTCTAATTGTTGTCTACTACCATGACGTCTAGTTGATTGGCCAGTACCTGTCTGTCTGGATCCAGAAGTCCCACAGTACCTTGTATTATTCTCCACAACCATCTGGGGGACCTCCCATTTGGACTTGAGAGGGTCTAGCTCATACACTGTGCAGATGTTCTTGTACACAGTGCCAACTACTTGGTTGTGCTGTTAAATGTATGCTATTCCTGTCTGAATCTTACACCATGCCACTATGTCTTGTACCTCTGCATAATTTGCACCTTGGGTCCTCTCAAGTGCAATTGAACTCTGCTTCCATGGATCTAGTGCTGTGTCTATTCTTGTGCTGCTCTGATCTGTTTCTCAGTACTGCCTTTTAGTCAGTCCCTCCCAGCCATTGGTAGGATTTCCCAATGACTGCCACTTTAGCTATCTGTTGATGGTACATCCCATGCAGGGTCTTGTCTTCCCATGGCACTTGATCTTTCTCCTTGATTTTCTTCTCATGTCTGCTGCTGCTTCAGGCATTTTCTCTGAAGCTCATTTTTGGCTGCCATCCTACTGACGCTATGGGTTTCAGACTTTGATACTCAATAGATCCCACCCCACCCTCTTTCTACCTGGTATATAATCTCTGTTGGACTTAGGGTTGAAAATTCTATATATTGTGAAAAAGTTCTTGATCTTCATGTTCTGTTTTGACCAGCTCATTTTACCAGCAAGATATCTGATGACACACATGTCATATATGTTGATGGCATGGATCTTGTTCTTCCAATTAAGTTGGGTCTTCAGGATCTGTCTTATCTTTTGATGGTAGTACTTGGGATGCCACACTTCTCCATTCCTATTGACATCCCAATATCCTCAATGTAGATGTGTGTCAGATGGATGTCTTGCTCACTCTTGCATGCAGTTTTATGTCATCTATGTAGAGGTAGCGGCTGATGGTAGTTCCACTCTTGAACTTGTATCCATATCACTCCTTGTGGAGGTTCAAACCTATCCAGAACAATCGCAGGGTCAATACATCGCCTTGGAATATGTGCACTTGATGGACACTTATGCAAGTTATCTTGAGTTGATTTCCAGTGTTATTTCCACAGTCCCATTGAGTTCTTGAGGAAGGTCCTTAGTGTCCTGTTGACTTTGTATAGCACCAGGGATTCACAGATCAAAGTGTGTGACACTAAGCCATAGGCTTTCCTGTAGTGAATCCAGGCTGTGCTCAGATTGGTCTGTTTTGACCTTGAATTTTGGGCAATTGCTCTATCTATGAACAACTAATGTTTTGAACTGCTGGATTTGTTCCCTTCTGAGATGTGCTTATCAGTGGTGGGATTCAAAATTTTTTACTACCAGTTCTGTGGCCGTGGCTTTGTGGGCGTGGCAGGGGAAGGATACTATAAAATCTCCATTCCCACCCCACTCCAGGGGAAGGATACTGCAAAATCTCCATTCCCTCCCCACTCCAAGGGAAGGTTACTACAAAATCCCCATTTCCTCCTGATCAGCTGGGACTCGGGAGGCAGAGAATAGATGGGGGCGGGGCCAGTCAGAGGTGGTATTTACCGGTTCTCCAAACTACTCAAAATTTCCACTACCAGTTCTCCAGAACTGGTCAGAACCTGCTGAAACCCACCTCTGGTGCTTATATACTGACCCTATGGTCCTGTAGCTTGGCAGCCATGATCCCTGATGGGACTTTCCATGTTGTGGAAGGCAAGATATTTTATGGTGCTGTTCCCTTGTAGGGATCTTTCATGATCTGTCCTCCTTTTATGGATCTAAATGCTCATTTAAGAATGTACTGGGGTGGGGGAGCCCTAAGGAAATATGATGGATGGATAGATTGATGGATGGAAAGATGGATGGATAGACAGATATCACAATTCTATTAAAAGAAGAATAATATTTTCTAACACACATTTGCTCGTTTATTGTTCTAAAGTCTGCTAAGGCATACTAACTAACTGTAGCCTGAAACATCCAAGTGTGGTTAATTTGAGCAACAATTGATTGATGTAAAAACCAGAATTCAAAGGAAAGGGAATAAAACATACCAGTATTTTATTTTATTTTTAAATAAATCCCTTACCGCTCCCCTGTTGTTTTTTAGTTCACCATGACAGCAAACAACACGTGACTCATCTATCAGGGAGTCCTTTTGGGTATCATCGAGATATATCAGCCTCTCTTTGTAATACTGACATTCAGATTCTCCTGTCTTTTTATTGATTTCTGCTACTATGCCTTGAACAATATTCATCTGGAAAAAAAAATATATTTACAAGCAGGTCAATTTCCAAGACAGGTTGACAAATAGCTGCTAAAACGAGATCTTTTGAAAATTAAGTTTTCAATATTTTTCTGGCACAGTGTTTCTCAACTTTGGCAGCTTTAAAGTGTGTGGACTTTAATTCCTAGAATTCTTCATAGGAAACACTGTTCTAGATATTACTGACAGTAGTTCAACTGAATGTGCAGAAATGACATCTGCAGGAACTTCTTGGTTATCATTAAAAGAAAATATTTGTAGCTCAGGATTGAAATGAGGGGTCTCTGAGCATGATTGTTTTCTTGCAGATGTTTCATTACCCAAATTAGGTGACATTATCAGTGCTGGACAAGTGAATGAAATGTCTGCAACAACCAAGCTCAGAGAGCACCAAGGACCCTAAACTTCTTGGTTATGTTTTGCAAGCAGGAATATACCATATGATAATCAATATGAATACATCCAGTCCTTGTTCAGTGACCAAGTTCTGTTCCAGTGACCAGATTGTTAAGTGAAATAATTGCTAAGCATACGCTTCGCTTCACACACACACACACACACACAGACAGAGAGACAGAGACAGAGAGAGAGCCGAGACAGAGACCGAGACAGAAGACAGAGACAGACACAGTGAAGATCACCAGGTGCTACTGTCTCATTCAGATAAAGTTCTCTTGTACAGCATTAATCTCACTCTGGTGTGCATTGTTTTCAGGCGTATGAATTTGGTCATAAATATGTGTACTGGTTAGAAAATGTTTTTTTTTGCCCTTTATTACCATTGTATTTACAAGTGATCTCTAAATGTAGTAGTTGCTAAATGAATGACAGTTTAGCACATTTATTCATTCAAGTAGACTAAATGAAGTAGCCTATATCATCAGAATCCTTTTGCACATAAACAACAGAACTTTGTCTTTTGATTTTCTAACTAAAACCGCTAGTATTACGTGTGTTTGACCCCATGCCTGCATTGTAACTTGCTATGCCATAGTAAATAGGGATGCTTTTCTAAATAAACCTAAGTGATTAAAATTAATCCTGCATACTTCTAGTAAAAAGCAGTTGTACTGAACTTCCACATCTTCATTAAGGGGAAGGAATTCTAAAATTTGTGGGAGCCCTAAGCACTTGATGCCTTTGCTATTGCAACATGGCTAATATACAATATTCTTGAAACCCTGGTCAGCCTTTGAATACTTAAGCAGTAGCAGCTATTCCCAGAGGATTAAAGAAAAGTTTTGGCATAAGTAGCTTTGGCATGCTTCTGTTTAGAACTATATCTAAGAAGTAACACTATGGAGAGGAATATTTGAAGGTGTGATATTTAGCCATAAATACATACACGTACGCGCAGTCACAGTAAGACATGGTTCATGTGTTATCAGATTGTTTCTGCTTCAACAGTTCAACACAATACATGGAAACCATTAATATGACCAACCAATTTGGGTTGTGGAGGTCACATGACCTGCTTTGTCAAAGGAAAGAGACTACTTGATTCACTTAAAATTTTAAAATTAAAATTTAAAATTCATTAAAAAGGGGGCTTGGAGGTGGATACATCTACTGGAGCTGCCTAGTCTGGAAGAACACTTAGCCAACGGGACAGGAGAAGGCACCTTAACTTTTCCACAGCCTCTAAAAACAGTACTGCTTTTCTACTTCTACACTGCTAATATTCTTACATTAACTGTAAGTAATTTTGCATATCAAACACCTACAGGCTCACATACATACATACACACACACACTATAGTAATTCTAATCCAAGCAACTGCCTTGAGATGGATAATTCAACATTTTTTAAAAATAGCTCTACTTGCTACATTGTTGCTAAACACATACAGCTTCTTCAAGGTGCTGATGATCTGGATGATCATTTGGTGTGTGCCTCAAAATCTCTCTGAGTAGCAATGGATATTTCACCAGACGGCTGCGTGGGATATCAAGGAAATTCCATAAATCTAATTTACGACTGAAAGGCGATTCCAGGCAACGCTGTAGGAAGTCCTGCACTCTGTGGTCCTGTTTTTTATGGTCCAACAAAGCTTTAGCAGCCACTTGATTGCTACAGTAACTATCGTAAGAATTCAAGAATGGCAGCTAAGGAAGAAAAGAAATAAAAATAATATGTGGCAAGAGTTTTTACATGTTCATATTCAAACATATTTCTTGCTTTCAAACGGGATTGTTTTCAGATCTTTAAATCTGCTATTCTAAGGTTCTAATTGTGCAGTATGGTAAGTTCTAGAACCTTTATTTTCCTACCTACAGTTTAATGGCTTTAAAAATAGTTATTGCAGCCTTGTATCCAACAATGAGTTTAAAAAGCACATTTTCTGAATAAGTCCAATATATTTGAGCTAATATAACAATGCAATCTTCCGAAGCAGATTGATATATGTTACCTTAGAATGTTATATTTAATCTAAGGATTATGTATCATAAGCATTGCTCATTGGCGCATGCAAACCTTATAAAATAGACATTTGTTAACATACAGTATGAAACTATGAAAGCAGTTTTTGAAGTTTATTCTTTACCCTTAATCTTCTACAGTGTTAGAAAGGTGCCTTAAGTATTAAAATCAAAGATCCTTTTCTTTAAAATTTATATCTTTTCCAACTATATTAATTTTAATTCAAATATTCACAAATCCTGCTACTCATGTTTCTGTAAACATGTTTGTAATGCCAAATAAGATCGGTATTTAAAAAATAGGAACAAGAAAACATATATGAGTATTTTACATACCCAGCTCACAAGAATGTGACCAACTGATTCTGTAGAGCCATCAGATTTCCTAATTTCATTCAGTCTCCTAAGAAGATCTGATGAAAATAGAATACTGAGTATTATGGGAATGAATGGAAGACTTGGTTTATGAATCATTCACTGATAATGTTCATAACATGAAAAGCCAGGTTTAGCAGAGAATGTAACACTGGTTTTTCCTCTGCAATGGACTAGGCTTTTGAACTTTTGTGTGACTCAAACATACTGGGTTTCCCTATATTTTGGCTAAACAGCAGAAAAGGGAAACTTGTCAATTTAGTATTAATTTCTACTAATAAAAACTTTGCCAAATGACATTAAAGCCCCTATTATTTTTATAAGAAAGTAAATCAAGTGGCTATCCATGTTTCAGTAACAAACCTCATGCAACATGCATAATGGTTTCTTCATACATCCGTTTTAACTGCTGCATTGACAGTTTCAGTTTTGATAAGAGCAGAATGATTTGTATCTCTTATTACAAAACATTTCCACATTTAAGCATCCAGCCCACCTTCTAAAGATGAAATGAAGGTCAGAGGAAAAGAAAAACAAGCAATAGCATGACCCCCCCTTCAGAAATGACCCTTTTGCAACAATGTTAAGCCTTTCTCCTAATACTGTTGCTTAATTTGGAATCAGTCCCTCCCTTCATAGCACCCTTCAAAAAAAAAAGGACATGACCGCATGTACATGACCACAAAAAAAAAAAAAAAAAAAAAAAAAAAAAAAAAAAAAAGACACACATACCATAATTTTACAAATCTGAATAAGCTGAAATAATCAGCTATGTAAAATATAGCCGGAAACTTTTGGTATGTACTCCAGAATAATAATAATAATAATAATAATAATAATAATAATAATAATAATAATAATAATAATAATAATAATAATAATAATAATAATAATAAGGTATCAACCAAGTATATTTATATTATTATTTATATTATTATTATTATTATTATTATTATTATTATTATTATTATTATTATTATTATTATTATTATTATTATTATTATTATTATTATTATTATTATTAATTATCATTATTATCATTATTATCATTATCATTATTATTTTGGGTGGTGGTGGTGAGGGACAATTTGATTTTACTAGGAATACTCAATTCCATAATGAAACCTTAACAGATTCCAATCAATTCCAAGGTAAAGTCCTCTCCATAAACAAAAACCTACACAAATATTATAGAAAATTTTAAATATTGGACATTGCTGCATATTTCAGCTTATAGATTTTGCACATCACTCTAAAATTGTATACAACCATTTCTCCAATATACTGAATGCAAGAAATTATACCTTCGTGAAGAGGAATTAAAGAATCTAGTGTTCCAAAAATTTGGTTTAATTCTTGTTCAGACATTATGGATAGCTTAAGCATTGGATCATGGTACGCCTGTGCAAAGACAGAAAAGCCATACAATAAGCAAATATTTAAACTCTCTTATTAGTGATCATATTTATGCTCTGGCTTCTATATTCAAACTTTGTCTTCATTAGCATTGGTCACAGAAATAGTATTAACAAGTTTCAGATAGAATATGTAAGCATGCAAGTACCTTCTTTGCTAACTTTAAGTCTTCAATCAAGTCTTCTTCTCCTTGTGAAAGTTCAAATATTGCCTGTAATTTTGAAAACAATTTGGAAAAGAAAGTGATATTTTTATAAAATAAATAAACAAATGTGCTATTCCAAAATAAATAGAAAAATTGAAATAGGGCTAAAGACAATTTTTTGTTTCCTTTTGCAAGGAAAAAAAGATGATAAAACCAACAGATTACCGTATTTTTCAGAGTATAAGACACACTTTTTCCCCCCTAAAAGAGGGTGGAAATGTTGGTGCATCTTATACACCGAATACAGCCATTTTTGGCCTCCCGAAGCCCCGCCCCGCGCAAAAACCAGTGCGCAGAGGGTTTGGGAGGTCTGCAGAGTGCTCCTGGGAGCTGGGGGAGGGCAAAAACGCTGTTTTTGCAAAAAAAAAATGGCCTGTTTTTCACAAAAACGGGGTGCGCAGAGGATTTGGGAGGTCTGCAGAGTGCTCCTGGGGACTGGGGGAGGGCAAAAACGCCCCCTGTTTGCAGCAATTCTCAGCCCCAAGGAGCTTACAATCAACAAGTCTCTCTCTCCCCTCTCTCTCCCTCTCCCTCCCTCTCTCTCTCTCTCTCTCTCTCTCTCTCTCTCTCTCTCTCTCTCTCTCTCTCTCTCTCTCTCTCTCTCTCTGTCTTTTACAGGTAGTTCTCAACTTACAACCATAACTGAGCCCAAAATTTCCATTGCTAAGTGAGGCAATAGTTAAGTGATCTATTTATGACCATTTTTGCCACAGTTGTTAAGTGAATCGCTGCAGTTGTTAAATGAATCATGCTGTCATTAAACGAATCTAGCTTCCCCCATTCACTTTGCTTGTTGGAAGCCAGCTGGGAAAGTTATAAATGGTGATCACATGACCCTGGGACAGTGCAACTGTCATAAATATATGCCAGTTACCAATTGCCAGAATTTTGATCATGTGACCATGGGGATGCTGCAATTGTCGTAAGTGTGAAAAGCAGTCATAAGTCACTTTTTTCAAGGCTGCTGTAACTTTGAACAGTCACTAAACAAATGGTTGTAAGACAAGGACTACCTGTATCTTGTATGTTTCCACTTCCTTAAATTTTAAGTGCATCACTGGTCCTACTATCGGTTTCAGGACAAATTGATGGGTGCAAATTATATTGTTTCCTTAAAATAAATTGGTGTACATTGTATCTTCTTGTCCTTTTAAAAAGTATATTTTTATAGCTTCAAAATAATTTAAAAGAGGAGGAGGAATTGTTCAAATGTCATTCTGTTTTTTGCCCTTCCTTTACTCATGACTTGTTTCAAGAGATTTTTATGCTACTCATAACTTGTTTCAAGAGATGGTTATGCTTAAGGTTCTTGGAGTGCACAATGGCCTTGCGTGGGGGTTTTGTGGCAAAGCAAATTGACTCATTTTATTTCCAGATGAGACCCAGTCTATTTGTATAAAAAGCAAGAAAAGCTGCTACTTTAAGCATGAATGCTTGGAATATCAAATAAAATGCCTTGCTTCTGATTAAACATGCACTAGATCATTCTGAATGAACAGCTCAAAGGCTAATCAATTTACAACACCAAGAGACTGGAATGAAAACAATAATTAGTACCACATGCCTGATAGGCAATGAATACTTTAAGGCAAGAAGATAAAGGGTTCCAATAATATTTCTTTGAGCAGCTCTGTGTTAACAATGACCAAATATTATTTCTTGCTTCATTAAGCTGCAGTTCTCTGTTAGCATACAGTATGTGGGCTGTAAAAATCTGGTCAAGCATTAGATGACAGCAAAGTGTTAAGAGTGTACTTATCTTTTGGTTCCCCATTCATTGGGTCACCTGGATTTTTCAGCCCACATCTGGTATGTGTTCTCTTTATAGAATATTCACATATTCATGAACCTTATGATGTGACATTCATTTCAGAAATATATTAGTCTCCATCTGATCGCTAATAAAACTTCTGGATTGATTATCTGATAATGTTTTAATAAATTGTAAATCTTCGTTGTATTGTCTCCAACAATTCTTGCAAATATAATCCTAAGTATAGCCCTTCAATTGTAAAAATGTTTAACACTTTGATCTTATTCTCATGACACAAATATCAAGGCCATGGAAGGAGTAAGCATGTCACACATGCATTCCAAAATTGAATTAACACAAGTAACAAAATAACAGAAGTTAACAGGTTAAATTCATCCTCAAACAGATCCATGTTTTTTGTTGTTAAGCTAAATCCTTATTATCTTCTATGTTATGCAAATTATTTATCAGAAGGTTAAGTATTCCTTCAAATGTCTAAAGAGGCTTTGTGAAAATGGGGCTTCTCTAGGTAATAACTCTGTAGTTTGTTTTGGTTTTCATCCGACCCTTAATCAGGAGGCTGGAAAAGGGGCAGAAACCAGGGTAGTGATGTATATTATTCACTTGTACCTGACTCTGGGGGTGCTGTCTCAGTCCTGAAACCATTTCCCCCCCCCAACTCTGGAGTGGGAAGTGGGTGGGAAAGCAGACATGGAAAGGGAAGTAACAGTGACAATTGGATGGCTAATGGAGCCATGTGCTAGGAGAGCAAATTTAAAGGCTGGTAAATGTGTGTTGTGCTAACATCTTGAGAGCTACACATGTTCAGGAAGGAGACCTTCTTACGTCATAATTATTGTCTAAGTAGCCATTCTAGAACTAAAACAGGAAGCAAAATGTGCAACTATAACTTTGCCATTTGTTCCTGCCTTTCAATATTCTTAATCAATGGAAAAACATTTGTAGCAACAATTCACACTGGCTGAGTTCATATATCAAGAAAGGCTATAATGT
The DNA here is from genome assembly GCA_003457575.1 of Thermophis baileyi. Lineage (NCBI taxonomy): Eukaryota > Metazoa > Chordata > Lepidosauria > Squamata > Dipsadidae > Thermophis > Thermophis baileyi. Next base: position 846,511 of record QLTV01004090.1, on the reverse strand, counting down.
TCTTTGTTTGCTTTTAGCTTAATCTGTTATAGGTACCCAGCCATTGTGGTTTCTAAAATACATTTTACAGCTTAGCATACAATAGCTTCTACATCACTTTCCTTGTTCATTGGACTACTGCTCCATTTAAAAGCAAATCAGAAATACAGAGGAATCTTTTCTTCCTATTTGTAAACTCCACCCAACCCTCAAATTATAGCTACATGAGGAAAATATCTGGGTAGCAGCAATAGGAAGAAAATAGAAAAGCCATAGAATGAGGTGATGTATTTTTAAAAATGGCCCTGTCCTTATATTCAGGCTTTCTTCACTTGTTCTGCCATTACATTGCTACTTGCAGAGGATTCTCTTCCAGCATCAATGGCAAGTTGGCTTTTGAATAAAAAACAGAGGGGAGAAATGATTTATTCCATTGTAGTATAAGCAAAATAGACAGAGCTCTGTAGCAGGAGCCAATCTAATCAGGTGCTGCGAGAGTCACTTTTACAGACTGGAGTAGCAATGTATTAACAGTTCTTAGCAGCATCAGGGTACACTCAAAAGATATGTGATATGTGGAGTTCTCAGTGCTCTTTGAGCTTAGTTGTTTGCTTGTAGACATTTCATTACCCAGCTAGGTAACATCTTCAGTGCACAGCTTAATGGAGTAATGAAACATCTATAAGCAAACAACCATGCTCAAAAAGCACCAAGTCTCCACAATTCAACCCTGACTGTATATATTCTCTTCTATAGATGTGTGGCAGTTCTGTTACTGCCCTGAGTGCAAAAAGAGGGAATGTATTTGTGGAGAGCGAATTTACTGTACAGAGTCAGGTATACATTCACTGTTACCTCAGAAAAAAAGAAACTCAAAGACAATATAAATAAGCAAACCTCTTGGCGCTTAATTTCTTTGGATGTGAGCATCTGATTGACACAAACATCAAAAGTCTCACTCCAGAGTTTACTGTCTCGTCGTTTGGTGCTAGCAGAGGGTACATTTTTCATCCAAGAACGGGATGCAAGTAGATCAGATCGACTGTTATTACGAAAACTGATAGAACGCTAGGAAAAAGGAAACTATAATTACTACTTAGATAACATTTGATTTAAAGTACTGGTGCAGAAGCAGGATTTATTTATTTTATTTATTTTTATTTTATAAAATTTATATGCCGCCCAACTCCCGAAGGACTCTGGGCGGCTTACATCATAAAAAAATAAAACATATAAAACCAATTTAAAAAAAGAAAGAAAAAGAAAAAAAGAAAGAAAAAGAAAAAAAATCTATATTTAAAATAAAACATTCACACAA
>QLTV01004090.1:830321-842688 GCA_003457575.1 Thermophis baileyi | reverse complement strand
GCGAGTACTAGTTCTCCACACATGGTCTCCCCTTGGGTTCCCGCCATACCTACCTCTCCCAACCACCACTGGGATGCTCCAACCCGCCACCCTCCTTGAGATCCCATCCCCCACCTCACTGCCCCCCCCTCTATCCGGCAGGCCGACAATATCATTCATACCAAGCCCAGGGTCAGATCTGGGCCCCCATCTGCTTCTGTTAGTACACTCAGCAGAGGGGGCTCCATTTCCCTCCCCCGGCTCCCCCATTCTCACCAACACAACCAATCAGACATACTCTTCCATTCACAGTCAAACCAGACAACCCACCACATTCACACACAAAACATGGCTAAAATTGCTAAAAGCTGGCCAACAAAAAAAGAAAATTGCATTGTAAATGCAACCCTAGGTGACTAGGGTCATATCTGGGCCCCCATCTGCTTCTGTTAGTACACTCAGCAGAGGGGGCTCCATTTCCCTCCCCCGGCTCCCCCATTCTCACCAACACAACCAATCAGACATACTCTTCCATTCACAGTCAAACCAGACAACCCACCACATTCACACACAAAACATGGCTAAAATTGCTAAAAGCTGGCCAACAAAAAAAGAAAATTGCATTGTAAATGCAACCCTAGGTGACTTAAAAGAGCAGTCTGCAGGGAAATGTCTGTAAAACGTCTATAGGGAAACTTAGCCCAGGTTTTATAGGGATGACAATTTCTTGTTGTAAATGCAACCCAAGATGGTTTAAAAGGGTAGTCTATAGGAAATAAATTGTCAGAAAGAAAACACCGCTTTGATATGGGCTGTCGTTAAGACCCATGAATGTAACTTGCCCATAAAACATGGATGAAACCTGGTTGCTGATTTTGGACCAGCCTAGCTCACAGGTGTCATGGCAATAACACTGGATAAGAATCCATATATTACTTTGGTATTTTTGGAGGGAAATTATAATAAATAACAATTTCTTTTTGAAAACCTATCCGTAACTAAACTTTGTCAAAAAAGAAAATTGATAAACTTGAATACAAAACTTGGGGAAACTCTACAATTTACTGTAAATAAAGTTCTAAATGGGAATTTACCACTGTAAACATAATGTATGTATACTTTTTATTCAGCAACAAAATGAAAGTGTCAATGTTCAAATGGGAGTCTCCATAATTACCGTAAATATGTCATTTTATATTCATTGGTCACTCATGTACATATTTCAAAAAGAATTATACATAAACCATATTGTTTTATGTACTTAGGCAGAATCTTAAAAGGTATTTTGCAAAATAAAAATAAAAATTATAGAGCGGGCCTTCTATCATTAAACTACACTTCTTTATCCCTGTTTATTCATCCAATGGCACTAGAGTGACCTGCAGCAAGAGGGATCCAACTGACATATACTCAGAATAAATAATTGAATTCCAGGCAAGAATATACCGTAGATGTAATCAAGATGTGTTAAGAAGTGCAGTTCCAATATCACTTGAATAGTTCTAGACCGTATCCTGAGTAGAATTTTTGGAAGCCCGTGTGAGGCAAAATAGATTATGCTAAACCTAGCACCTAAAGGATGGGTGCATGGTACTGTAACAGTGCCAGGCATAACCTCCTTGGAGAAGACAATTCATTGCTGCAATATTGTTAATATAATCTCTTTAGTTCACTGCTAACAGCTATTATTTAGATGTTGTCTGTATGGAGGGAGGTTTCTAAGCAAGGGGCACTGGCTTCAAGTAATTCAGTTTCAAAACATTTAAGGTTTTTAAATTAAACAATGGCACTTTGAATTTGGCTTGGAACCAAATTTACAGTTGATAAAGTTTGCTGAAATATAATTGAAGGAAGTACGGGCAGCCAAATATCTGATTGTTCCAGTCTTCTCAAATTGAAGCTTCTAGATTATATTTTCAGAGGTCTTAATATGATTAGTGGGTTACTGCAGTACTCTTTTAGCAAAGCAAGGTAAACTCAATGTCACAAAGGCAATCTGGATTTTGCAGTCCAAGTCCAAATTCAGGAACATCTCCAAAGCTCCAACCATTTTTTGAGGGGGGGGGGAATCCACTCTGAAACAATTCAATAGATTTCTCTAAATTAAAGAAAAATTGGGGAATTGTGTACCTACAGGACTGAATTCTTAATACACAGTTTGTATGTTTGATACACAGGACACATCCTTCCTGTGTATCAAACAATGTGCCCTAGGAATTTTTTATCATTGCCACTAGTTACAAGGTAAAGCTACCAAAATTTACATGATTTATCAACAAAATATTGAAAATTCCAAAATAAGTAAAACAAGCTGACAGAGCAAAATACTTAATATTACCTAACTTAATTCTGATACATATCAGAAAATACTTTGGTGAGTAAATCACAACAATGAAATAAAATGTAACAAAAAATATGTTTAGCCTCACAGTTGTTCTTGATTAGGTTTCACTATTATCTCAATCTTTAGAGGAAGGGATTAATAAATGTAATAGATGTATTATAGCCATGGCAATGTTCCCCAGCAACATTATCAATTACCACAAGAAAGAGTTATCCAGGTTTTTATAGATGATACTCTTATAGAAATACTCTTTATTAAAGGATTCATATTTTATAAAACAAATACAACAAGAGTTTGAACAATTCTTTTTAATTATAAACAGACATTCTGTATATTTACTAATTGCTTAGGACACCTTTAAGGCATCTATATGTCTTACTCTATGTGGCTTAATGGGAAAGGGAAAAAAATCAAGATGAAAATGAAAAAAGATTGGAGTGAGGGGGAGTTAAGAACCGTTTGAGCACATATGAAACATACATGTAAAGTATTATATGTTTTATGAATGCTAAACAAGAACCTAATTATCTTTATGTACTTCAAACAGAATATTCATTGAATTGTATAAAATAAAGATGCTAATACTGAGGTAAAAGATCTGATAAATTACTAGCCAGGGAACTCAGTGGAGAAACTATGACTAATAATGGTGAGAGCTAAGAATGTATCATGATGTCTGTTAAGAATCAAGGAAGATATGGATCAGCCTATCAGGATGGAGAGCGTTCGGCTAAGTCAAACCCAAAGTTTTTTATTGTCTCATTGATACAAAAGAGCCTACCAAAGATGGAGGAGAAAGAGCTATGAGACATTGATTTTGAAAGATTCTTTTCCTGACTGTGGAGAGATTATATAAACTACCTATTAGTTGGCTCTTTTACTACCAAAGTTGGCTCTGGTAAGAAAGCTGCTTTGGAAGTTACAGTACATCGTGACCATATGCTTCACAATGATTTTATAACTCTATTCAGGTCCCAAAGGTGCTTTTTAAGGAGGCAACTGGACTTCCTTGTTTTTTCTTTGAAGATGTTTCGCTTCTCATCCAAGAAGCTTCTTCAGCTCTGACTGGATGGTGGGGAATGGAAGGATTTCATTCATTCAGGATCCGGCATTATTATGAAAAGAGATGCGTAGAGTACAATATAGCAACCTTTAATTCATTTTTCACTCTGAGCAACAAGAACTAATGAATCATCTTTCTCTCTGGGTAATATTTTTATTAAAAGTAAAAGAGTAAGGTTGCTTCAAGCCTGAAGACTACTGATGTTTCTCATACATTGCTCTTTGACTGGAAACCACAAGAGGAACTGCAATTTATTTTTGACTTCGGTCTCACCTTTTTTGGTATCCAATTATGTTTTGTCCACATCAATCAGTACAAATAAAGAAACTGTCTATTTCAGAAAATTACTTTCACTGAAGCAACAATAACCATTTGTGCATGTGTTTCAGAGTCAAAAGCTACATGCTGGCGCTTTCTCCCATCTCCACTCTCACTTTTAAACCAGAAATGGTGCTAGACTTCTTTAGATGCCTGCTACACTCCTATAAATCTTTGGTGTAGATGCATGACATGAATCAGAGATATTAATTATTTTTGGATAGCAGGACATCTAGAATTTACTAAAGATACTCTTAGAAAATAACTATCATGATGGGTGTGTTCACTCACAAGTGGATTCACCTCTAATCAAATATGTCCTAAGAATATCTGGATTATATGTTGGTCCCAGAAGCATTTTTAAAATAAAAAATATGTTTAAGCCTGCTCCTTTCCATCTAATTTTATTTCTTTATTTGAAGAATCTAAATCAAATGAAATAGTGAAGCATGGATCTTGTAGGTTCCAGAGGAGATATCTGCAGGCACAGTATCACAGTAGGGATCCAGCTTCTAGATTTGATCCTCTGCAGCATGTTACAAAGTTTAAAAGGCTGAGCCTAGAATAGTTTGTATCTTTAAAAGTCAGGAACAATATGTATTGACTTACTCTATAGTCATTATTTGGGTGAGACAATTTCCAAATCATATTACAGACTGGATGGCTTCTGAAAACACTGCTACTTTCTCAAACTGAGAAATTTACAGTGGAATGAAATGAATATGAATTGCTTCATATTTATACTGTCTGACTATTTGGTAATCTAACAGTCTGTTTTCTCTCTCCTCAAAAAGATGCTACACAAAAACAGCTACTTAGTTATATAATCAATATTGATCTGCTTTCATGTATAATTTAACCTTCAAATTATCAAAGCAGTTGATTCATCAATATTCATTTTCATGCAGTCTGGGTACAAGTGTAAACAGATGACTGGATCTTGGTTCATTAAAATCATAATTATTTTGCCCTGAATTTGCATTTTTAAATACATATTTGAAAACTGAGTAGAGTGCAGCAATTGAAAAATCTGTTCATGGGGCATCAACACATGTCTATTTAAAATTAAAACAGAATTATCAAAATAATTCTACCTGTACATTTAAATACTTCAATTATTACACTTTCCTATAAAAGTTACATTTTGGGCAAAAAAAAAATCTCCAATTGAATATTTTACATAACTATTGATGAGAAATTAAAATTCAATGATATTTTAACAATAAGTTTTATGCTCATTTTTCTCAGGAAAAAAGGGTTTACAAAAATCAAGCAACCCTGTGAATATATATTGTGATACAACAGAACTCTCTCATTTGGCTTCCCAAAGTGAGAAAACATCATTTATATTTTTTAGATTTTGGGAGCATTTTTCACTGATACACATGTTCAGTATAGAAAATTGCTCTAGCTGAAGACCAGAAAAAATTCATAAGCCGGTTATATTCATTACATCTAATCCTACTTAATAATTTTTAAGACATTCTTTACCTTATCAGGGAGATGGGCAGCATTAAAAATTTAATAAATAAATAAATAAAATACCTGGAGTGTCTGACCAAATCGCTTCAAGGGAGTTGTTCGGACAGGAGGAATTAAGCTTGCTAGTGATGTCACTCTAGAAAGAGGCTTGACCCGCTTGTTACTGGGCTCCTGTAAATTTTAGACAAATTAATTACATATAAGCATCGTTATATAGGTGATTGTAATGTTAATACAAGATAATATAAGAGAAATAGATAATACAAGAGGAAAGTGACAAAAAATGTTACCTAGCCAGTCATTGCCCACCCCCCAGGGCTCTAACCAGTAATAGGGATTTTTTGTTTTTTAGGCAACGCTGACTTAAGTCAGATTTACATCAGGTTATTAAACATGTTTATTCTTATATTGTGTTGGGGACAAGTAAGTGTAGGGGCTCAGATGATCACTCCATTGAGACCCTACTATCTAGATGATCTCATGTGACATTGAGAATGTAACACATCTGTATGACGCTGATTTGTAATGGCCATTTTTCTTCTGGGGCTCCTGAAGTCTCCTAAAACAGTGCAAAGAAAGAATGTTATTCTCATGCTTTTTGTGTGTATGTATTCAATCTTCATGGGTACCTCCTGAGTGCTATTAAAATATTGTGTGTTACATTCTCATGTTTACTATCACCTTATGACATTCTCTCTCCCCAACACACACACTAATACCCTCAGCATTTCATGATTAAGTTGCTCTTTTTACTGTATTCCTCAGGGTTAAGTTATCTTCATCAAATCATTCTGAGATTTCTTTCTTTTTCTTTCTTTTGATTTATAAAGTAATATCCTTTTGTGTTAGGGATCATTTTTTTAAATCTATTTTTTTTGTTTCAGTGCAGTATACCTGATAGTTCCCTTTCTTAAGCTGGCTCCTTGGATCACTGGTCATAATACCTGGGATGATGGGAACTGTGGTCCAACACATGGAGGCAACATTAGGGATGGCTAAGCTATAGCAAAATATTTCCTCAATAAAGATATTTTTTGTCACCCAGCTCTAGCAAACATGAAATGTCTGCAGTTACAAGAGACGATGTGTTTGTTTGTTTGTTTGTTTGTGTGTGTGTGTGTCTGTGTGTCTCTCTCTGTGTGTAGGGGACACATAGTCCAAAATGAGTGAGATATTTTCTTTAAAATGGGGCTTACTATTTCAAAAGTGTACACAGAATTACATTTTGTTAAACAACCTCATTCCAAAAATTCAGTTCTCAAAACAATTTCTTATCTCTTTTAATAACATAAAAGATTCAGCTGCTATGGATGTTTTGACAAGCTCGTTCCTTGAAGGGCATAGATACAATGTAAAAACAGAAATATTTATTAGCCTCAAATATTTCTCCCTCAAATCATTATACATTTCTGTATTCAATAATTATCTTTTGAAAGAGACAAAAGTTAGAGCATTAAAATGACAATATCTGAAAAGAACATTTGCACATTTAACATTTTTGTTGAAGTGTACACTGTTCAACATCCTATCTTTATCTAAATGCACCGAAAAATATAAGTACATTTATTTTTAAACATTTAATAAGCATCTAGCATTCAGTAAGAGACATAAATAATATATTATACACTATTTAAATCAATGTCTGTCAAGATTTTCTGAATAAATATTAAGTTACTTCTGCATGCCAGAAAAATATAAACAAAATTGACAAAACTAACAAATAATTTTTAAAGTTGATGATTACCCTTGCCTTCCTAATATCCATCCTGTACTGAAGGGATCTTGGGCAGCACATGTAAAAAGCAAAATCTGAGAGAAAAAACTCAAAATGTTCCGGGTGATGTGAATTTTTCCCCAAAAAACAGAAAAACCTTAGGACTTCTAGAAGATATGAATTTACTAACTCATCAAAAACCATACTTTAAAGAACATTTTAAGCACAATCACCTCTCTTTTTCAGCCATAATTATGAAGTTTACTTAAGCACCTTGTAATTCCAGGTTTGTAGGGGGGAAAAATTCCCAGGGAAAATAAGCCAGATCTTACTGTAATCTTCCATATGTTAGTAAATTCATGGTGGCAATTCTTCTTGTAAACAACAACAAACAAACAAAAACCAGGACAGTGGCAGCTTCTTTAATTTCGGTCAAAAATACTATTTCCATCAGTGCAGATATGGATAGGAGAATCAAATGCAAAGCTAGGTATTTATTTCTCTACAGATGAAGCTGAAGTTCATCACTATCCCCTAAAACCAGGCACTAAAATGTGAAAAAGCCTCCCATATATCAAGACCCTATTCCGTTGTGGATGCTCTGCAAACAACAAAAGCCAGCTTGCCCTCATCTTTAGCCAAGGTGGATTCAATTTCCTTTGTCTTCGGCAGCGGCGACTTAGCTCAGTCTTTTGGATGGTACATTTATTTTTACGCCACTGCAGCACCACCAGAATACTGAACACAGGAGGGAAGTCTTTGAGCATTCATTCACTCGTTCACTCTCGTTCTCCTCTAAATGGCCCTTCAAGCCCCCAGCTGCTTCTTGCTCATGCATGCCGTTGCTGCTCTGTGTGCCACTGTTCTCCCGAGGGCGGAGAAAGGTTTCTCGTCAATCCCCACTGCAGTCCCAGGCACCTAAGTCCCAAATGCATGGGGAAGAGCTATGCTGCAATCTCCTTTTCTGAAGGGGTGATATTCTTCAGAATATAATAACCAATATCCAAACTAGACTGAGTCACAGCTTGGTACCAAAATTGCATTTCAGGTATTATAAAAAACTTGTTATCTCTACACTGTAATTCCAGGAAGTAAAACATAGAACGTCGAGATGTTTAGAAATTCCTTCTTGTTAATTATCTGATTTTTCTCTATGAACAACGACCCTTCACAAAAATAAAACACTCTAACTCCAGATAAGAGGAAAACTCATCTGAGGCTGAAGATACTGGTTTGTTCCAACCTTTGATGTTGGAACGAAGTGTCTTTTAGACATTTTGCCAACCCTTTGAAACCATGCTCATGAACAGCCTTTGCAGTTAAGAAGCAAGAATTAAATCAATTTTCAGTCTAGATCCAAAGTCCTTTCAAAGTATTCTGTCAGGGGCTGCAGGTTAACAGTGGATGAGGCCACACTTCTGCCTTCCCTCTTTGTCAGACATTCTCTTTCCCCCTGTGCTTAACTGGCTGCCAATACAGAGGCAGCACTGATCACTTGCTATCTCTAGTTTAAACCAGGGGTGAAATGCTCCCGGTTCGGGTGTGCCTGCCGGTGGTCGGAGAGCCAGTAGCGACGGCAGCGCGAGGCTTCGCCCACCCGCCCGGACGCTGCCATTTGGGTTCTTTTACCCTCTGCGCATGCGCAAAGCGTTCTGTGCATGCGCAGAGGGTAAAAGAACCCAAATGGCGGCGTCTGGGCAGGTGGGCGAAGCCTCGCGCTGCCGTCGCTACCGGCTCTCCGACCACCGGCAGGCACGCCCGAACTAGGAGCATTTCACCCCTGGTTTAAACTATCCAATCACATGGGCAGGGACCAATTGCTTTGGTCTTTTCTGCAGAACTAATACTCCCTGTCCTAGTACAAAATTAATTTTCAGAAGCCATTTAATTTCCTCTTGCTCTTTGACAATCCTCCCCATTAGCATTCATGTACCAGCATTTTGCATCTAGCTGAAAAAAATCTCTAAAGGACAAAGTTCAGAGGTGGTATATATTTACATACATGATATACTTTCCTAAGCTTAGTAAATGCCTGACTATGGAGAATGCTGCTAGGCTAATCTACTAGTATAGTTAGATGGCTACCAGGGCTTACTGTGATAAGACAGTTGTTGAAAAAATAGCATCATGCCGGGTCTTTCGAAGTGATACAGGACTGGCCCTTTTTGTTTGTTAGTTATCTTTCCAGCTACTCAATAATTATTCATAAATCAGCATCTCACACACTACTGGAATAATCTCTGAAGAGCAACTTCTTAAATTTTATCCCATTCTTCTGGGCCATTCTGTAAGCTTGCATAGATCTTTTAAATGTTCTCTTTCTCTTCTAAAGGGTTAGCCACTCCTCCTAGTTTTTTGGCCACCTGCAAATGTTGTTATTCTCCCTCTCGATCCAGATCATTAACACAAATGTTGAACAACAGAAGGCCTTGTACAGCCTTGTAACATGTCACTTGATACTATTTACCAAGCTGATCTGGAACTACTTGTGTGTCATGCACCCAATAATGAATTCATTTAACAGCTGTATCCTAGCCTGTGTTTTTATCTTTTTATTAATGGGGATATCATGAGAGACTTTGACAAATCTTTTGCTGAGATCAAAAAAAAGTGCATCCACCCCAATCTATTAAGCTGATACATCTGTCAAAAAAGTAGGTAAGATTAGTGAAACATGACATGTTTGTGACAAACCCATGCTGATTCTTGTGGATTATGCATTTCTGTCTAAATGCTCACAAGTATGCTGTTTAATAGCCTGCTTCAGGATTTTGCCCAGTGCAGCTGTCAAACTGTAATTTTCTAGGTCCTTCATCTTCTACTTTTGAAGATGTTGATGCTTGCTTTCCTTGTTTTTCTAGGCCTTGTCACTTTTTCACTGGGACTCAAAAATTTCACTTAGTGACTTTGAGATCCCCTCTGGTTTTACCTTCAGTAGAATCAGATGTAATTCATCCGGCCCTGGAGAGTTGGATTCATTTAAAATTAATGAAATGCTATATTACTCTCTCCTTGTCTATCTTAAGTTGCAACTTTCTCTTCTCTTCCTACTACTGGCACAAAAAGGTGTAAGAGTGAGTCTAGAATTGAAAGACTTGAGCAAACCTTACACACACACACACAAACACAGATGCACACAGGTGCAGATTTCCCCCTTATCAATGAAGAAAGCTGCTTCCTAGCCAATGGAGCATAGTGCTTTGAGGGAGAGTCTCAGAAAATTTCTATCAATGTACACCAGGGGTGTCAAACTCGTGTCGTCACGGCGGTGTCACGTAACGTATCTGGACTTTTTCCCCCTTCGCTAAACCGGGCGGGGGCGGGCCCAGCACATGACGCATATGGCCCACGAGTTTGACACCCCTGATGTACATTCATTAAGATCATTGTGATTCTAAATTAAAGAGCTCACATGCTGGATTCCTTGTATCACTATTTCTTTCATCCTAATTTTTTTTCTCTAAAGACAACTGGCTATCTAGAGTTCTTTTTCATTACTGAAAGAAGATAAATATAAAACACAAGTATTCCATCTTTTTGCCATCTTCTATTACTAATTCATATCTTTTTCTTTTCTTTTCTTTTTTTTGCAACAGTCCTACAGCTTCTATGCCTTTCCTTTTTATTCCTGACATATCAGAAATAGCCTTTTATGTTGTTTGGGATATTTTTCACAAGCCACAGCTCCTTCTCAACTTTAGGCTTTCTGCCACAATCCCTACAGTTTCTGGCAACTGCTTTATATCCTTTTTTGGTTATGCAATCTTCCTTCCATTGCCTATAGATATCCTTTTTCTTTTTAGCATTTCAGGAAGCTGTGCGTATCCACACTGATATTTGTAATAGTCTACTACTAGCTTGTGATTGTACCTTTTTTTCCCTTCCACTAGCAATTGCTTGTGACTGTACCTTTAATTGTTTCACAAGATTTCCCATCCTTCTCAGTCATTATTCTCCGTCAGGTTTTGAAACAATTTGATCTAAAATACCTCTCATCCAGAAAGTAGTTTGGGCTCTCTTTGGGCAAGAAGTCAAACAATGCACATAGCCATGTAGATCACCATTAAATTTCCTTTGCTACCCATGTTTCTTAGAATCTTCTGTAACATGCACCCTGTCAAGCTCTCACCAAAACTCCTGTATGCTCACCGTTCAGTCACTTGAGTCACAATCATCCAGATGCTGCTTTTCTATGTGCTCTCACCTGGACTAAGACTTCTTCCCATTTCAAGGAATATAGCCTTATATCCAGTGGTGTGCTGGTAAATGTTTAAGAACTGGCTCTTCCAGCTCTGTTGCCACTGTCGTTCTCTGCTGGTATCCACAGAATAGCTGACCAGCATGCTAAGTATAGTGGCTCAGTTCTGTTTGCCAGTTGGCTTGCAAAATTCCAGAAAATTTAACAATTGGTTCTCATGAGCTGGTGTGAGCTAATGCCAGCATACCACTTCTTATATGTAGTCTTAGAAAATGTGTCATGTGTCAGGCTAAGTTACATTTATTTATTTATTTTCTATATAGTTCTTTCAGCAAGATTATCCTGCCTTCAAATTTCTTTCTGAACAATTAAAGGAGCACTATCTCAATTTTTCTTGCAGAAAATAAGCCAGTTGTTCCTGATGATTCAGTACTAGAAAGGCACTGACCTGAATAATCAGTATTAAAAGATTACAATACGATCAGCACAAATATTGCAAAAATAACTTTACCACGTTTGCTGTTTCTCAGGAAGCCATTTTTCACCTAATAAAGGCTGTATACATAAGCATGCTTAGGACCAGTAAGGTTTTTTTTAACAAGGATCTTCTGTTAATACAGTAAGATAGAACAACTGCACAAATGGAAAAAAGATCTTCAGAACGATAAATCCTGACGATCTACTCTAACTCTAAAATTTATTCATGTACCATTCCATTTTACTCAGGAAAGTGTCAGATTATTCTTTTGGTCATTCATAGTCCAAATTAACATTACTAAAGGTTATAGAATTTATATTTGTTGTACATTGGTAACAACTGGGTTATAACATGATTTATACTCAGTTCTGAAGAAAGTAACCCTTAGAAAATAATTATAATCACAAATACTACATTTGAAGATACTTTAACTACCGTGTTTCCCCGAAAATAAGACATGTCCCGATAATAAGCCCAACAGGGCTTTTCGGGACATGCGTTGAAATAAGCCACCCCCCGAAAATAAGCCCCCCCATTACTTTCCGGGGGGAAAGGGGGGGCATGCCGGGAGGCGCTCTTTTTGCTGCGGGCACTTTTTTGGCCGGGAGAGCGAGAGCAAGTGGGAGTCGAGGGCACGCATACCCCACGAGACTGCTCGGCTCCTCTGGGCTCTGCCTCTGCCAGCGTTTTCAAACGCGCTCCTGCCTCCGAGGAAGAAAAGGGGAGCCTTGATGGCTGCCTCGCCGCCCCATCTCAGGCAGGAGCGCGTCACAACGCTGGCAGAGGCAGAG
>QLTV01004090.1:801461-817323 GCA_003457575.1 Thermophis baileyi | reverse complement strand
GAGAGAGAGAGAGAGAGAGAGAGAGAGAGAGAGAGAGAGAGAGAGAGAGAGAGAGAGAGAGAGAGAGAGAGAATGTTCAAATTTCTTAAGTGCCATCATAAAAATTAATATTCATCCCCTTTTTAAAACATTCTTTAAGGGGCAGATAAACATATTTTGTTGAATTTCATTTTGTATCATAAGAAGTATATTTCAAATTTTGAAAAAACACCTGGAACTAGTGATTTCCCAAAAATGGATATTCTAATCTCATTTCATAGTTCACATACATAACCAATACTTAATTTTACTTTTTACTATCTTTCCAGCTGGCAGACATGGGCTGTGGTGGGCATGCCTTGCCTACTGGTTCTGTCCCTGCCTCCTATGCCATTTTTTACAAAACTGCTCAGCTGTCTGACACAAAAGACTGGATCTTGGGGGGGGGGGGAGAGGCAGTATTGCTTATTTTATTTTTAACAGGTTGGTATGAAAGGGTGTCCATTTTGTTTGTTTTAACTGGTGAATTTTTTTTTTAAAGTCCCGCCAAGTTTCCCCTTGTAGGCCAAGTAACCAGATATAAAACTGTAATGTTGGGATATATAACTCAATGAACACTAAAACTGTAGTGGAGGAAAGAAGGTGTCAAACAGGTGGCAGTGGTGGAAATGCTGGTCCTTTATTTCTTTCTGGGTGAAATTGACAAGTATTCTAACAAGTTTCCCTTGTAGTTTCAGGGAGAATTATAACATACTTTTTTTCCACCATTAGTCCTCAAAAGAGATGAAAACAAAAAACAAAAAACGAGAAAGCTTTTTTCCTAATCGGATGAAAAAAGAACAGGGAAATCCACCAACCAGAGCTGTGTTAACTTTGATTTGGATGAAATATCAATCTGTCACTGTAACCAAAGCAGAGGACAGGCTTGAAATGTGGAGCAGGGTTTCTTAAACTGGCCATTTCCAGCTTTGTTTATACACAGGAGAGAAGCAACTAAAGGCTAGATTGCAGAAAACCCAAAGATTCACAGTCTATTTTTGTTAAAAAAATAGACTGGATGTTTAATTTTTTTTTTTTTAAATAGACTATACTGAAACCGATCTGAAGAGGCAGACATAGCACATCATCTGTTATCAGGGATAATAGAGGTCACACCAAAGCACACAATCATTTATTGCAGGAAAATCAATTTTGTGAAAAGCCATGCCTTCCCTGTAGATAATGACTTTAATTTCAGGTTTTGAAAAGCTACAAATTAACCCTCCAAGAACAGGTGGCAGAAACAGTGTTGACCTCTCTGCATCCCAAATCTTTCATCTGCTATTGTGTCCTGCTCAGGTTGCTATTTGAGACAAAATATAGTTGAATTAACAAAGTTCTTTACAGGAGAAACAGCTTTGAACATTCATTTTAGAGGATGTTACACTTTCCTGTTTTTCCCCTCCTTTTCCTTTTAAACATCTATTAAAATGGATGTTTAAAATGACAATGTTAAACAAACAAAGCTGGTTAACTTACTAACCAACCAACTTTGTGACAATGGATTTTTTTTACTACTCTACAGCCTGAAAATAAAATGTTTCAAGTTTGTTAGGCCACACATAAAATGGCCTTTGGAAAATTCTTTATCAGGTCCTCTGTCCCTTGTTTCTCAGAAAACGTGATTGATCTGTTTGCTATAACTTGTATCATTTTCCATTGAAATATTTAAATATTTAAGATCAAATTACAGTGTAATTTAAACAAGACTTACTTCAGTAAAAAAAAAAAAAAGCGCCAGACTCCTAATTGAAACCCCAATCTGAATCTGCTACACATATTACCTCTACATCTCAGAGATGCAGGTTGCTTCTAGACAAATCTGATATTTCACACTGATTTCATTAACTTCAAAATGTTTCTCATTCTAATCCTTCACCAACCAACCTCTTAACTCCCTCCATTTCAGTATCTTCCTCAGAACTTACTTCTTTCTGTCCAACCACCAACCCACTGGTTTGTGTATGAGCCTCCTCTATGTCTTCCAAGTGGCCTAATTGGAACAATATATTCCAGTCTGCCTTATGATTAGAACTCACATTGCTGCCACAGGAAGGTGTTACGCACCTCCACAATCAGATCTGAGGGTTTGCAATCTCACCACAGCACAGTACATATGTTGGGCAGATGAGCTGATTTATTTTTGACTCAGGTGTGGTCTAAACCAAACCCTGGGTGGATGGAGGGGGGGGGGAAGAGACAGTTTTTCAATTTGCATCACTGAAATACTGCAGAGCTTCTGGGTGATGTGTTTTCCTGTAACTCTTGCCTCAGCCCACCTCCCGGCTCCTGGGCTTCAGCTGATGTTCCTCTCCCTTCACAAGTCCTTAAAAGAAAAAGGCAGCCTGACAGATTCCCCTCATGGCAACCTTTCAGAAGCACATCACCCTTCAGAATCCACCTTAGACCACAGCCAAGACTGTCAGTTCTGCTTCGGCTGCTTTCAGATTCTTGGAATTGTTCCAGACAGCACGGAAACCCAGCAAAGGAAGTAGGGGTGATGTTGACAACTGCCTTGTCTGCTTCCCATTGTTTCTGGCACAAAGCCAGCTAGCCTGCTACAGACCAGGCTGCTCTTTTCTTGTTTAACTACTTTCAGATGAATAGTCAAGGAAGAAAGAATCTAGCCATTTCTTTTCCTTCTTTACTTTTGGTTGGAGAAGGGAAAGAGGTATACAGTAGTTGATCTTAAATGCAGCGGCGCCTTGCAAAGTATGGTTTTAGCTGTTGGGAACATTACCTAATTGCAAAACTGCCACCATGCCATTGTTTTACCCAGCAAGAACCTTCCACCTCCTAGACACTTTTCAGTGCAACAATGGAATGGAGACCGGGCATTTCTGCAGCTATTCCTTTGTAACAATTATTCAAATTGTTTGTAAAAAGGTTTTTAAAAAAGTAGATAAACATGGAGATTATATACTAGAAACATGAATGTGTGTGTGCATTCTATTTAGCTTCCCCCCTGCTTTAGTGAATGTATGTGTGTGCATAGAGTGGTATCTTTTTTTGCTCCAAGACTTCTTGTAGCTTAGGTAAATTACTGAATTATATATATATATATTGTACTCTCATATTAGTCAGCTGGAAAGAGAACACTGATGGGCTCATACTTTCCTGATTTGGCATTTCAAGGTCAGCAGAATACCATCTACAATCAGATTTAAGAGGGACAGGAAAATGAAAGCAGTACTACCATCTAAGACGGATCTTTAGAAAACAACCATACACAGTGTTAATTTATGAGACAGATGAATTGGTTAATAACAGGCAGCCAGAAAATGCAGGGAAATCCCATTCTACAAGATTGAGACATAGAAAGGGTTACAGGAAAACTTGGCCTGGTAATGGAAACAAATGGATAGAGAAATGCAAAAGCTCACAAAAATCAAGATTGAGAGGCCATTTAGAAACAGGAACTAAAACGTCTCAGGTAGGCTTTTAAAAACTGGAAGAGGCAGCTCCATTTCTGTTTTTGCTTCTGCTTCTGTTCCTGTTTGAGCCCTTCTCCAGCTATGGCTAAAAACCAGGGTGAACTTGGGAAAGCAAGATGCTTATTTGAATATGAATTTCTTTTAGGGTTAGGATTTTGGCTGAATTAACCTTCTCTTCTTATTCCCCCCCCCCCGCTTTCTTTTTGGTGTCTATTTTTAGTTCTTTAACTTTGATTGACGTACTGTAATAGAGATATTAATTCTGAATGCATCAGTGGCAATTATTTTGAATAAAGGAGGTTTTTCTTATTGAAGCAACCTATTCAAGGAAGAGATTGTTGCCACTTGTGTGAGCTAACTGAGCTCAAGCCAACATTTTTCAGATCTGCACATACATGCATGTGCTCCATTATACAGATCTACACAAAAATTAGACATCTCTCCAAGATACCAGTCTATCACTAAAGTGCACTGCTAAATTTTCACAATGTTTTGGTCTTTGCTCAACCAAGCCTGTTTCTTGTAGCTTGGTGGTGGCATTGTTCAAATTACAATCTTATAATTACACAATTACAAACTGTGATGCTCTGAAGATCTTGTGGATAGTTTTGCATCATCAGCATCTACAAAGTTATATAAAGTCCACAATGTTTATTTTTTGTTTAAAAAAAGCCCTTAATGACAAATCTTAACAAATCTCTTAACAGTAATCCGGTTAGCGGTTTTGATGCTATTGCAGTAAAAAGAAATAAAGTCTGTTTCAGGTTAAATTCAATTCCTTGTGATTTCAAGGATATGTCCATGTTATTCTTTTAGTAGCAATATGGAAGTGTTTTTCTATTTTTTCTATTGAGGATTTTTTTTCAACTTTCATGTCTAGCTACAGTTCTGGAATTCCTTGGAGAGTTCCCATCAAAAGTTAAGCAGGTTTACTATACTTATGCTAAATGCAGAAAGTATTAATATATAGGTCATTTACAACCTTTATTTATCTGTATTGGCATCCCCGTTCTTATTTAAAAACAGGATGGTGACAAGATGAAAAACATGCAAATTTATTGCTTTAAGTAGCATTCAGTCTCCTTTGATGTCCACAATTGACACTCCCTAAATATGAACCCACGGAGTTGAAGCTTACTATCATTATGAATCTAGGTTACAGTGTATAAAATGGTTCTTCTTTTTCAGTCTTTATCCCATTACATCGCAATTCAAAATTCCTGATTTTAGATGGAGTCACAAAACTGAAAAATTGTGAAATTATATATATTATTAGTATTTGGTTTAGTAATAACATGCAGTATCTTGTATGTTATGAAAAAGCCTTGTGCCCATTTTAATGAAATCTACTGGCTAAATTAGTACATATACTAATAAATAAAGACAATGGAAGCAGTTTATGACTGGCACATCTATCTACTTCATTTTGAGATGTAATTTCTCTAACTGATATTTGTGAAAGTATCATTGTAACCCGAGTTTCCAACATTAACTGACGACAAAAGTCTTAGATATGAAAATAAAGAGAAAAGCTGTGCAATTAAATGGACAATCAAAACAACTCTTCCTTACCAAACAGTCCTAAAAGTTTAGAAAAGTGTCTTGAACTGGACCTCAGTATTCTTTTCTATACTCTAGAAAATAGAGTATAGAACTTGGATGGAACCATTAATCTAAACTATATAGCAGTGAAGCAGACTAGGAGAACTACATCTTCAACTATGCATCTCTCAACCCAACAAAAATCAGATGACTTAGCAGGCTCAGCCGAAAAAGGTAATAAACTTATAAGCTGAGTTGTCACAGACCGAATTCTTAAGCAGTGCTTGGCTTGTACAGCTTTTAATACCACTGTTCATTTCTGTTTTGTTTTGTTTTTAATTTTACAAAATAAAGTAGCTCTTTCTGGAACTGAAAAATACAACAAAATTATAATAAGATATTGCTTTCTTCTGATGTTCTCATCGGGTCACATTTACACTCCCTTCCATTTCAGGTGTATCTGCAACTCAAACCATTCTTGAATTATTTAACTACACAGTCCAAATTTCTTATACAAGCGTACATCCATCTCCTTTTGCTGGTAAGCCTCCTTTCAAATTCTTCTGATTTTATATCATGCCACAAAGATGCACTCCTAGGAACGGGCAAGATTTGTTCCAACAAATTTCAACATGTGTCTAATGATGACATGTGATACTGTACTTTACTTTTCAATATTGTAATAATAATTTTCATATATTGATATTGACACATGACTTCTCCAAAATACCAACTTGTATGGACAATGTAAGATTATAGTTGTTGTTGTTGTTAGTTGCGAAGTTGTGTCCGACCCATTGCGACCCCATGGACAATGTACCTCCAGGCCTTCCTGTCCTCTACCATCCCCCGGAGTCAATTTAAGCTCACGCCGACTGCTTCAGTGACTCCATCCAGCCACCTCATTCTCTGTCGTCCCCTTCTTCTTTTGCCCTCAATTTTTCCCAGCATTAGGCTCTTCTCCAGTGAGTCCTTCCTTCTCATTAGGTGGCCACAGTATTTAAGTTTCATCTTCAGGATCTGGCGTTCTAAAGAGCAGTCAGGGTTGATCTCCTCTAGGACTGACCGGTTTGATCGCCGTGCAGTCCAAGGGACTCGCAGGAGTCGGCTCCAGCACCATAGTTCAAAGGCCTCAATTCTTTGGTGCTCAGCCTATAATACATTCATCGAAATACCACAGGAAACGTTCAACAAAACTGGGCTCTGCAATTGTCCCTTACCAGTGTCTGGGGGAGGAACCAGTTCTTCACAGCCTTCTTGAAGTCCAAGAGGACTGGGGCCTTCTGCATCTGAGGGGCAAAGCTGTTCCATAGGGCAGATACGTCTCCTAGATGAGGGGTCTCCAAACTTGGCAACTTTAAGCCTGGCGGACTTCAACACCCAGAATTCTGGGAGTTGAGGTGCTCCAGGCTTAAAGTTGCCAAGGTTGGAGACCCCTGTCCTAGATCACACCAAATGACACTGTTTGACAGAGCCCTCCCTGTTGAATTTCATGGGACAGTCAGAAACTCTTGGGAAGAGATTTCCCAGAAGCAACCTGGCCTGGGCTATTTGGGCTTTTAAAGGTGATAACAATACAATAATAATTCCACCCAGCAGCATCCTGGGAGCTAGTGCAGCTTGCACGGCTGCAGGGTATCCAGCATTCCAAGTGACTCGCAGGAGTCTTCTCCAGCACCATCATTCAAAGGCCTCAATTCTTTGGTGCTCAGCCTTCCGTATGGTCCAACTTTCACAGCCATACATTGCAACTGGGAAAACCATAGCCTTTACTTATAGTATCATAATAAAATCAAGAATATCGTTTAGGAATAAATACATGAATCACACTTTTAAACACAGGACTGTAATATCACATTCTTTACTTCACTAACATTTTTTAAGCTATAGACATAATTTCAACCAGTTTCAAATACTGCCTTCCATTAAGGACCTGTACACTGCACGAGTCAAAAAGAGGGCCGTGAAAATATTTACTGACCCCTCGCATCCTGGACATAAATTGTTTCAACTCCTACCCTCAAAACAACGCTATAGAGTACTGCACACCAAGACAACTAGACACAACAACAGTTTTTCCCCACCATCATTCTGCTAAACAAATAATTCCCTCACCACTGTCAAACTATCACTAAGGCTACATTACTATTACTATTCATCTAAGTACTGCAGGCTACTTCAGCTGACTGTTCAGCAGTTCAGCGGTTCAAATCTCACCGGCTCAAGGTTGACTCAGCCTTC
Source organism: Thermophis baileyi (assembly GCA_003457575.1). Classification (NCBI taxonomy): domain Eukaryota; kingdom Metazoa; phylum Chordata; class Lepidosauria; order Squamata; family Dipsadidae; genus Thermophis; species Thermophis baileyi. Next base: position 810,088 of record QLTV01004090.1, on the reverse strand, counting down.
CATCCTTCCGAGGTGGGTAAAATGAGGACCCAGATTGTTGGGGGCAATATGCTGACTCTGTGAACCGCTTAGAGAGTGCTGTAAAGCACTGTAAAGCGGTATATAAGTCTAAGTGCTATTGCTACTATTAGTCTTCTCATCGTTCCTATCACCCATCTCCTCCCACTTATGACTGCAGGACTGTAACTTGTTGCTTGTATCCTTACGATTTATATTGATATTGTTTCCTGATAGCACTTAGCACTTAGACTTATATCATTAAGTGTTGTACCTTATGATTCTATGGGTTTTCCTGCTTTAGCAATTGGTTGGACTAGAAGACCTCTAGAGCCCCTTCCAATCTAGTTGTTCTGTTCTGTTCTGTTCTGTATTCTATTCTGTATTCTATTCTATTCTATTCTATTCATTATTTTCTATTCTATTCTATTCTATTCTTATTCTATATTCTATATTCTATATTCTATATTCTATTCTATTCTATTCTCATGGCAAATGAGAGAGTGATATTTTCTAGATATTTAGCTGCTTTCTTTAATAATATAATATTCTTTAACCAGGAGAAACCAGTCCCACTTTAGCCATGAAAGCCAACTGGGTGACTTTGGACCAGGGTTGTTGTAGTAGGGAAAATAGGAGGAGGTATATCTGCTGCCTTGAGTTACTTAAAAAGTAATAAAAGTGGGTTAAAAATCAAATCAAATCAATAAATAAACTGGTACTAATTTCACTTATAATATCATAAATGATTTTGATCAGATTTGAATAATCACAAATCCAAATGTGCATTATTCATATTCTTGCATGCAATCACTTTGCTCTTTCCTTTTTGCAAGTGAATAAGCTGTGAGGCTTTTGTAGACCAACACTTGTTTTATGTTCCAACAGGGAATGTATTAATAGCCTCCAACTTCAAACCATGGTTCCATTTTCTTGTTTTCCTTCCACTTAGAGCATAATGGAAAGCTATAATTAACCATTTCCTGGCTTTTCTTGCTCACCTGCACAAAGAATGAATTGAAACAAGTGCCTGTGAAATACAGGAAGCGTATCCTTATTTTAGACTACAAAATGGAGATTTGTCAAGTTATGTGGGTATCATACTCTATAATTTCAAAAAGGGGTTTTATCTATGTATTTATTATTTTAAAAATCTTTTAAGAGAAAACATCACATCATTTAGAGTAGCACAGCACTTTTCCTTTATATTGTTGATCTAAAATCACATCTGCAGGACTCATCTTCATCTAAAAGTACAAAATGTAAGTTTGAACCTCTAGGGTCAAAATTATTATTCTTACAAAAATTAGATTTTTTGACAGGTTCATATGGAACAATTACAGCTTCTTTAAAGCATACATGTTAAAAACTATTTTTAACTAATTCAAAGAAGTCAGTTCTGGAAGCTTATATTTCATGCAATTATGCATCAAAAACAGTACAAAATATATAGCTGATATTTAAAAGAAATTACCAATTGTCAAAAAGTTATGAGATGTATCAAGTTAACATAAATACTATTAAAAAGTTGCAGAAAACTACTTGCATAGTAAATTATCTCAGAATTACATACATACAACAATATGTCTTCAACTTTATCATTCATTCTTTCAGCCTACTTGTTTGCTAGTAGGGCTGCCAGATTATAATAATTTACTTAAAAAGTCAATATTAAGATCCTTAAGAAAAAATTCTTAAGTATATAGTAATATTTATAACATTTGCCTTTTCTATGAAAAATACCACTGTGCATTTTACTAAATCAAAACCACTATTAGACAATTAAACACTCATTAATAATTCTCAACTATCTACTGTACTGCAGCAATTAATCCTGTTTTTAAAAAGTATATTCTAACTGTGTGTATGAGTGTGCATCAGCGCACTGTTCCATTTGTATAAATCCTCTCAGTGCAAAATATGAGATCAGTATCCGTCTCTCAGGTTCTGAGTTATTGTTCTCCCCTCCTCTAATGTAGATTCTTTTGATTACTGTGAAGCATTTCAAATATTTAAAAAACATACCTCTAGCTCTCGTGCTGAGATGCTTGCTGTCTGTACTTCCAAGCCACAATTTGCTCTCTTGGCTGTGAAATAAAAGGGATAATCCTTTGCCACCATGGTGGCTGAAGTGGGAGCAGTTTCGGAGATCACTGCTGATTCTGTAGTCTACTGAATACTGAAAGGAAAGCCAAGTCTTCTCTTTACAGCCTCTGAGGCGTTTAGCAGCTTGGCTTTTGAACCTCCTGCTGCTGCTGCTGCATTATCGAAGACAACTCTTGTATCCCACAGAAACAGGAAGCAGAACAGCTCTTGAGTGTGTCACGAAAGTGTAACAGAATACTGCTTATTCCTGAGACCCACCCACTGACACTGGATGGGAGGAGAATGGCTGACATACATCAGTTTACATCAGCAATATACAGCAATTTACTCAAAGCATATTCAGAAGTCAGTGAAAAAACTGCACTAAAACCATATATCGGTATATTCAGAAAGCAGGGAAAAACAACACACACTGCTCATAGACCTGATCTGTTTAAAAATACTATGTGAATAATGAACGTTTACATCTAAAGAATATTAGCATATATGCACACAAAAAAAGAAAGGTGGAATTCTGTATGCTTAGTTCTACATTTTTACAAAGATCGTTGACATATACAATTCCTCCTCCATCCCTCCCCACATATTCTAAAATGGTACACTCTCCTCAATCATAAGTTATCTTATGAAAACAGATTTTGAAGATGGCATATAAAATGTTTACATACATACACTCGTGCACATACTCAAACATACATAGGCACAAACTATATTTATCGGAGTAGTGTTAATTATGGATATATATGCATTTTAAAAAATTGAATGTCTTTATAGTTACGCCCCTTCAATATTACTTTCTGAACTGTACTTATTGAAGTAGTGCTCTACTAGGAAAAAAAAACAAGTCAAACACTTGTTTATCTACCATTGTTGCCTTTTCTCATTGGGCAGCAGAAATGTCTGTTTAGACAGTTAAACTGCACTTCAGTTTAAACAGACAGGTTCTACTTCTCCAATGCAAATAACATCAAACAAAAAAAAATATGGCCCCATGGATGCTAGAGTGTTTGAATCCATGTTATCCACCAAAGTATAAAAGGGGATATAAGACTTTTGGAGACGCCTTAATGTAAGAGAGATATGGCAAAATATTCTATACATATACCGGTACTTTGTATTTTATTTCTATTAAACTTTTCCCATTAGCTGCTTAAAGTGCAATTGCAAAACAACATATTCAGGGTGCAAGAAAAACAACTGTGATTGAAACAATCAGAAAAGGGGAAAAAACTTTTTAAAAACATTACAGAGGAAATTGCAAAAGTTGCAAAAGTTATCAACAATAAGGTATGATTTACTAAAAATATGGACAGTTGTGGTTTTTTAAAAAAGTGTAACCAAATTACAGCACTTAATTCTTATAATTTTTGTAAACAAATATTTTAAGGAAGCTTCAAACCTAAATTAAACTTTGCATTTTCAGATATTTTTTCATCGGATATATTCTGTCTTTTTATCTAGTGATTTGACCAATGCGTTTTTCTTAAAGGTAGCTAGTTTTAAAGGTGCAGAATCAATTCTTCAGGATTATGTTTTAACTTGTTATTAATCAATCTAGAATTCCCAAGAAAATTGAGAAAAAATGTAAATATTCGAATTCTATTATCAGACAAGGCTACATATTGTTATAACAATATATCTTTTCCAAAGTCTTAAATCATTTAGCACTATTTTTTTTTTCATCCTGGGATCTGGATGCTAAACACTTTTTTCTTTGCAAATTCTAAGCATGCCCAATAGTACAATGCCTTCTTCCTACAGTGGAAAATAAAGCTGATAAAATCTGATACAAGGTCATTTATGAGAATTTGAGAATTATACAATATTTATTTCAGAATTTGAATGTGGGTCTTGGACAAACTCCAAATTAAGAAACATAAGAGACACCCAGAGCAGTCCTGGAGGAAAACATAACCTCATCTAAGTATAGGAAAGAGCATTTCTTAAGGATTACCTATTAGTAATAAGGCCAGTAAAATTATTATATCTGCAGAATGGCTGGGAGGACTATTCTACACGTCTATCAATTAAAGTTACTCAGATTCAGTTGGAGTTGGAATCTGAATATACAGATCCTTTGGACTTGCATGAGGTATGGTCTCACCAAATAATTTGATGATCCAGATGAAGCAGATTAAGATCTTTGGAATTATGAGTTCAGCTCTCTGTTTTTCAGATTAAGGTTCCCTCCTTTTAAGGACTAAGAATTAAGGACTCTCAAGAGGTAGAGAATGCTTATTTGAGAGAGGTGTCGTTTCCTCGTATTGAAAGAGGAGGTTGTCCAGCCTCTCCTCAAGAAACCATCAATGGACCAACAGAACTGCACAATTTTCATGTCAAACCCGAAATTGGCATATGTGTAGCCATTTTATTTAGCCATATATTATACTCATTTATTCCTTTTCTTTCTTTTGACTTATGTAAGGGGGGGGGGTTTCGGGTTCGCCACATTCTTAAGGTGGGAGGAGGGAATAGATAGTGAGGATTGTTTTGGCTAGGTGACTTTCTTTCCCGTGGGAACAGAGGCTGTCCTTGCTGTGAGCTGGAGGTGGAGTGTGAAGACACCGGGCAATGTTGATTCTGTTTTAATTGGGGAATGTGACTTTTGTGGGATGTTTCTAATTTACAATATTATGTGGTATAATTCCGGTTTGTGTCAGATCTGGAATTACAACAGACTTTGCCAATTTGATGTCTACCTAAATAAAAAGGAATTTGTTTTGGAAGATGGACTTTGCTTATTTCTTTTTGAATGGGTTTCATCACTTGGAAACCTGACATTTCATCTATTTGCAGGAAGGTGGTTGGCTTACAGCTCCAGAAGGCCTTGGAGGAAACAAATTATCTGGATCTCTTTCAGTTGGGATTAAGGAAACCCTACTCATGATAACTCACATAATCTCCCATTTGGATTAGTGTAATGCATATTACATTGAGCTTTCCCTGAAGAGAATTCAGAGGCTGCAACATATATACTGTTGCAGCACAAGTAATCTTGAGAGTTTTATGGCACTCATATTCTCCATTAGCTGTATTGACTTCCAATGAGCTTATGCATGTGATTCAAAATCCTGGTTATCACCTACAAAGCCCAATGTGGTAAAGAGCCAGGGTATTTCCTCACTCCACCAGAACTAACAGGGAGGGCATCCTGCATGGCTCTTCTATCCTGGAGTGTCATCTTGCTGGACCCCAGAGGCATAATCTCTTTGTTGCATCATCTGCTCTATGGAACAGCATCCCACCAGATTTGAATGGCCTTGACCTTGTTGGCCTTTTGCAAGGCATTAAAGACCTGGCTGTTCCCATAGGCATTTGGGCTGGAAAGTTAAGCAGGCTCTGCTGGTTGATCTGGTTGGCTGTTGTTTTACTGCTTGTAAACTGGAATTATTTTTAGATCTCAGAGATAAGCTATGTTGATTATTCAAGTTATTTTTATTTTTACTGCTTTTGGTTTTAATCCTTTGTACACTGCCCAGAGCAATTGCTGTGAGATGGGTGACCATTAGATTACTCAAATTAATAAGGGAGTGGATAAACCTTAATGCTAGTTAATACTGGCCCATGAAAATAAACTTTTAAAGGGAGGCGGTGTCAGGAGCAAATGCTAAGAAATTGCTTTCAGAGAGAATGGAAGGGAGGGAGAAGGAAAGTTCTAAACAAAATTATAAAAAATAAGGAGGGAGAGTTTGTGTGTGTGTGGTGGTGGTGGTGGAGGGAAATGGAAACCAGCTTGGAAGAGGAAGAATTGTCTCTCTGAAGGAGAAATCCAGACACCATTACATCTGATAGGCTGGACCGTGGATCCATCTGATCAATAGCTCTACGGGGCAAGCAAGAATAGGAGACTGGCAGCACTAAGTAATACAATAATAAAGTACAACATCACATGACCTTAGGCTTAGATAATTCTTATCAATGTTTTAGCAATCCAGGTAGTTGTGAACATCATAAGCCTAAGGCATGTGGGTTGTTAAGTGGGAACTGGCAGGAATCCCAGGGGGGGAGTGTCACGGGGTTGTGGGAGGCCCTGGGAGGTCCAGTGAAGACCACATGCAAGTTGGGGGAAAGGGTGCTGTGGTGCAGTGTGAACACAGGGAGGCAGAGAGAAGGCAGGTGCAAATTGGTGCGATTACAAGGAGACCAAGGGAAGAAGAGTGCAGGTTGGCACGAGTACAGGGAAGCTGAGCAAAGGAAGGCGCGGGTCGGTGCAAGTGCACAGAGGCTGAGGGAAGGACGGCACAGCGTGGTGCACAGGAAGGCCAGGGAGGTACATACCAGAGTGATTTGCAATCTTCTCTGCTGGCTTCCCCATTGACTTTGCTTTTGGGAAGCTCACAGAGAAGGTCTCAAATGATGATCACATGACCACAGGATGCTGCAACTGTCTTAAGTGTGAGCTGTTAGCAAATGCCTGAATCACAATCACATGACCATGGGAATACTGTGACAGCCAGATCTTTGAGAACTGGTCATAAATACTACTTGCTAGGCACCATTGCAACTTCGACAATTGCTGAACAAGTGATTGGTAAGCGAGGACTACCTGTACAATAAATGTAAATGTAGGTAACAACTGATTAATAATTACGTTTTACTTAAATGATACTTTGTTCAAGGTTACCATGTACAAGTCATATACACAAATGACATCATAACCACAGAATGTTGAAACACATGAAACATAAATTGGGCTAAATTAGGTTCTGAAGATTAGAAGAGGGATTTTCAAACTTTTTTACCTTTAAGTGCCAAGGAATTTGGATCTTACTATGATAGAAATATTTGTTTGCTTATTATTTAAGTGCCAGCACACTCTAGACTGACTTTGGGAAGTTCAAAATAAAAGAACCAATTTTAGTAAAGACAAAGATTTACATATGTATGAGTATTATTTTATTTATCATTTATGGTAAGTTTTAAACACTTAACCAAAATGTCAAAATAACTGAAATGGCCGGGAAACAATGTCAAGCTTCCATACTGCCTTAGGTCTCATTTAAGTATTCCAATTTAAATGAAACTTTAAAAGAATTATAGAAATCACACACACACACGCATACATTGGTGTTATTTTAAATATATGCATACATAAGCATCCAGCATTAAAAAAAATGCTGATATCCCCGCAAAGAATGAAATACTATAACATAGCACACCCTAAACAGGCCATTTTAAAAGTCTGTGAAGAAGCTTCAGCTGATACAGAATGCAGCCACTACATTAATGTACTAAAATAAAACAAGGCCTTGAGAAACATTCAACAGAAAAGGTTTGAAAAAAAGTATTTCTGGACTTAATTTGCAATGTTGATGCTGACCTACACCGCCTTAATATTTCTTCTCTCATATGAAGCTACCAAACGGCCCAAATTTCTGCTTGATGTTCCTTCTCTGCCTATGACACAATGAATGCTAACTTGGACCATCCTGAAGTAATTCCAAACTCTGCAGCTTTTCTCTATGTACAGAACGAAGATTGCTTTAATAAATAATAAATGAATGTTTCCTTTTTCTAAAACAGCCCTCCTGGGAAGTTGAGTTTTTCTTTTTTCTTTTTTTTTCTTTTTTTATTATTTTTCTCCACAATACAGCCATACATATACCATAGTTCATAGCAGAATATACATAGTTATACATTTCTATTCCATAAAACATAAACCAGCATCCTAATTTGCACCTTTTATACTTTTGTTGCCCGTCTGTTTTTCCCTTTATGTCATATCACTCCCCTCCCTCTCTCTCCTTCTCTCCCCTCTCCCCTCTACCTTCCTCTTCTCTCTCTTGTCCCTTCCCCGAGTGTATCTAGTGACACTCCATCTTATAGTTAACAGACAGGTAACTCATATCCCCAATTCCATTTAATTATCGGTGCAACTCTTAAACTTATATATTTTCAATAGAAGTTGAGTTTTTCATGAGGTTCCTTGTTTGTTCAACTTCTTTCTGTCCCCCTATCAAAGGGAGACAAATAAGCCTTGTTGCTACTGAAAATCAAAGTGAAGCTGGCAGTCAGACAAACAATCCAACAAATGCACTCAACTTCCCTGACAATGCTACGCAAACTCTTGCAAAGTAGTTATAGAAATAATTGTAAAGTGCAAGTAACAGGATCAAGTTTGAGCCACATGTAACTTCATGCCTGCAGTGCATGCCTCTCAAGGCTGACCTAATGAACCTGTCCTTCTCCCCTTTGCAAGCTGACACTTGTTCAAAGCTCTGGTAGGACAGCTACATCCTGTTAAACTACAAGCAAAGGGTCATGCTTCTGTCACAACAGAACAAGGACCTTTAATGTGGAACATGAATTCAGTTTAGAAAAATTATTACTGCCTCTCAAGATCAACTTTTATAGACTGATAATGAATAAGTTAAATTGTTCCTATTGATTTGGAAATCAAACTATTTGACTTGAGTAACCAGTTTTCAAAGACTTGTAGATGACATTCTAGTTGTTAGCCGTGTGTGTGTGTGTGTGTGTGTGTGTGAGAGAGAGAGAGAGAGAGAGAGAGAGAGAGAGAGAGA
>QLTV01004090.1:775972-800691 GCA_003457575.1 Thermophis baileyi | reverse complement strand
AGGATGCTTTTCAATTACAGCCGTGTGTGTGTGTGTGTGTGTGTATCTCTGTATCTCTCTCTGTCTCTGTGTCTCTTCTCTCTCGGAAACCCAGCGAGCTCTCCTTGGGGCACTTCGCTACTCCTTTTCTTTCTTCTTGGCAACTTTTTGGAAATCCGGGCTGGCTGAGGAACGAGCGCAAGCCACGGTGGAGGCTTCCCTTCGGGCGACCCTCCTCCTCCTCCTCCTCCTCCCCCTCCTTCTCCTCTCGCAATCCCCTGGCCAGCTGTGGTGCGCACAAGCGGGGAGACACTCCTCAAGCGAGTGCCCACCCACCCTGTGTGCGCCTTTTCTGTGCTTTCGCCGAGCCCTGCCACTCGCTTGAGGATGGTCTTCTCGCTCGTATGCACCCACCCAGCCTCGCCACAGCCGGCAAGGGGGTCACGAGAGGAGAAGGAGGGTCGCCGGAGCCTTAGTGCAGGAGCGAAGTGGTCCTGTAAGTGCCTTCGTGCAACATTTGTGCTCAAGGCAGCCTTTGCCTCCTGCCACTTGGGGCTGGAGCTTGTGCCTGCTGCGCTCGGCCGAAGAGCTGCTGGGGGGGGGGGGGAAGGTGACATGGCAAGGCGATGGCCGGAGCCTTGGTGCAGGAGCGAAGCTGCGTCCTTTTGCATCCTGTTAAAATCTTCCTTAAGCGAGCAGCCGTCTGCCCCGCGCACGGGCGCGCAAGAGTGACAGACAGACACAGGTACACACACACACAGAGATACAGAGGGATGGGGGGGGGCAGGGGAGAGAGAGGGAGAGAGATAGAGATTCAGAGAGAGGGGGAGATAGAGGGAGAGAGACACACTGAGAGATACAGAGAGGGGGGAGAGGGAGGGGGAGAGGGAGGGGGGAGAGAGACATAGAGATACACAGAGCGATAAGAGAGAGGGAGGAGAGAGGGAGGAGGAGACAGAGGGGGGAGAGACATAAAGAGATAGAGAGAGAGAGACACACAGAGAGAGAGAGACAGAGAGAGAGATACAGAGAGAGGGAGGAGAGGGAGGGGGAGATAAAGAGGGGGAGAGAGACAGAGACAGAGAGAGGGGAGAGAGAGGTGAGGAGACAGAAAGACAGAGATAGAGATACACAGAGACACAGAGAGAGGGAGGAGAAAGAGAGAGAGAGAGAGAGAGAGAGAGAGGGAGAGAGAGGTCAAAAGGGTTTTGTGGCTCCTGGTGTTTTTTAACAACCAGTTGTCTGCCCTAATGACCGGCTGGGTAGGCGTGGCTAGGGGGGGGTCATGTGACTGGGTGGGAGTGAGTGACGTCGAGTTGGTCACACCCACCCAGGTTTTGTGGCTCCCAATGTTTTCTTTTCTGTGAGAAACGGGTCCAAATGGCTCTTTGAGTGTTAAAGGTTGTAGACCCCTGTTATATACCTATATGGAACACAAGTCTGTACCTACTAGGGTAGCAATGTGATTGCTGAAGTTTTTATAAACAAAAGGTCAAGTCTAAAATATTATCAAATCAAACTAAAACATTGAAACTGATATTTCTCTTCATGGAACAGAAATGATTTTATCTTTTCCTACAGACTTCTTTGTAAAAAAAAAAAAAAAACCAGCCATTTCCCTTTCTAATCTTTTTTCCTTTAGACTAGACATAGCCATATGGTGATACATGCTTCAAAAATGAGTCAGAAATATTCAGCTTCATACAAATGCAGCACCTCTCTGCTATTCAATATCCTACTTTCTTCAAGTTTCTGTGTGAGCCTCAGAAAAGAATTCTGCTCCTTTAAGTGTCTTAATTAGTTCTAATGATTGGATTTCTTAAAGCAGCAGTGCCTTTTCTAATAAACTCATATCTTCTGAATCACTTTCAGGTACACACAGCCCTTCAGTATTTCATGTTTTTTCTATTCATTTCCAAAGTTCAATCCTTTCCAAACACCACTGCTCTCATCTGGGTTTCCCTATTTGGAATCAAAATTTTATTTCTTCTCTATCTAGTCTGTGGCACGTGTCTCTGTTTCCCCCTTCTCATTTTCTGTTATCATTCCCTTCTTTCACCTTTCCAGTATAATAGTTCAGGAGTCCAGATTTTATGATTTCCCTTGTAATATTAACGTAGCTGCAGAAATAACAATAAATCAGAGCATATGGTCAAATGTTCTTCCTGCTAGCAAAACAAAGGAGTGGACCCTCTTGCTTTCCTGAAATAATGCAGCATTGCTTACAATTACCCAGATGAGTGTTTTCCATTCTTCGCTGATTTTTAATTACAGTTATGCTCCACCAGGTTCTTATTATACCTGGAACCAAGTGTCTCTATCTGTGCATGGCTGCTTTCCAGGGATCTGTTCTATAGCATAGGCATAGGGGATTAATGTAGTTGCCCCATGTAAGAACAAGGCAGGGTAAGAAGCAGTTTTTCTTTAACTCTGGATAATTTCATTGCAGAGAAATTCATACACAAACTGGCCCCCAGTCTGTCTTTGATATTCTTCTAATATTGCTATTAGTAGAAGGATACCCTCAGTTGGCAAATCAGATTCCTGCCCACTCCAGAAATTAATATAAAGTTCATAGATATGTCACTTGAAATGCTACTTCATTCATGTTCCCAAGGCCAAACTGAAGAAGTTATAAACAAGCTTGGAAGATTATAAACTTCTACAAGTGAAAGATAAGAACAGGCGGAAAAAACAATTATAAGGAAAAGAACAAAGAATTCTGACTCATATGGGGGAGACTCAACTTTTGACTATTGAAAGTTTTCCTCAGCTTTCATCCTTTTTACTGCCAAATATTAAAGGAAAGCCTTTTAACTCTAAAAGGTATTATCCAATCTTGCTCCTTTTACGTTTTCAACAAACGTTGCCATATTTTCAAGCTTTTAGGTACATCCTCAAGAAGAGTAAAACATATTCTTCTAACCTCCCCTCCCTGGCCCCAGCAATCTCAGAACATCCACAAAATCAGGGAGTAAGAAGTAAAAGTTTAGGTTTAGGGTTGACCACACCCATCAGTTCAGGGATCCAAATAGAAACCTCTCTGATAGGTGTCTATCAGCTGTCTATAATGACTCCAGTGAAGGGGGGACCCTCCCCTTTGTAAATAATTGATTCTGATGTTAAAGGCTCTTACTGATCTGAATTTTTTTGCTAATATTTAATAATTTGCCTTTTTGTAACAAACCCATTATTCTGCATCTAACAATCTGGAAGAACAGATGTTCCTTAACTTTTTTGTGTGAGGCACCTTTTTTTTTATTTTTACCTCTTAAGTACTTCAAAAATGTTAACATTTTCCTTCTTACTCTGAAGACTCAGGTTCAGATCCTCCTCATTGCCCTTTTCTGAACTCATTCCTGAATGAAACCTAAATCCTTCTTGAAGAGTGGTAGAAAAACTGGCCAAACACTTCAAGTGATACCTGATCAATCAATAGCAGAACGATTACTTCCCATAATTTGAAAATGATATATATGCATGTAAAGAAGATGCAGTCAAATTCTTTTTGCAGATCACATTACATAGTTAAATTAATATGCAGTTTTTAATCACATATGAAATGCCAAACCAGTTATCCCGCAGTCTGTACAAGTGAATATTATTTTTGTTTGTAAGGACAGAACAAATTTTAATTTTGTGTCTTCTAGGTTATTAGTTATTTTGTCCAAAGCATCATTATTTCCAAATTGGATGAGCATTTTCCTCTGTTCTTTCTCCAGTTAATAAAATATTAATAAAAACTCTGAAGAGTGGAGGCCCAGAACTGAGCACTGTGGCATCCCATTTGATATTTCCCTCCAATTTGATGAGGACTGTTGATGAGCAGTCTCTGATTACAATGTTAGAGCCAGCAACTTCTCCACTCTATTGTTATGCCAGCCACATTTACTTAGCTTGCTAATGAGAATGGAAAGAACACTAATAGTGAAGGTCATTAGAAGACTTTTTAGTACATACTTAACAAGATGTTCAATTACCAAGTACTTATTAAAATAGTGATAATTAAATATATAAAATGTGTACTATTTGTTATTTCAAACCAATCCTACATTTGAAGACTTATTTTGAGAAATGTTACTGTAAATCAACTACACATTTGGCCAATTATGTATGATTATCAAAAAGTACACTACAAAGTAAGCAGAAAACTGCTTACATTTACGCCAGATATTAGATCAAGTATGTGGGTGGGGATGGAATCTATTATTCACTTAGGAGCTTTTTTATTGTTTCTTCAGTCATGGAAGCCTATCACATTTCCTAGTTACTTATCTTTTCTAAACCTGAAATGTTTAAATTTTGTATAATGCACAAAGTATACAACATAGGACAGACATCTCTAAGATACTTGCCAGAACAGGCAAAAGTTTCTCCTGGCTGTTTTCCAGCATTTCTTTTTCTAAATGATCCAGAAGAGAGAGAATGTTGTATTGCCTCCAAGCATATAAGTCTGCAGAAGAAGATGCACACTTCCATCTAGAAGATCTATGCCTCCACCTAAGACCATTTACCTCTATGGTATAAAAAAAAACTACACGGATGTCCAAGCAATTTTATTATAACAATTTTGAGCATCTTTTAAAAAAATAATATGAAAATGGATGGGTGGAGAGTAAGATCTAGAAAGTTACAATAAACACAAACTTCATCCAATTTCCTATTATGATGCCCTTCAAACTGCAACTACCATCTCCAGCTATCACAGTTGCTGGCACCATTGAGAGTACATCCAGCTAGAAAAGCCTGCGCTGACTGATTTTATTGGGTTTAGGCATTAAGCAAAAGGAAAACAACATTGAAGTGCTTCTGAGTATAAAATTGCCAACATTTTTATTCTCAATCAATCAATCAGAATAGAGCTGGAAGGGACCTTGGAGGACGTCTAGTCCAACCCCTGCTCAAGCAGGAGACCCTATACCATTTCAGACAAATGAACTGTCCAGTTTCATCTTTTAAAAAATCCCAATGATGAAGCACCCACAATTTCTGACAACAGCTGTTCCACTGGTTAATTGTCTTCACTGTTAGGAAGTTTCTCCTTAATTCCAGGTTTTTTCTCTCCTTGATTAGTTTCCCTCTATTGTTTCTTCTCCTGCCCGCTGGTGCTTTGGAAAATAACTTGACCCCCTCCTCTTTGTGGTAGCCTCTCAAATACTGGAATACTGCTATCATGTCCCCCCTAGTCCTTCTTTTGTCTAGACTAGCCAAACCCAAATCCTGCAACCGTTCATCATAGTCTCCAGGCCTTTAATCATCTTAGTTGTCTTCTCTGTACTTTTTCCAAAGTCTCAACATTTTTTTTGTAACGTGGTGACCAAACCTGGATGCAGTATTCCAGTATGGCCTTACTAAGGCTTTATAAGGTGATACTAATACTTCATGTGATTTTGGTTCTATATGAGAACAATCCATTTCCTGACTTACCATTTTAGTTACTCATATTGGACTCACTCTGCTTAGGCTAAAAACCCATCTTAACTAGATAACAAGCACTTATAATGCATCTAAATAACCAAATGTCATATTGAGAAATGTTTACACTAAACAGCATTCAAATGCAATTATTTATTTATATTGCTTTTAAGCTGTAATCACAGGTCTAAGCACATTGACTATCTCATCTGAAAGCTTATTCCCTGAAACTGAAAAAACAGTAGAATCATGGATTCTGAACAAGCAAGCTTAATGGCATTGTATAATAACTAAAGCAGACACTATACAGCAATATTCAAAAATAATATGGCTATACAGCAATGTTCAAAAATAATTTTAACTTAAGAGCCATTTAGAATGTAAATAGAAAAGCAACATTTAGAGTAATGGAGTAAGCAGTTTGTTTTCTGAGTACTGTGCTGAGGTGAACCTTCAATCAAAATCAGAAAAAATAAGTGTAATTCTTTTTGGTTTTGAAAATCTAATTTGTTCAAATTTACAATAGAGAATATAAAAGAGGAATGCAGGTAACGATAGTGAAGAGGAAAAAGATACAGGAAATCTCTTCTATCCATTTGTGATACTTCATAAACAATATATATGTTTAGCTTCTATTACTTATTGGAGTTGTAACTGCATCTGTTTGACAATTTAATTTTAACATCAATTGTGAAACAGCGTCCTTTAAAGGAATATTGAGAAGAACAAATATACTTTTCCATTACATACTTCTGCATTCAGTACAAGGAAATCAGAAAACTACTGTAGTTTCAGATAATGTTCCCACCAAAACCCAAATTTACAGCAATACACTCACAATACACGACTACAGATATTTCAGGATTGGATTACTTCATCTCAGTGCCATAGTGCACAGTCTATTGAAAAAATTGCTGACAGCTTCATGGTTCCCCTCCCACTTTACACAGCATCAGTACAAACTACTAACCATTAATCGTTCTTCTCTAGAGAATTGGCAAGGGCATGGAACTGTAACTTCAAAAGCACTATTTCTTGTAAAAAATATTCTTCATTAAAAATAGCCCAACAAACTCCACAGTTTATTATATTTTCTTCCAAATCCTGAGATGAGGTCAAAACAATTAATGAATATATTATGATTTCTACTTATTTGACTAACAAGAGAATCTTGAAGTCAATTCTCTGTCTGGATTTCGCATTTTTTCCTTATATTTAATTAAAGCCAGAGGGTAGAGAGGGGGAAAGATTCCCCAAACAACCACATGCATCCTATTTTTGTCACCTGTCATATTTCTTTTCTTTCAGTGGCTTAATTCCAATGTCAAAAATCTCATCAAACAAGTCACTGTCCATTAATCATTTGGAACTTAATAGATATTAGTAACATTAGTGTTTTCAGTGGCAGAAACTGACTTTCTGTATAATGTGTAGAAGACAGTGTGAAGTGCCTACCCTTAGTCCCATGGATTCCTTTCCTACAACGTTTCAAAATATTGTTTGTTTCAGGGTTTTTTTTTTAATACCGAAGCCTGAGGAAAAACCAAGGATTAGGTGAAATTTTCTGATATAGATAGGCCTTGGCTGCTACTGACCCAATAAATAGCACCATAAGAAGAAGATGGATTCAGATAAAAGAATCTTGATCACAATAAATACATCTTCAGTGTGTGTTCTTTTCACAATTAACACAACCAGAAGTTTCTCGTTTGTTAGGAATGAAAGAAGCCAACAAAAATACCTTGTGGTGATGTCCTTATCAATCTATACTGCTAGTCTAGTATCAAGGACTGTGCGCTTAAAGACCACAGAGATTAGTGAAGTAACGCTGCAATGAAATAATTGGCTGATGACTCCAATGCAGCATGATTGGAATGTAAGAAATAAGAACAGTTCTAAACAACATGCATCCCAGCAAGCAGCTTTGTGTGGACTACCAACTCAATAACTTTACTGCTGCCACCAGGAAGGATCTGTCATTACTCAAAAAGGCACACTGCCAAGCACCTCTAGGTCTCCCTGATACTACCAGCTCCAGTGCAGCCGCCATCCACTAGCTACCCAACTGCTGATCAGTCTGCTGGCTATTACTTTGCAGCCTGCAATTATTTTTAATTTACCAGTGTGGCCCTTTTTCTTCTACAAAAGTTATGCAGATCTGATCTATGTTAGTCTTCTGCGACAGGAGAAGAACCTATGACATTGCTATTTTAACCTAAAACGTTTTATGATTAAAATGCCATAATGAACTGTAATTGCATCAGTCTTTAACACAGTGCTTATTTTCTCAGAAATTGTTAAAAAAAGCCTCCTTGAATGTATTATGGAAATATGCTAGCTTTTAATTGTGCAGATGCTTTGGATATCATGATATCAATCTAACTATGGAAATCATAAATCTGTTTTTGTATTGTTATTGCAACAAGAACATGAAATTAATGTCTCTAATCACATTTACATTCATAAAGGCTCTACATTTAACGATGTTTAATAAGCTGATATTTTTATCCATGCTCTGAAAAATAGATCAAGTATTAACTAGCTATTACATATTTATTCTTATATGCTTTTAAATCTAGGCTTACAAAAGGAACTGTTAATTTTTGGTTAGGTTCCCAAAACATTTCAGCTTTTCAAAAAGTATATCCTGAATACTCTATGATCAAATGAAACAGGGCAACAAAGTTGGAACAAAAACTCATCTGTCACATCTAATCCATCTTTTAACTAAAAGGAATGGAAGCCTTTTTAATTATTCTAACAGCAGATGGAGTGGCCTCTTTCAAAAGTATTGCCTGAGGCCAGATTGAGTCCAGTCTACTATGTCATGAAAGGGAAAGCCCCTTTTACAAAGAAAATGCAAGAGAAGGCAAGATCAAAGAAGCAGAAAGAATTTTGAAAGCATGTTTCCTTAGTTCAAAATATTCTTCTAAAAAGAGGAAGATTAATATCCCTTTGCTGAACCACATACAATATCCTTATTATATAAATAAAAGAGAGGTAATAAAAATATAGCTCATTGAAAATAAAGTGGGGGGAAAACTTTATCTCTTTTTAACTCCTAAAGGCACTTGTTTTCTTTTTTCCCTTGGCTTTCTCTTTTGCCTTTTCAGTAACAAGGCACAATAATCTCCTAGAATCCAGGACCTGTATTAATGTGTTAAAAGTTATATTCATTCCCCTTTCTACATATTAAATAACACAACACTTTTCTTATTTATTTCTAAAACTTAAGAAAATCTGTAGCACCTGACCACTTACAGGAGGTCTGATAAAACCAGTATACAGTTCATAAATAAAGCACTTAATGATGAATATATGTCATGCATGTCTGAGCATATTTGAATTCAGATACCACCCAAGCTGATCCATTTATATCTAGCATTACCTTGACTGATGACCTGGAGACCTTTATGAATTCATTGCAACAATTTATTTATTTGTTTGTTTGTTTGTTTGTTTATTATTTTGTCAAACATGTACGAGATAACAGGTGTAAGTATAAACATGGACATGAGCACATGAAATGAGTACAAATAAATGGGGACAGTAGGACAGGGACGGTAGGCACGCTCATGCGCTTATGCACGCCCCCTTACAGACCTCTTAGGAATGGTGTGAGGTCCATGGTAGACAGTTTAAGGTTAAAGTTAAAATTAAAATTAAAATTAAAGTTAAAGTTAAACGTCCATGGTAGACAGTTTAAGGTTAAATTCTGATACACTAGTCATTTTATGGCATTTGTTTATGCAAATGAGTGTGGCCACCCATCTTAATCAAATAATTCTGATGGCTAACTAACCATAATAGCATTTCCATGTGTGGGTGGAAATGATTATTTATAACCTAACTTGTTAAAGCTATGTTGTAGCTTTATAATGTCTCATCTATACTAGTCTTCCCGCATCTAGTGCCCTTCAGAAGATTTGGAATGCTAATCAACAATTCTTACAATTTAGCCTGGATTAGACTTTTCTGTCACTGCATATTTCAATTTCAATTTCAATTTCAAACCTTTATTGTCAATTCACAATATGTGTACAATGAGATTGGATGAGCCTCCCTTAGTGCAGCCCCCCAAACACAAAATACATCTCAATAACTTGTAAGAAAAAGAAAGGAGAAAAAAAACCCTAACCCAATAGATCATACTAACAGACACACAATCCTATATACAGTACATATATCAGTAGTGGGTTGCTGCCGGTTCGGACCGGTTCAGAACCGTTAGTGGAAATTTGGTGTGGTTCCACAAACTGATAGTGATCTCTGGCTGGCCACGCCCCCGAACCGGTCCCCGGTCGCATCTCTCAGCCGTTGCGTGCAGGGAAAGACCTTGCAAAGTAAAGAAAAACTTCTCGCGAGGGCGAGAAGTTGTTAATTGCCTTGCACTCACGAGAAGTTTTTCTTTACTTTGCAAGGTTTTTCCCTGCACGCAATGGCTGAGAGACGACCCGGAGCTGCCAGTCTCTAGTAAGATGCACGTCTCGCGGCCTTCCCGCCTCATCTGCAGCCCCCCAAACCCAAAATACATCTCAATAACTTGTAAGAAAAAGAAAGGAGAAAAAAAACCCTAACCCAATAGATCATACTAACAGACACACAATCCTATATACAGTACATATATCAGTAGTGGGTTGCTGCCGGTTCGGACCGGTTCAGAACCGTTAGTGGAAATTTGGTGTGGTTCCACAAACTGATAGTGATCTCTGGCTGGCCACGCCCCCGAACCGGTCCCCGGTCGCATCTCTCAGCCGTTGCGTGCAGGGAAAGACCTTGCAAAGTAAAGAAAAACTTCTCGCGAGGGCGAGAAGTTGTTAATTGCCTTGCACTCACGAGAAGTTTTTCTTTACTTTGCAAGGTTTTTCCCTGCACGCAATGGCTGAGAGACGACCCGGAGCTGCCAGTCTCTAGTAAGATGCACGTCTCGCGGCCTTCCCGCCTCATCTGCCACCCCCAAATTGCACCTCACTGCGAGACGCGCATCTCTCCCACCCCACCCAGCTTCCCTTTTACCTTTCTTTAACGCGCCCCGCTTCCCTCCCCAAACCTCAGGAGGCGGCCACTCCCGTCTTCGCGGCCTGTGGAGGAAGAAGCCTCCGCACTGCAAAGCCCTCGCAGGGGCAGGAGGCGGCGGTTTCATTTGCTGCCTGCAAGCTGTGGGGGGCGAGCAGCAGAGCGAGTAAGCCAGCGATCTGCCGGCTGCCTCTAATCTGCAGTTTACTCGTGAGCACGTTTACTTGTGAGCATGGTGCTCATGAGTAAACTGCAGATTAGAGGCAGCCGGCAGATTGCTGGCTTACTCGCTCTGCTGCTCACCACCCGCAGGCAGCAAACGAAACCGCCGCCTCCTGCCTCCGCGAGGGCTTTGCGGCACAGAGGCTTCTTCCTCCACAGGCCGCGTGGATGGGAGCGGCTGCCTCCCGAGGTTTGGGGAGGGAAGCGGGGTGCGTTAAAGAAAGGTAAAAGGGAAGCGGGGTGGGGGGTGGGGTGGGAGAGATGCGCGTCTCACAGTGGGGCGCAATTTGGGGATGGCAGATGGGGTGGGAGGGCCGCGAGACACGCATCTTACAGGAGACTGCAGCTCTGGGTCGTCTCTCAACCGTTGCATGCAGGGAAAAACCTTGCAAAGTAAAAAACTTCTCGTGAGTGCGAGGCAATTAACAACTTCTCGCCCTGCACGCAAGGGCTGAGAGACGCAATGGAGCTACCAGTCTCCGGGAAGACGCGCGTCTCGCAGTGGGGTGCAATTTGGGGGTGGCAGATGGGGCAGGGGATGGGGCAGGGCAGGGCTGCTAAAGGAAGGGAAATTTTCCTACCTTTTCCTGTGGGTGTGGCTTGGTGGGGGGTCATGTGAGTGGGTGTGGGCGTGAGTCACGTCAAGTTGGCCACACCCACTCAGTCACATGACCATCAAACCACACCTACAAAATAAGCCACGCCCACAGAACCGGTAGGAAAAAAAATTAGAACCCACCCCTGACATATATGTGCATAACATTACATTATATTATATTGCACCAGTGTAGACATGTTGCACATTGTGCTGGCCCTGCAAGTCTATCATACTAAATAGTTATGGTGTTATGTAGCATTCAGAAGTCTGACAGCCCACAGATAGAAGCTATTTTTCAGCCTGTTCATTCGACTGGCTATGCTTCTATAGCTCCTGCCCGATGGTAGGAGAGTAAAGAAGCGCTGACCCGGGTGTGAATCGTCCCTGAGGATTTTCCTTACCCTGCTAAGACATCGAGTCCTAGCAATTTCATCTAGTGAGGTCAGGGGACAGCCCATGATATTTTGTGCTGTACTCACCACCCTTTGTAATGTCTTTCTATCCATGGCTGTCAAGCCAGCATACCATACTGTGACGCAATGTGAGGACGCTTTCTATCGTAGACCGGTAGAAGGTTATCAGTCGTTGTTCCACCTTGTTTTTCCGCAAGATCCTGAGGAAATGGAGTCTCTGTTGAGCCTTCCTGACCACCTGGATCGTATTATTTTTCCAGGTGAGATATCCACTAAGATGGACTCCCAGGAATTTGAAAGAGGAGACCCTTTCCACACAGCCCCCCCTTGATGTAAAGTGAGGCAGGTTCCTCTCTCTTCTTCTGGAAGTCTAGCGCCATCTCCTTGGTCTTGCTGATGTTTAGGTGCAAGTTGTTTTCTGAGCACCATGTCAGGGAATATATGCATCTGTCATTTTGGGACAGTTGCATAGGTGTTGCATTTATATTTCTGCAAATGTTAACGTACTCAAACAGCAAAGCACGCAAGACATACACTTTTCCACAATGCACAGTTGGGGTTTGGGAGGTGTGCACATTGGCCCGTCTGCAGCCATCTGCAACCTACGCTAACCCATCAACCACTTCGCAGCATAAGTATGCAGCAATTGCCTACATATAGTTGCAGGTATCTCTAAATCAAGCTTTACTAGAGTTCTAGCCTAATACCTCTGGTGTTCCCCAGTTTGGGAAACTATAATCTATATTCTCATGAAATTTTGTTTCATCCCAGAAACTTATTATTCTATTCAGCTACCTGTGTCTGACTACTTGTCTACATCATAACAATCTTAAGGTCTGTATTTTCAATATTAAATTACTCAGTTTGCTCTCAAAGGTTTTTGCTCATTTATTCTTGGTATTAAATAACTCATACCTAGATTACAACTCATTCTGTTAAACAAACAAGCTTTAGTTTTAATCCTTCTACTACAGTGATCTTCATTATTGATCCTGGGAAGAAAAACACCCAACTACAGTTTACTAGGCAAAGCTAAACAACTGTCTGAAAAGGCATTTCTTCCTTTATCTAGCTTCAAAATTAGCCTAAATCCGTGATGGCGAACCTATGGCACGCGTGCTGGAAGTGGTACACAGAGCTATCTCTCCAGGCACGTGAGCCGTCGCCCGTTGCTCTTCCAGGTTCCAGTGCACCAGCCAGCTGGTCTTCACGCGGGAGCACAGGAAACCGGAAGAGCAGCCGCCCGATGCGCATGCACGCGCTAGGAAGATGATCTTCCGGTTTCTGGCATGCACATGCACACTGGCCAGCTGGTCTTCGTGCACGCATGCATGCCAGAAACCGGAAGACCAGGTGACCGGTGCGCATGTGTGTGCTGGAAACCGGAAGATCATCTTCCTGGCGCACACATGTGCACCGGGCGGCTGCTCTTCCGGTTTCTGGCACATGCACGCATGCGCGTCCCCGTTTCGGCACTCGGTGCCAAAAAGGTTTGCCAACACTGGCCTAAATGCTAATTTTGAGCAAAAATCTTGCTCCAAAGGGAAGGTATTTGATTATAATGATTTGATTATTATTAATATAATAATAATTATTATATTAGTTGATTCAGTTCTGGCCTGGTTTAACATAATCCAGCATGAAGTAACAGTTAACCTGTGTCAGTATAATATTTTCACCTTAATACATATAATTAATATGTTAATGTTATAATTTTATTTGAAAGGTACTTTAATTTATATTTGCTCAGAAAACAGTTGGAGTAATAGGATTTTTTTAACTTTTTGATGTTTTTTTATAATATTATGTAGTTGATGTGATCACTGCAAGTACTGAATGTCAGTTTTGTTAATATAGAATTTGTAAACTTACTATTTGTTTCTCTGCATTATTAATACTGTTTAGTTTTAAATTTTACTGAACTTCAGGTTCATGAAATATTACATCTATTTCAAGATTATACAGTATATTACAATGAACACTGTTTCTTGAAGTAAGCATTCAACTTCTTGAAAGAAAAGAGTTACATCTTACTGTGCTGGTGTTACTTTTTTTTTTTTTTTAATTAAACCTCTTGGGAAGAATAGACCGGTGCTATTCTTGGGAAGAATAGACACAGAAGCTAGGTCCTTCCTTAAGCTTAAAATGGCTTCAAACAGAAAGGAGGAAATAATTAGAAGTTCCTGACAGATCAAGAAAAAGGAAAATATGACCTTCAGATTAATTCAAAAAGCCCACTTCTTCCCTTTGAATGTAACTATGCATTTTTTAGTCAAAGCAGAAATTTTACCACTAATTTTACCACGCAGGCACCCTGTGCCCTGTTTTGGCCGGCAGGGTGCTGCAGGAGGCATCCGTCCCATCTCTCCCCCCCTCCCCCGGCCGGCCTGCGGAGAACTACAATGCTGATCTGGCCCTCGAAGAAATCCAGTTTGACACCCCTGCTCTAAAGCACCTACAATATTTTTTACAATATCATGTTCAGCTTTTAGAGAGCTGGGTTTAATTTCGATTCAGCTGATGACTGTACTGACTTAAATGATTAGAATAAATAATTCTGCACATTTTAATTGATCTTGATTTCCTCTAATATATTTTAAAAATGCTGGACCAAACATTCTTTATTCAGTATTTTTTTTTAAATTTGCTCTAATTTCATAGCTCAGATTACAGAAATTACTTCAAATCAGTTTATTAAATATCAGAGGTTTATAACTGGCAGGAATTGGAAGTTCACTGGAAAAAATGCTTTTTTAAAAAAATTCTAATAAATATTTCCCTTAATTTTTCAAATGTAGTACTAATCTTTCTGTAAATCAATTCATCTAAGAAATGTATTCTCAGTCATACTCATTACTTTTCCATTATAATTTTATTCTTGCAGTCAATAGAATTGCATTTATTCAAGTAATACTTTGTTAACAGAAAGTAGGCTTAAGACTTTTTTTCCTTCTCCACTCTTATGTTAACTGAGTACAATTACCTCTTTTAAAACTGCTGTTAGTTTAGCTGCACGAAAGCTGATATTCTGAGGATAATCTGATTTTTCTATCAATTTTTAGCCAAATTACCTTTATTACCTTTATTATGAACTGGAAGAGTATTTAGGAAGTTCAATAAAGAAGTACACCACCATGATTCTAACAGAATTCCATCTGTGATCCTCAACTGGGCTGTGTGCCCCCATACAAAGCAGGTCCATAATCTCTTGGTCTCAAATCACTGTAAAGAAGACTTCTTCATAGCACCTTGTGCACCAGATGCCACCATTCCTGAATCAGGACATTCTTCTGATCTTTATACAAGCCTTTGTCACCTCATACTTGCCTAGATGGGTCGCTCCCTGAAGACCACTGGGAAAGTACAGTTGGTCCAGAATGCAGCAACCAAGTACTTGTGAGTTTGATTCAATATGTCTGTTTTGGACCATAATTTGGGAACTGAACTGAGGAATGTTATCATCATGGATGCCAAAGACAATCCTCTTTAGTGCCCCCCTCCTTCTTCTATACTCTGGATATATGAATATGGACTGTATGAACTGTTGCCAAGACTGGAAAACAGTGCATTATACCATAACAATTTCTAAATCAAGGTATCTAAAATCTGCTAATTTAAAGAATATGTCAACAATTTGGGACCTATTATTCATGTGAAGTTGAAATTTCCAAGATGTTCACACCACTTTTAGTCATAAAGTTGTGGCCATTTCAGTGTCCCCATTGTCATGTAATTGTGATTTCCAACACTTCCTGCCAGCTTCCCACAAAGTCAATGGGGAAGCCAGCAGGGAGTCAGAAGTTGCTCCCACTATCACTGCCTTTTGCCTGCCTGCGGTCATTTTGTTTATCTGTTTAGGTAAGAAAATATTAATTTAGGACCATCCACCATTGGGATAAAAAATATAATCAGCCTAAAATTTAATATTCATTCTGTCCACATCCGATTGCGCTACTTTCTCTCAAAGGATAGCCCAACAGGTTACAGATTTGTCTAGTTTAATTATACATTCATCTATCGATCTATCTATCCCTCCATCCACTCACATGTTTTATTTGTATTGGATTTGTGGCCTTATGGCCATAATAATAAAAGTAGACTACTCTGATTTTGCTTACTGATTCTGTATTTAATCTATGGAGAGCATAAACTGCTTAGCTAGTTCTTTTTAAAACGAAGTAGTATGGAAGCCCTTATTAAATATGTAAACAAATGTTTAGATGCAATTGCCTACCTTTCTTGACAATGAAGAGCTATGAAGTCTGATTCAGCTCTATGATGCAATATTCTGTCACAGCTTGCCAAATCTGAAAAGGCAAAGGGCAGCCAGCAAACCAGAAAAACAATTATAACCTAGTAAAACAGAAAAAGAGAATACCATATATCCAAACCCTGTCTCTCCAAAAGGAGCCTAAACTCATAATCTTAAAGTTATGATACTTCCAAAATCTAGCAAATTTTCAATGCAGAAAAAAAATCCTGTAGTGGAAACAGCTAGAAGGTTTTGCTATTTGAACATTTTTGCCTAGACATTGTAGCTATGTCTTGGACCTTACCACTCATTCTTTGGGGAAATGTTTTTTTTTTAAATGTTAAAAGGAAATGACTGATATGGAAAACTATAGGATTAAACACTCTTTCCCCACCTATTCTTCCTTCTATCCTTACTGAAGCTAACTTAGAAATATAGTATTAAAAATTCAGAATATGAAAGATACAGAATTCCATGTAATATGTGGTTTGATCCTAAAACTTACTCTGACAAAATGGGTTACAGGTGTAGGAGAACAACATTCTAAGCTACTCTAACCTAGCATTCAAATCTCAATGTCAAGGTTCCGATTGATGAACCCAACCAAGTCAGCACTCCGAGATGATCAGATTTCTCTAAGAACTGTTTTATTGAGTACAATAAAATCTTGGACGTGAGACTGAATGACCAAGAACCCAAAGCTATCCAATAAAAAGACCCTGCAACTACCCTGTGTCCACATGCCTTGTCAAGTACACTATCCACTTTCTGTGATTCAGCCTCAGTTAGTTTGCTTGCATCCATGCATGTACTATCACTTATTTGGATTGGTGACATCTTGCCTTCAGCCAGTCCCATCTCTTTATCCTTACATTTCCTTTCAATAACCTGTCTAAAGTCATTTGATTCATATGTGTATTCAAAATGTCTCAAATGGAATCACATACCGGTACCATACAAAGGCAACCTTTCAGTTACTAATTCAACCAGAATGTCAGGTTCATGAATCCTGTCAGGCCTATGTATTCAGTGACTCATCACTAAAGCTTCATCTTCTGCTGCTTTTCCCCTTGATCTGCTTTGACCCGTCGGCACCAGTTGCCTTCTGTTATAGGAGTCCTGGTGTAACTGTCATATTTTAAAGAAGGATTGCTTCCATTATACCAGACATCCCCTTCTTATCCACCATATCACAGTTCTGTCAGTTCAACAAATGTTTTGTTGAAAAAGGATATGCTGAATGTTTTGGGGAAGGCAAGCCGGCCAGTAAGTTGTTTGTGTTCTGGAAATTTCTATGATTTAATTTTATCTTTCCTTGCAAATGACTTCAGAGAAATGTCTTTGTTTCCCGACTACACACTAAAAATTTATATATGTGCACGCACAGTATGAATAAACAATAAAATAATGCATACAACTACCAAAAGAGGAAATGCCAAATAGGCAGACAACCTAGTCATAGATAGCAATAGAGAGATACAGTTGCCAGGGGAAAATTGCAAATTGTTCAGCACAAAAAGCAATAGGACAGGTCCTTCAAACTGAACAACCAAGAAAGTCTATCATTAAATAGGCTCTTTGGTTGATCTCCTGGGGAGAGAGATTAGAAATATGCCTGGACTCAGAACAATCAGAGTCATGCCACCCCAGCAAAGGCAGCTTAAACACCATACTTAAAAATGAAGTCTTGTTTCCAAATGCTGTGCTATGGAGCAGAGAGTAAAATCTATCAGCACCATCAGTGATGACCATATAATCCACACTCCGCCTCCTCAATAGAGGCTGTTGTTGTGTCAGCCAAGCATTGCAACAGCGCCAATTTAAGCAAGCTAAGGCTAAGTGGATTTCTGTTTAGGTTCCCTTGCTACCAAGTTATGTCCCTTTGGAATTCTGCATCAGCTACTGACTTGTGCAAGATGACGCAATCAGCTACAGCCTTCTGCCTATAACATCAAGAGATCTCCAACACTCAGCAATTCCCTTGGCTTTCTGATGTCTTCCTAGTGTATGTACCAACAGATGCGGAGGCAGAAAACTAAGTGCACTCTAAGTTGATTTTTCTTTTCAAAATTCATGCACAGTATTGAACTGACATTAATAAAGGCGTAGATCTGTGATGGCGAACCTATAGCACGCATGCCACAGGTGGCACGCGGAGCCATATCTGAGTGCACGTGAGGCTTTGCCCTATGTCAGCTCCAGCGCGCATGATTTTTGGCCTTCCGGAGGGCGGGGGGAAGCCGTTTTCGCCCTCCCCAGGCTTCAGGAAAGCCTCCAGAGCCTGTGGATGGTGAAAAATGGACCCAACAGGCCAACTGGAAGTTTGGAAACGAACTTCCGGTTGGGCCGTTGGGCCGTTTTTCACCCTCCCCAGGCTTCAGGAAGCTTTCCTGAAATCTGTGGAGGGCGAAAAATGGCCCAACTGGCCTACCGGAAGTCCGGAGGCTTCAGTGAGGCCTGCGCGCATGCGTGGGGGGGCAGCATGGGGGGTTGTGCGCGCATGCACGTCGGTGAGTGAATTGCATTATGGGTGTGGGCACGCGTGTGGTCTATCGCACGCGTGCGCACCCTTTTGGCACCCGAGCAAAAAAAGGTTCGCCATCACTGGCCTAGATGATGTGTGTGTATGTCTATGTCTGTGTGTGTTTATATTTATTTATATATCAAATTTAGAGACCACCCATCTCACTCACAGAGCGAGCATATGTGTGCATGTAAATAAATATATAAAATCTAGGACTTTATTAATATGTTATTAATCTACAGAGTTGATATTATTTAGTACAATAAACATCTTGCTACGTAACAGGAAAAAGACCAGCTGATTTTTCTCAAGTATGAGAATACCCTACATCATAGACATACAGTATCAAGTCAGCATGTCACCTCTTACAGTAACCCAAAAGATGCACCTAGAAAGCTTGCAGATAGAATGACAGCTCTCCACTTCCATTATTGTTCTTGTACTCCTACCATGTTTTGATAGGTTGTTCCTATACTTGGAGGCTGTTCTCTAGCAGCTATTGATAAAACTGTCCTTTAGGAATTTGTCTAGACCTCTTCTGAAGCCATTTAACCTATCAACCAATGCATCCTGTGCAAGCACATTGCACATGTTAACCTCTATCATATGTTCTTGTGTCTTTTCTCTAAAAAATAGCTCCAACCACTACATCTTATCTTCATATGGAACATAAATTCAAGTCCCTAGATCAGGGGTCTGCAACCTGCGGCTCCGGAGCCACATGCGGCTCTTTGGGCCCTCTGCTGTGGCTCCCTGTCAGGTGATCCCATCACTGACTGGCCCCGCCCCTCGCCCTCCCCTCCCAGTCACTCCTTGCCTAGCCTGAGAAGGTAAGGGCAACGGCTGGGGATGGAGAAGTGACTGGGGCAGATTCTCCGGCGCCTCATTCTTGCTGGAGCTTCTTCCAGCCCTTGTTGGTGCTGGGCGTGCCTCGGTCGCTTGGGGAGATGCGCAACCTGTTCTCCGCCCCGAGACACTGGCCCGACCCAGCCGCGATTGACGCTGGCCTCGCTATCATGAGGGCTGGCGGGGTGGGAATGGGATCCAGGAGGAGGGGATGACAGAAAGGGGGACGGGCCCACAGCGCCCAGCTGCGGCTTTAAAACGTGCACAGGGAACTTTCGCTGCCTGCAGGATGCTTTTCAATTAAAGCCATGTGTGTGTGTGTATCTCTATCTCTCTCTGTCTCTGTGTCTCTTCTCTCTCAGAAACCCGGCGAGCTCTCCTTGGGGCTCTTCGCTACTCCTTTTCTTTCTTCTTGGCAACTTTTTGGAAATCCGGGCTGGCTGAGGAACGAGCGCAAGCCACGGTGGAGGCTTCCCTTTGGGCGACCCTCCTCCTCCTCCCCCTCCTTCTCCTCTCCCAATCCCCTGTCCAGCTGTGCTGGGGCTGGGAGGTGCGCACAAGTGGGGAGACACTCCTCAAGCGAGTGCCCACCCACTCTGTGTGCGCCTGTTCTGTGCTTTCGCCGAGCCCGGCCGCTCGCTTGAGGAGGGTCTTCCCACTCGTACACACCACCCAGCCTCGCCACAGCCGGCAAGGGCGTCACGAGAGGAGAAGGAGGGTCGCCAGAGCCTTAGTGCAGGAGCGAAGTGGCCCTGTAAATGCCTTCGTGCAACATTTGTGCTCAAGGCAGCCTTTGCCTCCTGCCACTTGGGGCTGGAGCTCGTGCCTGCCACGCTCGGCCGAAGAGCTGCTGGGGGGGGGAAGGGGACATGGCAAGGCGATGGCCGGAGCCTTAGTGCAGGAGCGAAGTGGTCCTATATTTGCCTTCGGGCCACATTTGGCTCAAGACAGCCCTCGCCGCCCGCCGCTTTGGGCTCGGAGCTGTAAGCCGCATCCTGTTGCTAGGGGCGAGTGGGACAGGGTCGCGTTGTGGCTCCATGTCGTAATGGGTTCCAGGAGGAGGAGAGGACCCCATCTCCCCCATTGTGAAGCGTGCTAAAGTTCACTGTGCTGCGCAAGGCACTGCGAGAGTGCCTCATGGCCTGCTCGACGCCTCATATCAGAATCAGAGAGGGGGAGAGAGACATACAGAGAGAGAGAGAGACACACAAACACACACACAGAGAGAGATACAGAGAGAGGGAGGAGAGACATAGAGAGAGACACAGAGAGAGAGAGAGATACAGAAAGAGAGGGGGAGAGACGGGAGAGATGGGAGAGAGAGATAGACAGAGAGAGAGATTCAGAGAGAGGGGGAGATAGAGGGAGAGAGGGGGAGAGACACACACAGAGAGGGAGGAGAGAGGGAGGAGGAGAGAGGGGGAGGAGAGAGAGACATAAAGAGATACAGAGATAGAGAGAGAGAGAGAGAGAGAGAGAGAGAGAGAGAGACTACTCCTTTCTTCTTGGCAACTTTTTGGAAATCCGGGCTGGCTGAGGAATGAGCGCAAGCCACGGTGGAGGCTTCCCTTCGGGCAACCCTCCTCCTCCTACCCCTCCTTCTCCTCTCGCAGGAGAGAGACGGGGGAGAGAGAGAGACAGAGAGAGATACACAGAGAGATACAGAGGGAGGGGGAGAGAGAGACATAGAGAGATACAGAGAGAGGGGCGAGAGAGATGGGGAGACAGAGAGAAGAGATACAGAGACGGGGGAAAGGGGGAGCACAGAGAGATAGAGAGAGAGGGAGGAGAGAGAGAGGGGGGGAGGGAGGGAGGTCAAAAGGGTTTTGTGGCTCCCGGTGTTTTTTAACCAGTTGTCTGCCCTAATGACCGACTGGGTAGGCGTGACTAGGGGGGTCATGTGACTGGGTGGGAGTGAGTGAAGTTGAGTTGGCCATGCCCACCAGGTTTTGTGGCTCCCGATGTTTTCTTTTCTGTGAGAAACGGGTCCAAATGGCTCTTTGAATGTTAAAGGCTGCAGACCCCTGCCCTAGATAATCTTGGTTGCCTTTTTCTACCCTTTCTCCAGCTCCACAATTTCTCTCTCAGGTGTGGCTGCACAATAAATTTGGATTGGGGCATTGTAATATCAGCTGAACTACTGTGTCTCATCCCTTTTCTGATGACCCAGCAGAAAATTTGCTTTCTTAACCACTGTTGCATACTGCACAGATTGATTTCACTTAACCATCTACAACTACCACAAGATCTTTTTCTTGGTTGGCCATTGACAGTTCAGTCCCCATCATTTTATAAGTGAAGCATGGATTCCTAGCTTCAATAGGCATGACACTTGTTGACACTGAATTGCACTTGCCATTTAGTAACCTAGTCACCAAGTAAGAAGAGATTCCTTTGGAGCTCTTCATGGTTCATTTGTGCTTTTTTCTACTTATAATAATTGAATATGCCTGACTCTAAATCATTTAACAAAACAGAATTAATAGAATAACAGAGTTGGAAAGGACCTTGGATGTTAACTAGCCCAAAACAGATTCTTGGGAGAATTCACTTATCTTCTTAAATTGTGAAAATTGTCCATCTAATCCTATGCTTTGTTTTCTATTATTCAACTAGTCATCAGACCATCTCAACCTCCCCTGCTATCCCATGACGGCTCAGATTATTCAACTGTTTTTGATAAAGTGATAAAGCACATCACCTTCACCCATATTCTTGTTAACACATTTAAAGAACTCAAGTAAGCTAATGAGACAGCACCCTTAACCTGCCCAAGCTGCGTTCATTGCTTCTCCCTCAGCAAGTCATAGACCTCTGTATGCTTTACATTTTTATTTCTGTTTTTTGCCAGTTTGTTTGGAAATGTTTAAGCTAATTTAGTTGTAGTTTCTAGAATCCCCTTGGATTTATTTTTATACATTAGAGTTACACTGGTTACTTTCCAATCCTGAGACACAATTCAAGATTTTAAGAACATATTTTTACCATACTGTACATTATCAATGCCATTTTTTTAGTTCCTTAAGGTCTCATGGAAGGATGCTATCTAGATTTTGGAATATTTTTATTTTGAATTTTTCAATGTGTTCTAAAAAACTTTGTCTTGTTACACCTGTTTGCCTCAACTGCCTAGATGGACTATAGTAGACTTAATGTATATTGTTCCTATTTCTTCAAATTACAGTGTAAGCACATTAATGAAATTCTAGCTATAGGAGATTAAGCTATAATTAAATATTAAGCTACATTTAAATTGGAAAGTACATTTAAAAGATCCTAACCCTAACCCTTAATATTTTTTCAATCAAACTTCAGTGAAGTATGTATCTGATATCTTATGCAGATAGATAGATGTGAACAAGTTCTTTTATGAAAAAGCACTAGTGACATGAGTTGATTTCTCACTCCCACATTTCAGAAGTAGATTATAGCAAGAAAGGAATGACATACATTTGATGATCATAATTATAATCTATACGGGATAAATTGTTTGCAAAACAGTATTATATGTGCAATGAGAAATTTCATATTTATATTTTTAAAAGAGCTTATTTGGAAAACGATGACATACATCACAATTTATTTATTTAAATAAATTAGTTCATCCTTGTTTTTTAAAAAAGAAGTGGGGGGAAAAGCAGATGTGAGTATGTTACCATTAAGCCAAAATATATTTTAATAATATGTTTATTCCCATACAATTACCACCCACCTTAAACTTAGGGATAGTTTATCAGAATTTATTAAATTATAGTTTACAAAGTGTTGGCTCCTTTCCATGTCCTCTTCTCACCTCATTAGCAACAAAGACTTTTATAAAAGCAAATGACGTGTTGTAATGTGCATATACTGATGTAATTAATCCTTAAGAGAGCAGGGAGCTTCTGTTTTCAGATGAATCATAATTAATGTAAGGGGCTGAAACTGTTTTAATCACCCTGCTGAGGATGAAATAACCCAGATACATACAGTAGAATATGGGACTAAAGAGACCATAGAGCCATAGAAGGAAATGTATATGCCAAATAGATTAGGAACAGGACACATCAAGATAGATTAGCTAAAAGTGCTTAATTTTAAATGAAAACATAGGTAGGGAATTGTAAATACCTGGTGGAATGAAGAGGGCCAGCTAAGTCTTGCTACCAACTATTTAGATTATACCAGATACAAAAAGGCTTATTGAGAACTCCATCCAAAGGAATCCGTATGATAGCAAAACAGGGATTTTCAAATTGTGGGTCCAAGCTTTTGGGGAATTGTGTGCAAATCTGAGAAGCATCACACATTTTGGGGCATGACCATACAAAGCTGGATTGCTGTTAAAACCTGGTTCTGTTCTACCCAATCAAACTATGTTCTTAACTCTTTAAGTACATCATACATACCGTGTTTCCCCAAAAATAAGACCCTGTCTTATATTTTTTTGAACCCTGAAATAAGCTCTTGGCCTTATTGCCATGCACTCAAAAGCCCGACTGGGCTTATTATCAGGGGATGTCTTATTTTGGGGGAAACAGGGTAGTTAGAATACAATGAAAATTAAGACTATCCATTACACTTACATTTCTACCTTAAACAAAATAAAGTAATGAAGAACAATGTTTAGTTTAATTGTTAAATGACTAAACAATAACAGAAAAGCAAAGGTATCTTATTATCAATTTATGAGAATGTCATAATACTAGGAAAGTCATAAGTATAATCAACAAGATTAAAAATCTAACAACAGGTTATATGGCTTATCTGTTGAAGTAATTACTAATATTTTTACAAAAAAAATAATCTTTACAATGCTATTTAGAATACAGGCATTCATACCAGGCACTCTGGGAACATTCCATTATTAATATATCTGCTGCTATTTAATTAGTTTTTGTAACAATTATTTAATGAGTTGACAGAATTGTAATACCTAATGGTTGGGGGGTGTTTTTTACTGTTGTTGTGAGGCAGAAGGTCATGGCACATAAGATGGCTTACCGTATAAATCTAATAAATAAATAAATAAATAAATAAATGAGATAGTGTATAAATCTCAGGAAAAAAATTATTTACATTTCAAATTCTGCCATAAACTATGTTCTTAGATAATGGAAGGGGCGTTGGTCTTACCTGATACGCCTCTTCTCCGAAATATGGATATAGCATCCAGGAATGGGTTAATCCGTCTGCTCCGTGATTGGACTGAGTGAGCCTGTCAAGTTGTTTAAGTGCCTCCCTTGTTGCTATGCTTGGCAGTTTGGAACGAAGGAGCGAAGACGACAGACTCTGTTGTGCCACCGAAAAACAAGAACATTCCTCTGGCCTAACGCCACCAACAGTCCAAGGACTACAACCGGGTGGGGCTGGATGCTATACCCATATTTCGGAGAAGAGGCGTATCAGGTAAGACCAACGCCCCTTCCTAATGAAGCAATTTGGAAAGCAATAAAGTAGTTTTAATCTAAATAT
>QLTV01004090.1:741890-755316 GCA_003457575.1 Thermophis baileyi | reverse complement strand
ATGAAGTGCACAAATAAAATACTAAACCAATGAAAAAATGATCTAGTAAAAAGAAAAGTCAACCAAAAGAGCAACATGCAAACAAAAGCAAATAAAACACCCCCAGGAGCAAAACAAATTAAAGTTTAATGTGTGTGCATTGTTTAATGGACTGTTAAATTGGCCACGCCCACCTAGTCACATCACCTAGCCATGCCCACCCAGTCACGACAACCTAGCCACGCCCACCCATCCGGTCCGGGCCCCCAACAGTCTCAGGGACGGTGAATTGGCCCCCTGTTTAAAAAGTTTGAGGACCCCTGGTTTATTTGATTAAATTGCTAAGGCAAACTTACTAGAGTCTCTGGTAAATCAGAAGTGAGAAGCAGAAATTACCGATTGAAAAGAAAGAAGAACAGTGGGGGACGGGGGAAATGCTGGGTTTAGTTAGGTACAAGAAAATACACTTATCAAAATTCTTAGGAAGTTTATTAAATTGAATCTGTTTCTCAGATTAGCTAATGGCTTCGTACAGCAAACTGGTAGGAAAAAAAATTCTAATTCATCTCCTGTCTGGAAACAAGCTGCTTCTTACTGATACAATGTTTTTGATGAATATTTGAATGGAACTTATGTATGTATGTGTTTGTGCACTTTATTTACACATAAATTGATTTTTAAATTAAATTGTTTGATGATGATGATGATGATTATTATTATTATTGTTATTATTAGATGGTGATGATGATGATGGTGATGATGATGATGATGATGATGTTATTCATTCAATTGAGTCCAACTGCTGATGATTAGCAATTAAGTTATAATAAAAACAATTTCATTCTCACATCCATTAAGTCATGAACCTTCCTTAGCATGAATGTGCTCACTTATGGCTGTTCCTCACCTCAAGTGGCATGGTTAGTGAACCAGCCATCCTTAACTGATTTTGAATTCTATTCTGAATTCAGGCTATTTCTGGCCATTCCAAATTGGAAAACATTGTGATAAAGAGATCTAAAACAGGACATGTTTACATTCTCTAGCTAGTTCTGATTTTAATATAGCCTTTGTTCTGCACCCTTAGAGATGCTTAGCTTGAATAAATTATGGATAGTGATGATGGTTGGTGATTAACCATTCCACTCAGACATTGCCAGAAATTAAGATCACTTTAACAAAGCATTATTACTCAGTGTGATGCATAAATTAGAAAACTCTTTCTTATATATAGTCAACAACTTAACTTCCTTTTCAGGGATTCTTGTCTTCCTTCTTTTTAGGTTTCCCTGCTTTAAGCAGCTGTTTCTCCTTCAGATACTACAAAGCAGCCCATCCTGTCCTGAGTGCTATCCAGATATGTGGACCCCAACTGTTACAATTATCAGCTGTGGTTAAAATTTGGAGCATCCATATATCTGGAGGCTGGGAAAATTATAACACTGTCATGCCACCACAAGCATTGATAAACAAAGAAACAATCTATTTCCCAACCATATCATCTTACCCTTACAAGCTTTCACCCTTCATGTTTGCATTAACATATTGAGACATAGCTTTGCAATTTAAATATAATCAACATAGAGCTCCTATGCTGGTTTCAAGCTGGACCATACAACAAGGACACTCAACAAACAAAATACAATTCCACTTGTTTGAACTGAGATGGCAAGCAATACATTATATTAACAAAACAAATTGGACAACCTTATTAAACAATCCCATGTTCCAAATACTTACACTTGAATCAAAGCTACACACACTGATTGCATCTTCATCCTGGGTACTCTGCTTGCGTTTCTTCTATAAAATTAGAACAATATGAAAGAATTCAGTAGCAGAAGATAGAGAAGCATAATATTGCACTATACTGTATGGTAATATAAATATTTTTTCAATTAAAAATATGTTTCTTATTTACAACTGCTCACACACTGTGCATGCTCTCAAATTTCTTACTTGGTAAATCAAGAAATATCCACACACATACACACATACATGCATTCCTGAAAGAGTTTGGAAAAAGAACATGTAAAAGAGGATCTTGTGATTAAGTAACATACATAATTTTAATAAGGTGGGTGGCTGTATAAATTTGATGAATACTTATAACCACCTTGTAACATTCTCCATTTCAAAGAAAATTCCATTAATATTTTAAAACTACAAACTGATAACATTTGAAGTGCAGAAGGCCAGCATTAAATCATAATTGAATAATTACTTACATAGAAAACCCACAGATATGCAAACACTATAAAAATACCTATCCTATTAGATATTCTTAATTTTGTTTGTTGGCAAAAAAGTCACTAGTAAATAGATTCTTCTTCCCCATTCATTTCTCCACCTCAAAATTTGCTTCAAAATACTGGGGACAGTCTTGACCGGAGAAAGATTGCAAGGGTGAAGAGGCTACAAAGAAGAAACTGTTGTGTGAAAGGCATAATATTAGATGTGGGCAGTATATTTACTTCTTATTTACAGTTTCAGATTACTATAGCTATAAAGTAAACAAAAAAATCAAGCATCTGCAGTGAAAGTATGGAAACTATAAACAAGCAACATCTAATAAAATAATGAGAACATACTAATTCAGCCAACCAATGATGTTATCTGAACTAAGCTAATGAGCTACCTTAACCATTTTCCAGAAGACAACCTTCCAACTCCGTATATTAGTCTATTTACCTTTTGTACCAAACATCTGGCTACAACCATCACCTCTCCTTTTACTATGATCCTCTTGAAGTGCAATGTTAGCTGATTAAATCCAAATTCAGGAAAGAGAACTCTATTTTATTCAAATTAAAGCAATGTTTATTTCAAAGTTTTACTCTAGCTTTTAAGTTGCAACATTATTGTAGCTCATTTGTTGTCAGATGAAAACAACATCACACCTGAAGATTCAAAACTACTGATTTATTGCTTCAGCCCAGGGGTGAAATCCAGCAGCTTCTGGCAGGTTCTGGAGAACTGGTAGCGGAAAATTTGAGTAGTTTGGAGAACTGGTAGCGGAAATTTTGAATAGTTCGGAGAACCGGCAAATACCACCTCTGGCTGGCCCCAGAGTGGGGAGGGAATGGGGATTTTGCAGTATCCTTCCCCTGGAGTGGGGAGGGAATGGAGACCTCTGGCTGACCCCAGAGTAGGGTGGGAATGGGGATTTTGCAGTATCCTTCCCCTGGAGTGGGGTAAGCATGGAGATTTTGCAGTATCCTTCCCCTGCCATGCCCACCAAGCCACGCCCGCCAAGCCACACCACGCCGACCAAGCCACGCCCACAGAACCGGTAGTTAAAAAAATTGGATTTCACCACTGCTTCAGCCTATGCAAACAAATCTTCTCAGACTAATGGTTTACACCTGAGTAAAACTAGATAAAGGTAAACTCATTCATTTGGACTTTGTCATCTTATGACTACGTAAATACTCTAAACTCATGCCCCACTTGACCCCCACCCCCTGGTTCTGCTAGTCTCCATCCTACATTTATCCGCATTAAAAAAAATTAGCCATGTAAGTTATAGTTATTGCTGGAAGAAAAAAATAATCAACATTGCAATTTTGCTAGATCAAATTACCCATGTGAATAGTTATTTGTGAAGGAAAGGCAACTGTAGAAGTATGTGCAGTTCCAAGATAATTTTCTAAACATTTGTCTTAAATAGGTTTACTTTCCTATCTACATATCAAACTAGATGTTAAATGCAGTTTGACATCTAACAAGCAAGCTTTAAACAATTTAGATTAGAATGCAAACAAAAGCAACAGCTTCTCTTTTCTTCCCTTTTCATCATCTTTTCTTTTAAGCTGCTATTTGCTTTTAATGGGAACATTATTGGCATTAGCTCAAGCAGACAGACTCTCAAGAAAAAGATTAAATTCACCCTTCACACTTTTTTTGTCCTTGTCAATTATTTATCTATTTCCAAGCTGATGCAGTTTCCATTAAAACATAACAAACAAACAAGTGTTAAATGCAAAGATACAGAACAAATATTGTTTGCCCTCAAGCTGCAACATTGTTAGGCCAAATAGTATAACAGTAAACGTTTTATAAATTTCATATTTAATGCCTTCTCGCAAATTCCGTGCTCCAATCAATGCAGAATGACAATTGATCCCGAGACTTCTTAAATGATCAGAAACTAGTCCTTATCTTTTAGCCTATCTTACCTGGCAAGGCTGCTATAACTGTTTTGGAAAAAGAACCACACACACTATCATGAAAGGTGGAAACTGGTAAAAATAATCAATAAGTGCTGTGAAAAATATAATGGACGAAATTTACCTTGAAGGTCTAAAGCTCCAACATACGCTGTTTCCCCCAAAATAAGACTTCCCCTGATAATAAGCCCAATCGGGCTTTTGAGTGCATGGCAATAAGGCCAAGCGCTTATTTCAGGATTCAAAAAAAATATAAGACAGGGTCTTATTTTCGGGAAAACATGGTAGCAATATAGTGATTTATACTCTGCCAGTGATAAATTGTCTGCAACCGTTTTTAAAAAAAATCCTGACCTTAATTGCTTCCTGAACGCAAACATCTAACCAGATAGGTTCCATGGCATCTACCATTAAATCAAAGAATTTGGCCCCAAATCCCCCAAAATTATAAACAAAGAGGAGAAGGAGGAAAAATAGAAAGCAAACACCCAGTTCTCACAGGCACTGGAAATTAAAAAAAGGTCAAGTTCATATGTTGTTCACAAAGAACTGGCAACAGGACGACACAGCAACACCCTGTTCCAAGCTATTATTAACAATGGGAAATCTAAAATATAACCGCATGGTATTTAGTTTCTAGGGCAAATTAAAAACAATTGAATTTTTCTCTTATATCAGATGCACTTTTA
Organism: Thermophis baileyi; assembly: GCA_003457575.1. Lineage (NCBI taxonomy): Eukaryota > Metazoa > Chordata > Lepidosauria > Squamata > Dipsadidae > Thermophis > Thermophis baileyi. The sequence goes on along the minus strand of QLTV01004090.1, from coordinate 750,479 downwards.
AATGTTATACCATTTAGCTTGTGATAGCTTTTATATACTGAAAAGTAAAATTGACTATTTTTTTACTTTTAACAATAAGCTACACTTACAATGAAACTGAAGTCTAGTCGATGTATCTTAAAAGGGGCGTTGGTCCTACCTGATACGCTCCTTCTCATAGAGATGGGAGAGAGAAGCCAGGAATGGGTGTAGCTCTATTCCTCTGCCTGGAGACTGAGCACGTGATCTTTTTTGGTCACGCCTTCCTTCCTGGTCACCTCCCCAGTTCGGCGAAGGCATAGCAAAGATGAGGCTTGTGACCTGTAAAAACATTAGCTCCTCCCGGACTGTGGACCAGACAAATATCAGGGTGGGGCTGGCTTCTCTCTCCCATCTCTACGAGAAGGAGAGTATCAGGTAGGACCAACGCCCCTTCTCCATAGAGCTGGGGAGAGAGAAGCCAGGAATGGGACATACCAAAGCTAGCCTGTCCCTATGGGTGGGGTGTAGGAAAACCGGAGGAATTGCCTGTGAGCAGGCAAGATCAGTACATGCCTCCGTCAAGTCAATGGAGGTGAGGAAGTCGCCCTCTCGAATCGGTACATGCCTCCGTCAAGTCAATGGAGGTGAGGAAGTCGCCCTCTAGAATGCTCTCCAATATCGACTGGAGGGACTGCATCTTGAAGCGCTTGTAGGTGAGGCACTTGTTCAGACGCTTTAGATCTAGAATCGCCCTCCACCCCTCACCCCCAGAGCTCTTTGGGACCACGAAAAGGATAGAATAAAATCCCTGTCCCTGCTGGTCTTGAGGGACGGGTTGAATGGCCTGGATCTCCAGCAGATGCTGAATAGCTGTCTCCATGAGGCCTCTCTTCGCTGCGTCCTGGGATACGGGACATCTTAGAAAGAACTCTGGGGGTGTGAGAAACTCCAGTGCCAAACCGAACTTCACTGTGCTGAGGACCCACTTGTCCGATGTTATAGTCTCCCATTGATGGGCATGGAGGCTGAGGCGACCTCCGATTGGAGGATCGACCCTGCAGTCATTTAGAGTGGCGATACGGGCGACTTCCTGCTCCACAAAAAGGCCACTTGGGCTGAAACTGTTGATGGCTCCGAAATTCGGACCTGTCAGGTTGCCTGTCCTGCCTACCCGAGTATGGCCTCTGGGACTGAAGATAGTCAAGTCCCGTATTCGGAACCTGAAAGGGCTGCCTCCGAATATATGGAGAGGGACGACGGTCGCCCCGCCTGTACAGGGAAGGCATGGTCTTGGTGTCAACCAGAATAGGTTCTAGGGCCTCCCCGAACAACTTGCTGCCTGTGAAGGGAGCAGATGCCAACTTCCATTTATTTTTATTGTTGGCTTGCCAGTGCCGAAGCCATAACAAGCGATGGGCCGTGACTGATGAGGCTATGGACCTAGATGCAAACTTTGCTGCATTCAGGGTGGCATCAGCTGAAAACTCATCTGCAGCCACCAATTTGTTGATGTCTTGATGTAATCTGACATCTTCAGGGGAAACCCTCTCTTGCACCTGGCGAAGCCAGAACAATGAGTCCCAATTGAAAAACGAAGCGGATGTGGCAGCCTTTACCATCCAGGCAGCCGCCTGGTGGGCCTTGCGAAGAGCCAGTTCCGTCATCTGCCTTGAGGCAATCAATGGCATCAGTAGGTAGGAGCGCCGTAGATGTCAAGGCTGCCACTGGTTTGTCCACCGTGGGAATTTGTAAAGTTTCCTCTCAGTGCCAGTAGGGGGAGGCACCCCTGGATTGGCCCACTGTCTTTGAACCACATCCATAAATAGCTTGGACAATGGAACCACCTCATTTCCAACTGTCAGCTCTGAAAAGAGCATATGACCGGAATCTGCAGTGCTCAGAGCTGGCTCTGGCTCTGGCATAGGGTCAGGCACCAGATTAGTTATGGCCTTGGCCTTGCGTAACAAGAACTTAAATAAATCAGGCCGGAAAAGACCTGTGAAAGGCGAAGGATCAGGGGTCATTCCCTCATCTTCCGAAAGAGCCATGAACTCTTCTTCCTCTGCAGAGGAGACCTCACTCCTAATGGAAGGAGCTAGAGAGGAGAAGCCACGAGGATCCACCCAGGAGTCCTGAGTCATGGGTGCCAATTGCTGGGCCTGAAATTGAGGAAAACTTTGAGGAGGATGGCTCCTTTGCTGCAGGCCTGCAGCTATTCCCTGTGATATTGCCTGGGAAATAATCAATTTCAGATGGTCAGGTAATTCTGAACCACCATCATCATCCCCTGAGCAGAGCCCTGCTGCAATTGGGGTAAAGGTAGCCTCAGGTATAGCCCTTGATGGAGGAATTTGGCCCTCTGATCCTGCTACAGACAGGCTGGGATTTGCAGCAGCTGGTTGCATTTGAACTGGAGAGAACAACTCTCTGGCGCCATCTGGTGACCAGGCGCGATAACTTGCAGGCTGCAAGATGCCTGGGTCATTAGAAGAACCCAACAGATGTTCCTCTGGAAGGTGGGAAAAATCAGCTCCTCCCATTGGAGGGCTTCCCATTCTCTGGCTCTTACCAGCTTTTTAGACTTTGGCCAGTTCTTTCTCAATGGCCTTTTGGCGCCTTTTAGCGTCCTTATCAGCCGTTTTGGAGCCTCTGACGCTCCCAGCGGTTGCCTTATGGCTCCTTCCTGCTGCTGCCTTGGCTGCTGCCCTTTGGCTCGAAGGACCATGTCTGTAGCTCGGGGAGGCTATAGGGCAAGCCCTATTGTCCCCTTCCTGAAGCTGCAGGCTGGTGGAAGGTGCCGGAGCCGCCATTTTCCACAGCGTCGGAGGCAGATCTGGCCTGCAATGGGCTGCTGCTGCCGTGGCTAAAAACTGCGTCAAACACGCTCTCGCCATAATCAGTGTGCCCAGGTGAAGCTGGGCAGTGACTGAGTCCCCTCCGCCCACCAATGGGAAGCCTGGGGCCTCGGCTCGGTGATTAAAAGCCGGGTGGAGCCCCGCTGCTGCCATGCGGCTGGCAGGGACCTCGGCTTTTCCAAAGCCAGAAACGTTGGCTAACTGGCGGACCAGTTAGCCGACTTGATCGCCGGAGTGATTTTAGAATTCTCCCCTTTGCTCACTGTTAGCGAAGTCTGGAAGATAGGTAGTGTTAGATTCAAGCGGGAAAGAAGAGGCGAGACGTAGGAACTGTTCAGCACCTTTATTTCTGGTTAGTTGGATGCAATGCGAACTGGCTGCAGGCTGCAGGGAAGCCGCTTTTAAGGGCTTCCCTGTAGCCTAGCCGACCACTGACAGCAGTTTAATTCTCCCGCCGCTGTATTAGCCAATCAGCGGCGGCTATGCAAATTTACTACATACGGCAGTACGTAATACCCCTCCCCTCTTAGTTCTTGGAATGTCCAATCCGGAATTGACATAAGTCACTTAATCACGCAAGTACGCAAGATGCCTTAAAGTCCTACTGGGCCTGCGCGATTCAGTTCCTCGGGAGTCTTCGACTGGTGCGGACATGCCTGTTGCTGCTCCGGTATCCACTTGTGGAATAATCTGGAACCAGCCTCCAGGCGTGGCAGCTGAAGTCTCCGCGCCTCCGTCTTCTGGTCCTGGTTGACTCCGCTGGACTCCGGCATTCGCAGGTAGGTATCTGCGTTCCTCCTCCGGGGTTGAGAACAGCTCCTCCTGGTTCCTTGTAGCTAGGGCCTGGCTCTCGGCATGGTCATCCTGGTTGTCTGTTCTGTATTGTCCTCGGGGCAGAGACTCGCGTTGTGCCAGATTGTCTTGTTGTTTGTTGGTCTCCAGTTGTCGAAGCCAGGAGTCTCCCAGTCTACTCCTGAGCTGGTCGATGTGTCTTCGTCACACTCGGCCATCGTCCAGCTTAACTTGGTAGGATTTCGGGCTGGTGACAACTATGATGGTGGCTTTCATCCACTTGGGGTCTCCGGCATAGTTTTGGGCGAATACTAGCTCGTCTACTGCTAGTGTTCAGGTGAGCTTGCTTGAATCCAGGGGTGTCTCTGGATGATAATTGGGGTTCAGCCTGTCCAGTTGGGACCTCAACTTTCGGCCCATCAACATTTCGGCTGGGCTCCGGTTAGTGGCTGCACATTGTGTAATGTGTTGGGCCAGCAGGAATTGGTCAATCCATTCCTGCCAGTTTCCTGGGCCCATTCTGGTCAGAGTTTCTTTTGTCATTCTCACCATTCTCTCCGCCCAGCCGTTGCTAGCTGGACTGAATGGTGAAACTAGCACATGCCTTATTCCCAGGTCAGCTAGGAATGATTCCATGTGCTTGGCTGTCAATTGGGGACCGTTGTCCGATACTAGGACATCTGGTAGACCGTGGGTTGCGAAAATCCTCCTTAGGGCTCGTATAGTGGCCTCTGTAGTTGAGGTGTGCATGGTCACCACCTCCAGCCACTTAGAATAGGCATCTACAACAATCAAAAATGTTTGCCCCGCCATTGGCCCCGCAAAGTCAATGTGGATTCTTGACCACGGTGCCTTGGGTATTTCCCATTCCAGTGGGTTGGACCGTGGTGGAGCCGGCTGGGTTTCTTGGCACGGCAGGCAGGTAGGTCACCACCCACTCGGTAATGTCCTGGTCCAACTTTGGCCACCACAGGTAACTCCTTGCTAGTGCTTTCATGCGCACTATCCCCAGGTGTCCTATGTGCAGGGTTCCCATCACCCTCCCATCGAACACACCTTGGAAGTCCACTAGCAGCTTGTCCAATCTGTCCCCCTTGATTTGATGCAGCCCAGTGATGCCGATGCCGAGGCTTGAGCCATTCCACTCCCAGTAGGGTCAGTCTGTGTCCTTCGATGACCGTTAAGGGTAGCTTCCCTCTGAAGTCCTTGAAGGTGATTGGTATCTCTGCTCGGCCCAGCACTCGAATAGGATTTCCTTGGAAATTGTCGAGTCTAATGTGTGGTGGCTTGAGTTGATTCTTTGTGGTTGCTGGTAAAAATTGCTTGAGAGTTCCCCAGGCCATAATCGTGAAAATGGAGCCGGTGTCTAGCTCCATGTCGCAGGGAATCCCTTCAATGGCCACGGTGATGTGGAATTTCTCTCCTTGACCGGCATCGGAGTGACCTACAGTGGTGTTATAAATCCCCCGGCTGTCCAGGTATTGGTAGTTGTCTCTGCGCCTACCCCTTTGGCCCCCTGGACGGTTCTGCCCTTGTCTTCCTGGCCCCATGGGCTGTCTGGGTTGGTACTGGGCTGGCTGGTATGGGGTAGGTTGGGTGGCTCAGCATGCTTCAGCAATGTGCCCTCTTTGCTGGCAGTGGCGGCAAATGGCGTCCTTGAACTTGCACACTGCCCTGGCATGGCCCCCTAGGCAACCCGAGCATCGGATTTGCCTGTTTTTGCAGTCTCTGGGTCTTTCGGATGGCTGCAGCTGAGTTGTCGGAGGATTCGGCGGCTCGGGCTTCCTCTATGACTTCCTTGAATGTTGCCCCCGTCTGATCAGCAATTTTTTTTTGTAAATTAAGGTCTCTCATGCCTAGGATGATGCGATCCTTCATCATCTGTTCCGGGTTTATAAATTCGCACTTGGTTGCAATCTCCCGGAGTTTGGCAACAAAGTCATTTATTGATTCACCATTGCGTTGGCGGTGATGGTAAAACTCATTCCTGCTGACCATCGGGGTTGCTGCAGGCGTGTAGTGCTCCTTCAGGGTCGTCTGGAGCATTGTCCAAGAAATGGATTCAATGTCCGTGGGAGCCACAAGGGTTTGAGCCATTTTGTAGATCTTCGGCCCGTAGTAGGTGAGGAAGAGAGCCCTCTTCCTGTTATCCGGCAGATCCTGGAAATTGTTGGCTTCCAGGAACATGCGAAAACGGCTCATGTAGGTTGTCCATTCTTCGGTCTTCGGATCGAAGATCGCTGGAGCGGGAGAAGTTTGAGTAGCCATCCTGTAGTTTGGCCGGAACAGGTCGGTGCTTGCTTCTAAGATGGCAGAGGATGCCACGAGGTGCCTTTGTCCTGTTGTCCTTCTTCCACCATCGTCGCCAGTGTTAGATTCGCGCGGGAAAGAAGAGGCGAGACGTAGGAACTGTTCAGCACCTTTATTTCTGGTTAGCCGGATGCAATGCGAACTGGTGGCAGGCTGCAGGGAAGCCGTTTTTAAGAGCTTCCCTGTAGCCTAGCCTACCACTGACAGCAGTTTAATTCTCCCACCGCTGTATTAGCCAATCAGTGGCGGCTATGCAAATTTACTACATACAGCAGTACGTAACAGGTGAAGCCGTTCTTTTTTCCATATCTCATCTGGCTGAAGACTGAGTCGAACTGGGGTGGTCACCAGGAAGGAAGGCATGACCAAAAAAGATCACGTGCTCAGTCTCCAGGCAGAGGAATGGAGCTACACCCATTCCTGGCTTCTCTCTCCCCAGCTCTATGGAGAAAGATCTAGTAAGCAGTGGAGAGAGGTTAGTGAAAAATATCATTCATTTTCAGTCACTTACTCTTATCTTTCAAGGTTCAATGGATAATTCTGTTTAGAAGCAATAAGTTATAATAACATTTACAATACATTAACAAACCTTTAGCAAATGCTAAAGTTCCCACAAATGCAAAATAGAGCTTCTCTTCCCTTTACCCCAAATGCAGTTGTAATTAAAATTAAGTTGCGTAAAAATACTGATTAGCACTGATACAGAATTCAGTTGCTCCTCAGTGGTCACTTTCCCAGCCAGAAAAGACACTACTCTCATTTTGAAGATGGGATGCTAAATCTGAAATGGAATGGCTGCCCTAGTAAGCATATGGCTGTGAGATTTGAATGAAGATACTTATCTTACAATTTACACTGCTACTACCACACAACTAAATCAATGTATTGAACTTTGAAACGAGAATCAGAAGGCAACACCTAGCCAGATTCCCTTTTATGTTAAAAAAAAAAACCTATAAACTACTGTAAATTCAAAATCCATTAATTATGGAATCTCTGCCAATTAAGGCTGCTAGAAACTATGTTCATGAGTTTTAAAATGGAATAATAGGAAACGTTGAGACTATGTTTACAGACAAATATGTGACACCCTCATCAAATTATTTAATCAGGAATCTCAATTTCAGAGCCTGTATAGTGAATCATCCATTTACATGTATTTATGCTTCAGGCATAAACAGCAAGTTTGCACTTGTTAATGTTTTCTATTTCGCCTTCACATTTATACAAAAGAAAAAGAAGCAATTGTATCTTAACAATGTGACACAGGAAACCCCAAAAGAAACATCAGCATTTTCCTGTATAAGTTATATCCAGTAAGCTGGCTACAATGCAATCCAATAAAGAACCAGCACAGAGTGAGTGATTCATTCAGAGGGCTGCCCAGGCTAAAAAACACACAAAGAAACCAGCTGGTAAGTACACATTGATCTGGAAGTGTATATTTGGGGATAAGTATTATAATCGTCTTCAAATATTATCTTAGATGAAAAAAATAACTTGAGAAATGAAAGTCATCAAAACCAGAGTTTATACTACTTACAATGAAGTTAGTCTGATAATTTGTACACTGCATGTGAGATCTATTTGAACTTCATATTCAGACTATTTAATTAGATAACTTTCTCACATAATATTTATTTCTTTATTAAATGAATTTATATGGCTGCCCAACTCACACAGGTGACTCAAGATGGCGTACAATGATTAAATGACTCATTTGTTCTGCAATACAGCCTGTTTGCTACTAATTAGATGAATTAACTTCTCTTAACTAAGGTGACATTAAAATTAAACATCAAACTATCTAAAGCTACTTAAAGATTTTAATTTTATTAAAAAGTGGTCAGTCCCATTTTAGAATAGGTATGCATCTTCCCCATTTTTCTGAAAGATTTGTGCCTGCTGAAATACACATGTAAAAAGTTGTGTTTTTGTCAAAACTATTGTTTGTTGGTTCAGTTAATTTAACTCTAATTATTATTAAATTAAAATTATTTAAACCTAAATTATTGTGATCAACCAATTACGGTACATCTCTGACTCAGTTCTCAGATCCCATGTTGCACTTAAGCCTAAGAATGTGCAAATGAAATAAGAGTTAATTTTTTCCTGCCCTGTTATCAGCCCTAAGATTAACTATATGATATGATATGATATGATATGATATGATATGATATGATATGATATGATATGATATGATATGATATTATATTATTATATTATATTATTATATTATTTTTATTTTATTATTATATTATTATATTATTATTTCTTGCCTTTATTATTTTATAAATTATTCAAGGCAGTGAATATACCTAATGTTTCTTCCTCGTCCTATTTTCCCCATAACAACAACCCTGTGAGATGGCTTAGAGAGAGTGACTGGCCAAAAGTCACCCAGATGGTTTCCATGCCTAAGGCAGGATTAAAATTCATCATATCCTGGTGATTGGCTCAAAGTCATCCAGCCAGCTTTCATGCCTAAAACAGGACTAGAACTCCCGGTCTCCTGGTGATTGGCCCAAAGATTGGCCCAAAGCTGGCTTTCATGCCTAAGAGAGGTCTAGAACTCCCAATTTCCTGGTGATTGGCCCAAAGATTGGCCCAAAGCTGGCTTTCATGCCTAAAACAAGATCGGAAGAGCGACTTGTCTGGAAAGAGGGTAGAA
>QLTV01004090.1:729393-740942 GCA_003457575.1 Thermophis baileyi | reverse complement strand
ATGAATTTTTATATACAGTATTATATTATATTATATTATATTATATTATATTATATTATTATATTATTATAATCCTATTTTAATTGGTACTTTTAAATTTTATTTGAATAGGCCACAGGCATCTCTTAAACAAATATCGCACAATGAACTGCTGATAAGATCTCTACCTTCTTGCCAAAATAAACTCTCTTGTTCCAGCAGAAACAAATCTTTTGATTGTACTTAACAATTGGCCTAATGGTCTGTTCATATAAACAAAATCAATAATAAATACCCACAGAATAAATGTAACGAGCACCAAGAAGAGTAATAATAAGGCAGTGAGTACTCTCGGGAATCACCCATAAAGTGCAAATGCTCCCTGAAAATAACTCCGTTTGCAATTCTATATTCCAGATGTGTTATCAGGATGTGTATATGTAAGATGTGCTATTTTTCTTTACATACTTTGTATTTAAGATTTATAATCTGTACCATTCTAAAAGCTCTTTGGGGTATATACTGTAAGTAAGATAATGTGATATAAAAATTATAAAATAAAATGCAATTACTCTAAATCTAAAACAATAAAAATATAATAGCAGCAGTGGCATAGTTCTTATTGTACCTATTGACCTCCAAAGGCCTTATGGGAATTGCCAGGTATGAAATGTTCTCCAGAAGGTCATCAGAGTGGGAAGCCATTTTGCTTTAAGGCATCAATTGTATGCCTATATAAGGTGAGCAGCCATCAAGAACACCTCCCTTCATGCCCCTGCTGGTGCACCTCCTAATAGTAACTCTAATAATAAAAAAGAACCACCCATTAAAATTGCCCCAGAAAGATTGCTTGCTAAATCTGAAAGCTGATAGTCTAAGCATGGTCTTCAACATCTGATTCCGATGATTCAGAAGATCACAACATCATCTAGCTTGCAGCAAATATGAACAATTCAATCTAGAAAAAGGCCAGCCAGATACTCTGCCCTAGACAGGTCCTTCCTTAACTGTGAACAATTCCACCTATCATGAAGGACAGATTAGCATATTTTACACTCTAGAGAACAGATTCCCAATTTTGGCAACTTTAAGATCCCAGAAGTTCAACTCCCAGAATTTCCCAACTAGCCATGCTGGGAATTGAAGTGCACATGACTTAAAGTTGCAAAGATTGGGAACCCGTGCTCTAGAGATGCTGGATCCATAGGATTCAACACTCAGAATTCTTACAAAATTTGAAATGAACTGTAATTTTTAATACAAGAGAAGAAAATTATTAAATGTAGCATTGAGGTGTAACCTTATTAAATTAATTATATGAAATCAAACCACATTTATTTTTTATCCTGGGCTAAATCACTTTGTGGACTATGTCTTCTGCATGCCACTCAAAGGCCATATGCAACTCCCAACATGGACAAAGTTATACACTCCTATACTATACATATGGAGCCCTGATGGTGCAGTGGTTAGAATGCAGCATTGCAGGCTAACTCTGCCCACAGCCAGGAGTTCGATCCTGATAGACTCACGGTTGAGTCAGACTTCCATTCTTCTGAGATTGGTAAAATGAGGACCCAGATTGTTGGGGGAAATATGATGACACTATAAACCATTCAGAGCGCGCTGTAAAGTACTATGGGGCAGTATGTAAGTTTAAGTGCTATTGTTATACATCCTCAGGACATATCAATACAATTCCTCTTTCCTTCATTAATCATAGAGAAAGAATTGAACTAAACTAGCCTGGTTTACCTGATAGGGATGAGACTTCCCATCCAGGAAGGGGCACAAGTGTGTGATGTGAGTTTAAGAGGGCCTCCAGATTGTGCACCACTCTTAAATGGGTAAGTCATGGTCTGATTTATTTTAAAAGAACTAAACTTTTCAGGTAGAGACAGTCAATCTTTCAGCATATCAGTTTAAGTAAGATATATATATATTGCTTCACTACATGTGCTTGGAAGCCCTCAGATCTATAGTGTTTAAAAATAAAGTCTGGATAAGGTTACAGTTATTAATGTCCTCAGGAGTTTTTGATTATATAAAAAGTAAACTACCTGGATAAAAAAATAATCCCTTATGAAACAAGTTGAATATCTGTATCAATTTGGCTCCCATAAAGAAATACAAACTAAGTGACTGTTTTGAACTTAAATTTTGTAGAATTGCCTCATCTTACCTTAGGTGACACTGTAATTATTCTCTGGTGGATGGAAATAAGATCACCAGAAAGAAAACTACATACATATTATACACTAATCATTAAAATACAAGCACTTACCCCTCTGAAATTCCAGGTTTTTGTGGAAGGAAACAAGGAAAAGTTGTGCTGTTGTTCTTTAGGCCTGTAAGATGCAAAGAAGAACATGTTTTTTTATCCTTTTGTTTCTATCACCTGTTTTTGACAGCCCCTGTGGATTTTTATACACAATACTAATATGCTAGGTAAATTAACGTTAAACTGTACGGAGGTTTATTTATTTTACAGCTTTTAAACATACCAAGGGGAATAAAGTTAGTTATGTAATAAATGTTCATACTCAGGTGAAAGCAGGGAAAACTTGCAGGACGTGGGGGGGGGTGCAGCTTCATGATCCAAATCCTGCTCCTTTGATCTGTCTTGAGGATTATGACTAGTCTCCGTTGATGCCATTGCTCAGATTGTTTCACAACTAAAAGAACTGTGAATAGGCAACTAATTCTACTGTTCTAGGGAAGGAAATAGCAGTTGTTTTACTATCATTTTGAACATAAAAAGTAACAGGAACATGAAAAAAAATTTCCTAATAAATAGAAATAATAATCGGGAAATTAAGACAAGAGAAAGAAGCATGATGTTAACTACCTCTAGTCTATTTGGCCTAGTCCCGTGATGGGGAGCCTATGGCACGCGTGTCACAGGTGGCACGCGGAGCCATATCTGAGTGCACGCGAGGTGTTGCCCTATGTTAGCTCCTGATTTTCGGCCTTCTTTTCGGCCATTTTTGCTCTCCCCATGGTTCAGGAAAGCCTCCTGAAGCTTGGGGACGGTGAAAAATGGCCCCATGGGCAAACCGGAAATTCGGAAACGAAACGGAAGTGGAGCTGACCTTGGGCCGTTTTTCGCCCTCCCCAGGCTCCAGGAAAGCCTCTGGAGCTGTGGATGGCGAAAAATGGGCCCAATGGACCTACCGGAAGTTCATTTCCAAACTTCCGGTTGGCCTGTTGGGCCGTTTTTCGCCCTCCCCAGGCGTCAGGAGGCTTTCCTGAAGCCTGGGGAAGGCGAAAACGACCTCCCCCCACCCTCCAGAAATCCATTTTTCGCCATCCACAGGCTCTGGAGGCTTCAGTGAGTCCTACGCACATGCGCGGGGGGGCAGTGCGGGGGGTTGTGCGCACATGCGCGGGGGGAGGGCATTGCATTATGGATGTTGGCATGAGCAAAAAAAGATTCGCCATCACTGGCCTAGTCTTTGGTGGTGTTTTGCACACACACCCCTCTTTTTTTCTAGTTTAATATCTTCTTGATGCAAAGTGTTGGACTTTAATTATCTCAATCCCAGCCATTATTGATTATTGACTAAGGATATGGTAGTTGAATGCAAGATAACATCAATTGTTGGCAACAGTTGAATTTTCAGAGGAAAATGTCATTATGGTAGCCTTTTTATTTGTTAGCACCTCCATGGAACCAAAGTCATCATAACTGTACTAGAAGCTGAAAATTCCAAGAGCTTGGATTAGAATAATTACATCCTATTTCAACTGATCACAGTATGGATCTAAGAGGGTCTTTCTTTCAATATAAATTATCCCATATGTCCTTCAATGATTTGTAAGTTATCATTATTTTAAGTCATAATGACCCACTTAATTGAACATCAGAGAATCAACTGTGTTTTGTGCTGTAGTTTGGTAAAAACATTCTCATAGGAAATAGAAAAAAATCTAACTACCAAATACACACTCTTAGCAAGTAATGAAGTAAAGGAAAAACTGGGGAGAATTACTCTCTTCTTGAGATATAGGTATGCGTGAGAAATCCCTTCTTGATACTTTCCCAGCTTGGTCCATTTTCTTCTTATCATTATAAGAAAGACTTTAAGAAAAAAAAAATTACACTTTCCACCTATATATATATATTTTGCTTTGTTTCTTTGCTTGTTTACCATGCATATTCTGCATTTCTTTATTTCCATCTAGGTGTTATCCAGACTTTTGCAGCCCAGATAGAGTAAATATAATAAATCCCCAAAGAGGAGTCCCAACACTGTCATGATACAAAATTAATTTACAACAATTCTTCAAGCATTTGTTCATTTTCCCAAATCTACTGAACAGAATTAAGACACTATTAAATTGGCAGGATTAGAAACAGATAGTGTATTTACTGCCAGGAAAGGCAAAGATTAGCAAACTACAGATACTTAGTGTAATATAAATTAATAGGTGACATATAAAGGTACCATATTTTTCGGACTATAAGACGCACCAGTGTATAAGACACACCAAGATTTCGAAGAGGTAAGTAAGAAAAAAAAGTTTTTGTCCTCCCCGGCCCCCAGGAGCACTCTGCAGGCTTCCCAAACCCTCTGCGCGTGCCATTTTTCGCAAAAACGGGCCTGTTTTTCACCCGTTTTTACAAAAAACAGGGCATGCAGAGGGTTTGGGGGGCCTGCAGAGTGCTCCTGGGGGCTGGGGGAAGGCAAAAATGCCCCCGTTTTTCACAAAAATGGAGGCGTTTTTGCCTTCCCCCAGCCCCCAGGAGCACTCTGCAGGCCTCCCAAACCCTCTGCGCACCCCGTTTTTGCGAAAAACGGGCCCATTTTTTGCAAAAATGGGATGCGGGGGTGGGGCTTCGGGAGGCCAAAAATGGCTGTATTCGGTGTATAAGACGCACCAACATTTCCATCCTCTTTTAGGAGGGAAAAAGGTGCGTCTTATACTCCGAAAAATACGGTAGTCCTTGTTTAGCAACTGCCTTGGACAGTGACCATATGCAATTATTACAGTGATGAAAGAGTAACTTTGCAACCAATGCCTGCTTTTACTACATCTGCAGCATCTCACTCTCAATCATGTGTTTGCCATTCTAGTCAATTAGTACGCATTGTTCTCTGCTTGACCATTTTTTTTTCTTTTTCCCCTCTTGGAAAGTGGAATGACTGCCTAAACAATCTCTCTTCCTGAGCTGCTTTTCTCCATAGCATAGCACATCCCTAAAATATGCTAACCATTAATTAATAAGGAAAGCTCTGTAAACTTAATTAGTTGATTAGTGCCTTCTGCCAGCTTGTATTTCTGCCTGACACTGACAAGAACCTAATCAGTAAATAAAAGCTTTTATTTACCTCCTAAGCAGCTCACAGCATGCAGCTGCAAGTAGGCTAGACAAATAGCCAGCATCAGCACATTCCTTGTTACCTATTGTGTGTTCCCTATTGTGTGCCTGCTTACTCTCTTGTAATCCCCTCCTCTCCAATGAATGTAAATACAAACATCAATTCTCTTCTAGCTAATTATCTCAGCACCTGGATGAATATTCCAAAGGATAGGAGAGTAGGTAAAAAAGGGTTAAGATTTGCTGTTTTACCCAGCTTCCTGTGAGTCAAGTTCTGGAAACTCTTCTTGCTGTTTAGGCTAACCTAGCTGTTTGGAGGTCAAATCCTTTTGATGCTGTGAAGCAAAGGAAAGCTGAAGTAAAACTGTACTCACAGACATAGTCATGTAATTTTCACTTAGTGACTTTTCACTTAGTGACAATTCACTAAAGACTCAATCACCAGAACCAACTACGGTCACTAAACAATAACTATCTGTAGCCAGAGACCAGACATGGTATAAATGAGCCCAACTATCTTGCTGGGAGAACTAGGAGAATAGCACTTCATATTCACAACCTGACTTTTTTTCCTGTGTAGATTGTTTTCTTAATCCCTCTTTTTCACATAAAAATATAAGAAATTATATATACTTTTACTAGGGGTGTAAGAAGTTAGGGGAAACCAAGTTACTTATATTATGCAAATAAGTGTTCATATTAACCCAGCCAAGGCCCATTTTGGGAATCCTGGCATTAGAGTAATAGACCTGCTATAGGACTGGATTTCCTGCAAAAGTAGTTCTAATAGTATAGTTTATGTTCCTTAAAATACATGGCAAATAATTTATAGGACTGATTTTTGTGCATTTTAAAAGCTAATGTTATTTAATGCATCCATTAATTCTTCATAGTTTGTGAGAAGTATGATTCCTAGTATTCAGAACATTTGGAAACCAGAGTGATTTATTATTGATTTACATTAAGCATCTGACATTAAACATCTGACTTTTTTAGAGCTATACTGTGAAGATTTAGAGCAGGGGTGTCAAACTGGCGGCCCGCAGGCCATATGCGTCACGCACAGGCCACACCCACCCCAGCTTCGCGAAGGAGAAAAATGTCACAAAATGTCACGTGACAGCAACGTGATGCAGCGAGTTTGACACCTGTGATTTAGAGGATTTGGTTTTTTTTTCCCTCAACTGACATTCTCACTGAGGTGTTATTCGTGTGTACTAAATACATCTTTCAGAAGTTAGTATGACAACAATGATGTAAGACATATTCCTGGAAGATGCAGCAGTGTCAACCAAACATTTGCAACATTTTATGTGGTTGAATTTTATACTGAGTCAATAAAGTGATCTTGCAGATATTATTGAATAAATATGCAAAGTCCTTGTTTTACCAGGAAATATGAATATGAATGTAAGACACTTCAAAGTATGTAGTATTAGCCTGCAGCATAATTCCTTAAAAGCTCTAGAAGTTAAATTAAGCCTCAGATGTTGTGTTAGTTTGTATACAGATGAAGATTTAATCAAAGGAGTAGCCAGAAACCCCAGCAGTGAGGTTCTCACATTATACTTGTGTTGCTTCCTCTCAACAATTATAAAAACAGCAAGAAAAGAAAACATTTTTTCATTGGAAATCTAAGCAAGTAAGAAGTTCAGTCCCACCCAAAACTGCAATTCCAATCTAATTCATTACCTTCACCCACCAATCATAGTTGTTTTGATCAAAGATGATCAGCCAGTTTTATCTTTCAAGTCTAAGTTGGTCTCAAGGTAGGAGAAGCATGAAAGCCTACCTTACAATCACCAATTTGCCTTAAATAATACAGAATAGACTACAGAATAAACAGAGATGGAAGGGACTTTAAAGTGTTCTAATCCAACCTCCTGCTCAAGCAGGAAACCCTATACCAGTGATGGCAAACCTTTTTGGCACCGAGTGCCCAAACTGGAATGCACATGGGTACACGCATGCGCGCGTGCCAGAGCACCGGAAACCCAAAGACCAGCTGGCCAGCGCGCGCATGCTGGTCTTCTCACGCACCAGAAACCTGAAGACCAGGTGGGCAGTGCACGCATGCGCACTGGCCAGCTGGTCTTTGGGTTTCCGGCACTGCAGCGCACACGAAGACCAGCTGGTTGGCGCACATGTGCGCACTGGAAACCAGAAGAGCAGCTGGCGATGGCGCTCATGCCCACAGAGAGGGCTCTGCATGCCACCTCTGGCACGCGTGCCATAGGTTCGCCATCACGGCCCTATACAATTCCAGAAAATCATTATCCAATCTCTTCTTAAAAACCTTCAGCAATGGAGCACCCAGAACCTCTGGAGGCAAGCCGTTCCATTGGTTAATTGTTCTTGCTGTCAGGAAATTTCTCCTTAAATCTAGGTTGGATCTCTCCTTGATAAATTTCCATCCATTACTTCTTGTCTTACTGGTGCTTTGGAGAATACTTTACAGCCTTTACAGTTTGGCACATCCGAATATACGTTTTTTGTAAACACTGGCTCAGTGTTGGCAGATGGCAGACCTAAGTGATTTCCTTAAAAAATGACCCCAGTAAGAGGTTAAAAACAAAACAAAAGCCCACGTACATGCTGGCATGGGCTTGAATTTAGCATAGATTTAGCAACTAAAGTATCAATTTAGATAGGCATTGGCCTTTTCATTTATTTAGGTTTGTGCTGATTGGCATAAAAAACTTAGTAACTTGTTATAAACACATAAACACAGTGAATTTCTAGAATTTCTCTCTCACAAGAGGTTTTATTTAACATAATTTCACTATTTTAGCTTTGTTATGAATTAGATTACACCATCAAGTGTCATCAATTTGCTACATTTTATCTACACTCAAAAATATATTTAATAAACAATTGCAAGATAGTGCACTGAGGTTGTAATCCTAAATGCAGGAAGTATTTGGTTGAAATTCACAAGTTTTATATCTAAATAAGTATGTTAAAAGTCAAGGGCATATAATCTGAGATGTCCCTACAAACTGTTATGGTCAAGAAACCAAGTACCATATATTTATTAGAAATTTATGCCAAATTCATCATAGATGTAATTTCATACAATGTCATACTAGATCACACAAATGTATATTTTTATGAACTTCTCTCACTATTATTACCCAAGGATATGAACATCAAGATTCAATGTCTAAAAGTTATTCAAGGGAATGATTTGTCTAGATTTCCCAGGAGATAATACATAGGAAACAAATTACTCAAAAACAAATTTTATTTGAATATAGTGTCTTAGAAAAGTACTGTAAACAACAGAAATATACTACATAAAATCACTTAAACAGGTACATAACAAAGCTGCAGTTTGAAAGATCAAGGAAGCATCTTTTATTTTTTACATTATCCCCAAAACCATAAAGACACATAGTCATTCTTTCATTTCTACTTCATAATAATCTCACTAAGTAGGTTAGGTTGAATGACAACGAGTCATTTAATGTTATAAGGGGCGTTGGTCTTACCTGATACGCCTCTTCTCCGAAATATGGATATAGCATCCAGGAATGGGTTAATCCGTCTGCTCCGTGATTGGACTGAGTGAGCCTGTCAAGATGATTAATTGCCTCCCTTGTTGCTATGCCTGGCAGTTTGGAACGAAGGAGCGAAGACGACAGACTCTGTTGTGCCACCAAAAATCAGAACATTCCTCAGGTCTAACGCCACCGACAGTCCAAGGACTACAACCGGGTGGGGCTGGATGCTATATCCATACTTCGGAGAAGAGGCGTATCAGGTAAGATCAACGCCCCTTCTCCAATGTGGGAGGAGCCATCATTCAGCATGGGACCTACCAAAGCGTGAGAGTCCCCAGGGAGGGCAGGTCCAAGCCCAGTTAAAGAGACTCCCCTAAAACTTGTTGAAGCACCCTCCGACCGAAGGCTGCGTGAGTCGACGCGAACTTGTCGATTTTATAGTGTCGGATGAAGGGCGAAGGGGAAGTCCAGGTGGCCGCACAACACACCTCCGCTAGAGGAGCTTGAGTCGCCCAGGCCGCAGATGTAGCCGCACTCCGAGTAGAGTGGGCTGTAATCCCCGGTGGTCTCGGCAGTCCAGCCACTTCGTAAGCCTTGGCGATGGTGCCCCGAATCCAGCGTCCGATGGACGTAGCGGACACTTTACGCCCAAGCAAGTGAGGAAAAAATGCGACGAAAAGTGCCTCCGTCTTGCGAAAGCCGCGAGTGCGGTCAATGTAAATGCCAACTGCCCGACGGACGAACTGGCCATGGGCAAAAGTTCGGGAGCACAATCGCCTGCGCCCGATGGAATCACGTATTCACTTTCGGCAGGAAGCCGGATCCAGTCTCAGAACCACTTTGTCCGAGTGAAAAATACACAAATCGGATCTCACCGACAAGGCCGCTAACTCGGACACCCTCCTAGCCGACGTAATGGCCACCAAAAACGCCACCTTACAGGAAAGGTGACGCAAGGAGGCCTCTCGAAGTGGTTCATACGGCGAGCCCATCAAGGACCGCAAGACAAGGGGAAGGTCCAAAGTAGGGTAGCGATGGACAATCGGTGGGGCGATATTGGTCGCACCTCGTAGGAAACGCCGAATATGCGGGTGAAGAGTCAGGGACGCCGTTCCTGGGCAAG
Source organism: Thermophis baileyi (assembly GCA_003457575.1). Lineage (NCBI taxonomy): Eukaryota > Metazoa > Chordata > Lepidosauria > Squamata > Dipsadidae > Thermophis > Thermophis baileyi. The sequence continues at coordinate 731,014 of QLTV01004090.1, read as the reverse complement.
ACAAAACAGATGACAGAGCCGTGACCTGGCGACGCAACGTGTTTGGGCTAAGCCCATTGTCCAGTCCATGTTGGAGAAAAACGAGAACGTTAGCGATCGACGCCTCTGACGGAACGACGGGCACCGAATCGCACCATCTGCAAAAGGCCCGCCAAGTAGCATCATATATGCGGGTCATCAAAGGCCGGCGGGAAGCTTGCATGGTAGTGATGACCGCAGATGGAATCTTGTCTTTCCTTAGAGCGACCCGCTCAAGCGCCAGGCGGTCAGTTTGAACCACTGCGGGTTCGGGTGGATCAGCGACCCCTGGCTGAGCGCATCCGGCCTCTGAGATAACCTCCAGGGAGGAGAAACAGAGAGAGTCTGCAGATCCGCAAACCACGGTCTGCGAGGCCAGAAGGGTGCTACATATATGACCTCCGCCTTCTCGAGCAGGATTTTCCGGACAACCCAAGAAATCAGAGGAAGCGGCGAGAACGCGTAGAGAAGACCTTTGGGCCACGGGACTCGTAGGGCGTTGGTTCCCATAGCCCCCGGAGCTGCAAAGTGAGTGAAGTAGGCGCCGATCTGGGCATTGAGCGGTGATGCAACTTATCACCGGCATCCCGAATTTGTCCGTCAGCTCCCTGAACAGATCTGGATGCAATCGCCATTCGGCCTGATCTAGTGATGACCGGCTGAGCCAATCGGCCTGAACATTGGCGGCGCCCGAAATGTGGTCCGCCCGTAGGGAGAGTAGATGTTCTTCCCCCCAGAGGGTCAGCTGTCGAGCCTCGGCCATGAGCGCTCGGGACCTGGTGCCCCCCTGGCGGTTGACATGCGCCTTGGCTGCCACGTTGTCAGTCATCACCAACACATGGTGTCCCGCCACCAGCGGCTGAAAGTGCCGGAGGGCCAGATGAATCGCCCGGAGTTCTAGCCAGTTGATGGGATGCTTGCGCTCCTGCTCGGTCCAGTGACCTTGGACCATGTGAGTCCCCATGTGAGCGCCCCAACCTGGCAAACTGGCATCCGTAGTCAGGACTAGCCGTTCCGGTTCCCAAATTAGTCCCCCGTTGAGAAGAGCTGGGGATCCCCACTAGCTGAGAGACGCCAAGACCTCCGAAGGAAGGTGCACCCTGGCCGGAGAGGTGCCTCTGCTGGACTTCTGAAACGGTAAGAGGAACCATTGGAGGCCGCGGGAGTGGCCCCGGGCCCAGGGCCCAATGGCGAAAGTGGACACCATTTTCCCCAAAAGGGTGGACAAAACGGAAATCTGCACCGACCGGTCCCTCTGAATAATTGACACCAATGTCTGGATACTGGCCCGTCTTTCAGGGGAGAGATACACCCTGCCCTGCACTGAATCTATCACAGCTCCCAAATGGAGCAACCTGGTACTAGGGGTGAGATGGCTCTTCTCCACATTAATGGAGAACCAGTGGTGTTGCAGGACCTGGAGCGTGGTCTTAACATCCTCTCGACCCGAGAGGTAGAAGATGACTGGACCAAGATGTCGTCCAGGTAGCACTGGACACGCACGGGAATCGCCCTTAACACCGCGGCAAGCGCCGCCAACAGTTTAGTGAAAACCCTGGGCGCAGATGACAGCCCAAAGGGCATCGCCCGGTACTGGTAAGGA
>QLTV01004090.1:705086-715702 GCA_003457575.1 Thermophis baileyi | reverse complement strand
CTCCAGAGGGCTCCTGGGGCTGGGGGAAGGCAAAAACGCCGTCGTTTTTGCGAAAAATGGCCCGTTTTTTGCCTGTTTTCTGCAAAAACAGTGTTTTTGCCTTCCCCCCAGCCCCCAGGAGCACTCTGCAGACCTCCCAAACCCTCTGCGCACCCCGTTTTTGTGAAAAATGGGCCGTTTTTTGCAAAAACTGGGGTGTTTTTTCTCTCCCCCAGCCCCCAGCAGCACTCTGCAGACCTCCCAAACCCTCTGCGTACCCGTTTTCGCATGGGAAGAAAAAAAAAGTTTTTGCCCTCCCCCAGTCCCCAGGAGCACTCTGCAGACCTCCCAAACCCTCTGCGCACCCCGTTTTTGTGAAAAATGGGCCGTTTTTTGCAAAAACTGGGGTGTTTTTTCTCTCCCCCAGCCCCCAGCAGCACTCTGCAGACCTCCCAAACCCTCTGCGTACCCGTTTTCGCATGGGGCAGGGCTTCGGGAGGCCAAAAATGGCTGTATTCGGTGTATAAGAGGCACCAACATTTCCACCCTTTTTTGGGGGGGGGAAGTGTGTCTTATATGCTGAAAAATACCGTATATATGAGTCTGAGATCACCTTTGGACTGTCATCACTGTGTTACCAATAGAACACAATGTTTTGTATTTCTTTCTGGGCGTGCCCTACAAAATCTGCTATGCTGTGTGACTCATCCTCTCCATGTGAAACCTCAAATCCACAGAATCTTTGCCCATTTTAATTAAGCAACTTAAAGTTTCAGTATCTAAGGCAACTGGATCAAATAGACCAAATCTATTCATTCCAGAGATATAACACAAGAAGTGATACATTAAATAGTTGTACTTTAGAAGCCAATGTCAATATGTGACAATTACTGCTCTACTGCACATTCTGTGAGATCCAGAAAGCATGAAGAAGATGCCCTTTTATTACGGTATGTTTTCATTGTGAACTTTAAGAATTACATCCATAAGTAAATCACTGGAGGCTTTTAAGAAGAGACTGGACAGCCACATGTCCGGAATGGTGTAGGATCTTCTGCTTGAACAGGGGGTTGGACTGGAAGACCTCTAAGATCCCTTCCAACTTTGTTATTCTGTCATTCTGTTAAATCTAAATATTGGGAGTTTAACCTGGAACATTAAAAGCTCCAGACCTGACATAATTAGAATAAAAATGTATTTAGGGGGTATAAGACTGTGTTGTTTTCAAGCAGGACAGTATAAGGCTCTGCCTACAAAGAAAAAGTTGAGGAAATAAAATAAAAAAGCATTACATATATTTTGTGGCAAGGTAATAAATTACCTTGTACAGAAAGTATGGGTCTGTACCACAAAGATAAAAACAAAAAAATCCTGTATGTATATTACAAAAAAAGATGGCAATGCTATTTTGACCATTTTTAATTTGTTTGATAAGACACAAGCCAAGCATTCTCCACAAACTTGGACTGAATCTCGTTGGACTGTCAAAAAGAAAAAAACTATTATTAAAATGTAATTCTAATGTATAAAACACCTACACTTTTCTGCTTCTGTATAGTTTTAAAAGCCCTCCCACAATCTTAAAAGCTATAAATAATAACAAAGATTACACAAAACAAAGAAAGCACTACTTAGTAGGTTCTGAATGTACTTAGTATGTATATGAACTCTGTCACTCCTCTTGTCAACTCCCTGTGACTCATAGCATCTTCTTAGGAAATCACCAGTAGGCTCACAGGTAGACCACAGCCATACAGAGATGCTATTTATGAGAACCTAAACTGTATCAACGTGACCCATCAGCAATAGGAAAGGGCAAGATATGGCCGTTGAGAAAACTCAATCTTTGACTAGACAGCAAAACTAGTGGTGATAGATTATGGGCACTGTAATCCAATAAATCTAGAGAATCATGGCACTTTTCAAGAGTTTAAAATGCAACAGTAGTATGACTTTAGTCAACTCTCCTGCTTACATACATTGTCTACCCACAAATCTGATTCCATTCCTGCATATTCTCAAAATAATTTCAAAGGAATCAGAAGGAAATAAAGGCATACTAGGAACATTGGCTGGTCCAAATAGTTACTTATAAGATTATGCAAAAAGAAAATTGTTCTTTTATTAAATCATTAGTACTTCCTGGAGCTAGAAGTTATTCTTCTCATTACTCTTGTTTAGTGTTTATGTTCAAAAATATTCCAAACAATGCAAAAAGCCCAGCTAACTAGCACAAGGCTTATCTCTGCAATTCTCCTTCTCTAAAAGCTCAGATGCATAACAGATGCTTCAGTGCATTACATTTCGTATGTCTGGGGCTGACTGAACCCATACACAATCTTGCTTAATACCCATGACAAATAATAGAATTTGCCTCTAATAATTCAAATAATTGCAGAGAAATCACCTCAGGAATTTGTTTGAATTAATCTTCCTTCACACCTGCTTCTTCAATGTAAGCTTCTCTTATAGAACACCTTAGTAATGCCCTCTTAATTATCTGCTCTCCAAGGTTACTGAGATAGCATTCAGGCAGCTGGCACAGTTTCTCTTTCACAATTAGGATGCTCACAAGATGGAAAATTGTATTTGTCTGTGACTGAAACAATGTGTCAAGATGGCATCTCATCCATCTTGTTGCTCTTTGTTAGGGTGGTTAGCTTGGGTTTGTCTGGGTTTAATTCAGAGTTGTAAATATCATACTGAAATAAAGAGCAGCTGGTACAATTTCTGAATTCTGTGAAAAAACGAAGGCTCTTTTAAATGTTCTTCTATGTGAGGTCATCTAATAATTAGTAGAGACAGGAAGACATTCAAAAAAAGTTACATCTACTCCACAAAATGGCACTGTACTATCCTCATTTATTATTTGTACATAAGAAATCATGACCAAATTAACTGTAATTGTATGATTGATGTTTAAGCAGGGTTATGTAAGGGTAACTGTTAATATGCTGAATTACTTCCTTATGGCAAAAAAATAATTGATTTAAACAAAACATGGATAGAAAAAAATTATATGAGATGAATATACATTTATGTATTTTTATATACATAAATTAAGATGTTCACAGGAAAGATGCATGCTCGGGAAGAGACAAATTTGCCTTTGATAGAATTATGATAAAAATTCACTTCTGTGTATTATCTAAACCAGTGTTTCCCCATCTCATCAATTTTAAGATGTGTGGACTTCAATTCTTGGAATGCAGGGTGTTGAATGCTGGCTGGAGAATTCTGGAGAAGTTGAAGTCCACACATCTTAAAGGTGCTGAGGTAGAAAAACACTGAAAACAACATTAAAAAAATGATGATATATTAAGCAGACTGATACTGACAAGGCATATCACTGCTTGTAGTTAAAATATACAGTATATGCTTCGGAATCTCATAATCTTTTCAGTAGGTTACTAACAGAACAAACAAAAATAGATTGACAAAGTACAGAAATAACCAAATTTTGCTGTGGTTTTTGCTGATTCAAAGGAGGGGAGCATTAATTTTCAATTCCAGTTTTTCCCGTTGTTCCAAATTAGATTTTACTAACATGAACTAAGCATAATTATTATCCCTAATCTTCAATCCATGATCAGAAGGATACAAAGAGGATATTAATAGACAAAATATGGCTAACAAGTTTTGAAATAATAGATGATACATGAATCTTTCAGCTTTTTCTCATCTGTATTGAAAATCTGTACAAAGTTCAAAGCTGTATAAAACTTTCTACAACACTGGAGCTGCTAAAGGGAGCAAAAACTATCTATAAGATGTAGAGAGAATTCTGGGGGTTGAAGTCCACACAACTTGACACAGTTGCCTAGCTTGAGAAACACTGATCTATAGTTAGGTCAGATTTCTATAGGTCTTACATTCACTCCTAAATTGGTTGCTAACTTGTATAAAGGACTCACTGGTAAAAGGTCAGTACTAGATATATTTTTATTTCATAGTTGCCTAAGGGTTAACAAAACTTAGCCTTGTATACATGACCCTCGCAATGGGATCAGTGATGAGTTGCTACCGGTTCGGACCGGTTCGCGACAACCAGTGGTGGAAATTCGGCCACGGTCACCGAACCGGTACTGAAGGCTGGCTTGCCACGCCCAAACCGGTTCCCCGGTCGCCGCTGCTTGAAAGCGGCTGGCAAATAACCCTCTGCACATGCGCAAAGGCTTCTGCGCATGCGCAGATGATCAGTACCCAGATGTGACGCACTTCCGAACCGGTAGGGAAGGTAAGAGAAACCCACCCCTAAATGGGATGACCAAGTTACTATTCTAGTTCAATCAACAGAAATAAGAATAGTAAGCAAGAGGAAAATTAAATTTATGTGGCTATCTCAGAGGAAATGACTCTGGGAGTGTACAATAATCAAATAAAAACAATATGTGTATTTACGACAACTCTCCATGTCCTTCTATACTTGCAAACAATCCTTGCTTCTATTTTCTTCATACACCATTTAATATATCATTTTTGTTCTCTAAACATCTCACCATTAGCCTGAACTCTATCAAAACACAACTTTCTTAGTTTTTGTTCTTCATCTCAGCCTATTTATTCTTCCTTCTTCATTTGCTTGGGATACAGTCCTCATTCATTTTATGTGACTAAACAACTTCAATATACTTTCTTGATTCTTATTAATCACTTTTGTGTTTGAACCACATTTATTTATCACTCATTTATATTTCCTTTCCATGTCATTGTTTTAATACCCATTCCAAAAAGAAGGAAGAGGAAACAAGAAAAATAAAAGGCACAAAATTAACCAGGGAAAAAAATCAAATAAAAACATACTATCTGTGATAAGTAATTCAGCCTAATTTTTAAATACTTTGAAAAGTAATCCTTTTTATGTGTACTTGTTATTCAATAAATCTATAAATTTTATAATGCCTTGGTAAGACCACACTTGGAATATTGCATCAAGTTTTGGTTGCCACAATATAAAAAAGATGTGGAGACTCTAGAAAGAGTGCAGAGAAGAGCAACAAAGATAGAGGACTGGAGGCTAAAATAATATGAAGAATGGTTTCAGGAATTGGGTATGTCTAGTTTAATTAAAAGAAGGACTAGGGGTAACATGATCACAGTGTCCCAATATCTAAGGAGCTGCCACAAAGAAGAGGGGGTCAACCTATTCTCCAAAGCACCAAGGCAGGACAAGAAGCAATGGATGGAAACCAGTGGTGAAATCCAATTTTTTTTACTACCGGTTCTGTGGGCGTGGCTTGATGGGCGTGGCAGGGTAAGGATACTGCAGAATCTCCATTCCCACCCCACTCCAGGGGAAGGGGACTGCAAAATCTCCATTCCCACCCCACTCTGGGGCCAGCCAGAGGTGGTATTTGCCAGTTCTCCGAACTACTCAAAATTTCCGCTACCGGTTCTCCTAACTACTCAAAACTTCCGCTACCGGTTCTCCAGAACCTGTCAGAACCTGCTGGATTTCACCCCAGGTGGAAACTAATCAAGGAGAGAACCAACCGAGAACTGAGGAAAAATTTCCTGACAGTTAGAGCAATTAATCAGTGGAACGACTTGCCTCCAGAAGTTGTGGGTGCTCTAACACTGGAGGTTTTTAAGAAGAGATTGGACAATCGTTTGTCTGAAATGGTATAGGGTTTCCTGCTAGAGCAGGGGGATGGACTAGAAGACCTCCAAGGTTCTTTCCAACTCTGTTATTGTTTCTGTTAATAAGTCTGATAGTAAAAGTTCCTCAACACACAGTCACATCTTAAACCATATTGATATTTGTAGCACCACATTAACAATTAAACCAAAATAAAGATTTATTATCCTTAGCCACTTATTAATATGATATATTCCAGACTTTTTATATAACTAATAAATAATATTCATGTTAGTCATACTGTTTATTTAAAAAAGAACTCCCAGTTGGCAATGGGATTAGTTGAATTTGCAATGACAGTTTTCTTGCTGGTTAAAGGGGTATCTCCTCTTTTTGTCACAGCTCTATCGGCAAGCAGAAAACTGATTTTATCTTTAATTCATAGTGTTTTATAGTGATAAATTATTGGGCAAAAGTTGAGACGGCAAAGAGAATAAGGCACTCCTGTCTTCTTCTACAGGAAGCTTCTCAAGGGAGCTAAAAGACAGCTGAGCTAAATCACAAGCAAAAGTAAACCAGAAAGTTAGATAGTGTTTATCACTTTAAAAGCTCTTTTTCATGATTTACAGAATTTTGGAATGTGAATAAAAACTTTCATGAATTGTGTGAATCACACCATGTTGGAGCTGAAGCAGATATTTTATGCTTTAAATTAGAAAAAGGCAATGTTAAAACCTGAATCATTGATTTGTACAAAACATGAATTACAGTTATGTAATTTAAAATAAACAACATGCCATGGATGTTGAAGCAATGCTGAAATCAAATAAAGATGTTCACGATGAAGGATTTATTATATAGAAATAATTTATGGTTTTTAAACATTCCATTTAATGTCGAGGATGATTAGTTGGTAGCAATCTTTATAGAAACATATGGGGGGGGGGGGGGAGGTTAATATTGTAGCTGGAATACAACTTGAAGTTGAAACAAATTGTATGGATTTTCATTTCTACTCAATACAAAATTCCAATCCAATTGTTGAGAGATTTTTACAAGCTATAGCATAGGTCTTTTCTTGAATTTATCTCAGTAGCATGGATTTTTATAACTGAATACAAAGAATATATATTTTTCCAGACTTGCCTTCTCTTTATTAGCTGTTCAGAAGCACAGGAAATTCTATAAAGTTTGTTTGGCGACCATATAAGTGAAGGGTTTTCCTTCTAGCATTGTTTTATTTATCCCTGGGTATTAGGGTGGATAAGGTTTGTTTGTTTGTTAATTTAAAGACCACTGAGGAATTTATTGTTCTGAGGTCATCTAAAGTTCCTTCCTTCCTTCCTTCCTTCCTTCCTTCCTTCCTTCCTTCCTTCCTTCCTTCCTTCCTTTTTCTTTCATTTTTTCTTTTTTCTTTCTTTCTCTTCCTTCCTTCCTTTTTTCTTTTTTTCTTTCTTTCTCTTCCTTCTTCCTTCCTTTCTCTTTCTTCTTTCTTTCTTTCTTTTTTTCTTTTTTCTTTCTTTCTTTCTTTCTTTCTTTTTCTTTCTTTCTTTCTTTCCATCCATCCATCCATCCATCCATTCATTATTTTTATTTTTATAGGTATTTGAGCCACACTGAGCCACATATTACTGTGATTTGAAGGCTGGCAAAGATTTTGATGAGGTAAGCTATCATCTAATTTTCTTTTTCAGTGTTGGTACTAAAATGTTGATAGCAACCATGTCACATAGACTATAGGTCTATATAGACTATAGGTGATATTACTTCAATTGTCCATCTTATAGTCTGATTTTCCTGCCTTTACCCTTGGTTATTATTCAAACACAGTCATCACTGTTTCTTCTAGGTTAATGTTTGTTCATATTTGTTAAATGTACACTATGCATGCAATACAATTGCACAGCCTTTATTTTGAAGTCGACTGCTATTTATTTTTCAATGTACATACATGTGAGAGTACCTACACATCTTCACAGAATTGGTTCAGCCTTCTATAACAGTTCCAGTTTCTCATGTAGCCCCTTGGCAAAATTAATTACCCACTACTGGACTAAATGGATTCAACTGTTAGATGGCACACTGAATGGGCAACCTTCTTAGATTGGAGGTGAGGGGAAGTGCTGAATCCGAACCACGAACATTTTCAGAGATCAGGGAACAGACCTGTTTTACTGGAGTAGAGGGGAAGCAGAAAGTCTAGATGAAGAATAAACTTCATGAAAAGAGCAAAACTATGTGTCTTTGCACTAACAGTGAGATAAGTGCTGAACCTTGGTTCAGAAATCAATAAGTACTAAGTAAATGTACTCCTAAAACTTTAAAGGTTGTACTTGGGAGTCCCAACATTAGTCAGGACCACCTACTGAGGAAAGTGACATTTTCAATCAGATTCCTTTAAGATATTTTAGTCTGCTTTGTGGAGTCTCGTATTTTGTGTGTGTCTATTAATCGTTTCAAGGGATTTGCCTCTGTTTTTTTTTATCAGAAGTTTTTTATTCACCTTCTGCAAATACAATGATTATATATTTTTGTTCCATCTAATCTATCTGAAGCTGTTGGATGTTGCAGTTTGTTGTACATACATGCTGAAGTATCTAAATTTTGATTCTGTGACCATGGAGATGCTGCAACAGTTGTAAGTGTGAAGATTGGTTACAGGTAGTCCTCGAATTACAACAGTCCATTTAGTCACTGTTCGAAGTTACAACGGCACTGAAAAAAGTAACTTATGACCATTTTTCACATTTATGACTGTTGCAACATCCCCATGGTCACGTGATTTACATTTGGCTGCTTGACAACTGGTTCATGTTTATGTCGCCTGCAGTGTTCCGGGGGTCATGTGATAATCTTTTGCAACCTTCTAACAAGCAAAGTCAATGGGGAATCCAGATTCACTTAACAAACGTGTCACTAACTTAACAACTGCGGAGGTTCATTTAACAAATGTGGGAAGAAAAGTCATAAAATGGGGCAAAACTCACTTAACAAATTTCCCACCTAGCAATGTAAATTTTGGGATCAATTGTGGTTGTAAGTTGAAGACCACCTATACAAGTGACTGTTTTCAGTGCCATTATAACTTTAAACAGTCACTAACTGAATGGTTGTAAATTGAGGACTGCCTGTATGAATTTCTGCTTATGTACACTTGACTAATAAGTTTGTTTTTCTCTTGTACAGGAATATGAGTTTAAAAGACTTAACATTTTAAATTTCAGGTATTTGCCTTCTTTCTTGACTTCCTCTTTCTCTTCATTTCATACGTATGTATTTTTCTTTTCCTACTTTCATTCAGTAATTCATGTTCTGTACTACCTTTAGTTCTCTTACATTTCAACTTGTAATCTTGTACCTCCTATAGTTGTTTCCATGCGGAACCACAGAAACTGAATTCCATTGCTCATCATGCCTTTCATCAGTCAAAATCTTTACATAATTTTAACACCAAAATAAAAACTGCCTGTTTCTAATCTAACTTAGAGTTGCACTTAATTTTTCTCATTCTTCTCTTTATTTTAATGCTAATTAAAAATTAAAATCTAAAATATTGTCTTACCATGTTGTGTCTTCCTCCATTCCTCTTTTGGCACAGTGGGTTATTACTCTAGGACTGTTTATACACTTTGTGGGTCTGCTTGCATTCATTCCCCTTAAAAAAAATAGAAGTCTCTGTTGAACATTTACAAGGGAAAAAACCCTGACAAACTACAAAAATGCAAGCAGAAATGAAGTGAGCACAAAATTTACTGAAGTTTACTGATAAAAAGTGTCATAACCACAATAAAACAAGAAAACTACTGGGTAAGTATATTCATACTTAGCAGTTGGTTTGATATATTGTTTATAAAATATGTCAAATACTTTTTAGGTGTTTCTTTATAAATGAAATATTATAGATTGCTATGTGGCCTGGAAAAAATATTGATCAGTTAAAATGATGTGTGTTATTTATTTTATTTATTTGATTTCTTTAGCCACACATCCCAACAAATGAATCTTGGCATCCTGTTGGATTAGCCTACAAGATCACGTACAGGTAATCCTCAACTTACAACCATTCATTTAGTGACACTTCAAAGTTATAATGGCACTGAAAAAAGTGACTTATGACTGGTTCTCACACTTACAACTGGCACAGCATCCCATGGTCATGTGATCAAAATTGGTAACTGCCATGTATTTAGGACAGCTGAAGTCCCAGGATCATGTAATTGCCATTGGCAACTTTCCCAGCCAGCCTCCAACAAGCAAAGTCAACAGGGGAAGCTAGATTCGCTTATCAACTGTGTGATTCATTTAATGACCATAGTGATTCTCTTAATGACTACAGCAAAAAAGTCATAAAACTGCACATGATTCACTTAACAATTACCTCACTCAGCAATGAATTCCCAGTCCCAATTATGGTCGTAAGTCAAGAATTACCTGTAAATAAATTTAGAGAAGGTACAAGTATAAAAAGTGGAAAGAGGGGGAAATAACTAAGGCAGAATATCAGCAAATAGCCCAAGCCTGTAAAGATGAAGTGAGGAAAGCTAAGGCTCACAATGAACAAAGGCTTGCGACAAAAATAAAAAATAACAAAAAAAAGCTTCTTCCAACATATTAAAAACAAGAAAAAATTCAAGGAAACAATTGGTCCATTGCTGGGAGAAAGTGGCAAGAAGGTGAAAAGCAACAGGAAGAAAGCAGAGTTACTTAACTCATTTTTTGCATCTGTCTTTACACAAAGGCAAAAAACAGTCCAACCTATCAAAAAAAGCACCACAAAAAACATATTAGGAACACAAGTTAAAATAGGGAAGAAAATGGTAAGTGAACACCTGTCTACCCTAGACGAGTTCAAATCACCAGGACCGAATGAATTACACCCCAAGGTTCTGAAGGAACTGGCAGACGAGATCTCAGAACCACTGAACTATATCTTTCAAAGATTCTGGAGCCCCGGGGAACTGCCAAATGACTGGAAAAGAGCTGATGTAGTTCCCATCTTCAAAAAAGGAAAAAAAAAGAGCCAGGAAACTACAGACCTATCAGCCAGACCAAAAAACAA
>QLTV01004090.1:686412-704704 GCA_003457575.1 Thermophis baileyi | reverse complement strand
TTCAACATCTTCATCAATGACTTGGACGAGGGGATAGAGGGTGAACTCATCAAATTAGCAGATGACACCAAGTTGGCAGTAATAGCAAACACTCCAGAAGATAGGCTCAAGATACAAAAGGATCTTGACAGATTTGAACATTGGGCGCTATCTAACAAAATGAAATTCAATGGTGAAAAAAGTAAGGTTCTACATTTAGGCAAGAAAAACAAAATGCACAGGTACAGTATATGTCCGTGATAGCGAACCTGTGGCATGCGTGCCACAGGTGGCACGCGGAGTCATATCTGAGGGCACATGAGGCGTTGCCCTATGTCAGCTCCAGCGCGCACGTGCGCGCTGGCCAGCTGATTTTCAGTTTTCCAGAGGGTGGGGGAGGCTGTTTTTGCCCTCCCCAGACTTCAGGAAAGCCTCTGGAACCTGTGGATGGTGAAAAATGGGCCCAACGGGCCTACCAGATTCCCGGTAGGCCCGTTGGGCCATTTTTTGCCCTCCCCAGGCTTCAGGTAAGCCTCCATAGGGCAAAGCCTGTGGATGGCGAAAAACGGGCCCAATGGGCCTACCGGAAGTTCATTTCTGAACTTCCGGTAGGCCCGTTGGGCCCGTTTTTTACCATCCACAGGCTCCGGAGGCTTTCCTGAAGCCTGGGGAGGGTCAAAAAACAGCCCAGCGGGCCTACCAGAAATTCAGAGGCTTCAGTGAGGTCTGTGCACATGCGCACGGGGGGCAGCATGGGGGGTTGTGCGCGCATGCGTGGGGGGAGGGCATTGCATTATGGGTGTGGGCACACACACGCGCGCCCTTTTGGCACCTGAGCAAAAAAAGGTTCGCCATCACTGGTATATGAGGTACCTTGCTCAACAGTAGTAACTGTGAGAGGGATCTTGAAGTCCTAGTGGACAACCATTTAAATATGAGCCAGCAGTGTGCAGCAGCTGCCAAAAAAGCCAACACAGTTCTAGGCTGCATAAACAGAGGGATAGAATCAAGATCATGTGAAGTGTTAATACCACTTTATAATGCCTTGGTAAGGCCGCACTTGGAATACTGCATTCAGTTTTGGTCGCCACGATGTAAAANCTGGAATAGCATGAAAGAATTTCCATGTTTTTATGATTGTTCATGATAGCAGCGTTCCAATATCTCAGGGGCTGCCACAAAGAAGAGTGAGTCAAGCTATTCTCCAAAGCACCTGAGGGTAGAATAAGAAGCAATGGGTGGAAACTAATCAAGGAGAGGAGCAACTTAGAACTAAGGAGAAATTTCTTGACAGTTAGAACAATTAATCAGTGGAACAGCTTGCCTCCAGAAGTTGTGAATGCTCCAACACTGGAAGTTTTTAAGATGTTGGATAACCATTTGTCTGAAATGGTGTAGGGTTTCCTGCCTACGCAGGGGGTTGGACTAGAAGACCTCCAAGGTCCCTTCCAACTCTGTTATTCTATTCTATTCTATTCTGTTCTATTCTATTCTATTCTATTCTATTCATGCAAGTATTTCCAGAGTTTAATGCTGTATTACTATTAATTTCCTGAGACACAACAGTTTGAAATATGGCTAAATAGTTTAACTTAATGTGGGATTATGTTTTACAAATACAACAAATCCTCTGCTTTATAACCAATATAAATCATTGTTCTTAATATATGATTCTCAATATTGAGAATATTTGCAAGAGCTCTATTTATTTACGTATAAAAAATTATATAGCCACTCAGCTTTATGTGACATAAAGCTAGGCAACTTATGAATATTATGCTGGTTTGATTTCCACTTGCTATGTTATTCAACAATACAATATTTCCTCAACTTCAGTGTCCATCTCTCTATTAATTTTTTACTTATTCATGAAATGTATAGGCTGCCCCAATCAATCATGATTCCTAGCTTACAAAATAAAGCACAATGCATGAAAGCACAAAGATAACAAGTGGGGGGGAAAGATTCTGGAGAAACAATGCCAATTTTTAAAACACACAGATATATATACTGTATACACATGAAAGTACATCACACATTCTAACCCAAAGACAGGGGAAATAACCAGGTCTTGAGGGCTTGTTTAAATAAGGTCAGAATGGGGCCACATGAATCTCAGGGGAAATGCAGGTCTAGAGGGCAAGTACTGTTTTAGCAAGTACTTGACTTAAATAATTCAAACTGCAATCTGTCTCTGAGGAACAAATATCAGAAGGCAGTTTTCCTACTTTTCTGACTGAATTAGCTGACCAGAAAGTAACTTTGCAAGCAATTTGCACATGCAGGTACTTTTCTGGATGTAACTAATCTAATCAGTGAAGGAAGCGGTTACAGTGTACTGCTTAATCTGTAAAAGAGATACATAAACAAATAGGCTTATGTTCCCGGCACTGTTAATAAAAGCAATTCTGGTTCCTAGCAGATTCACAAGCATCTGGCTTTGTTGTTATGGCTACTTGAGCCAAAATGTTAGGATAAACATCAAAGAAAAAGTGCAAGATGCAGGCAAATGTGAAAAGAGGACCAGCATATCTGATCACTTTTGGAATACAGTTGCATATATGGATGGACTTCAATAGGATTTATTCTTAAATGCAAATGGAACTGGATAATAAAACAACATAAATTCAATTAGCTGCCACAAAAACAATCCATGTTTGAATATTCTTATTTGCTTCATTTGCCAGCAGCTTTTCATGCAATTGTAATTACAAAAGAAAAAGGAGAGACTGAAATAAGCATCTAGATTGTGAGCATTAATTTTGGAAAATTTCAGATCCAAAAGGCAAATCTGAAGACATATCTTTTACAGTCATACTACCCCCAAAAACCAATATATTAATTCTCATATATTGTGGGATTATACCTAACAATTCCAATAGGGCAAAGGGGAACAGGGATTTTTGTTCCAGACAACTGTCATGAAGCCTCTGAGCTCTGCCATACCACTGGTCTTTCCATTTCTAACATCCAATGTATTATAAAATCCAACATGCACCTGCATATCATCTTCACCACTGCAAATCTATGCTGCTTTCAGGCTTATGAGTATATGCTTGTGGGCTGCAGCATATAGAGATTTTTTTTAGCTTTTTTTTTTTTAAATGTATTGTTTTATCATAGAAAATAAAATACAAAACAGTAAAACAAACAAATAAAACAAAACAGTAACATACCTTCAACCCTAACAACAATAACAAAGGAAAAAAATAGTGTACAAAAAGGAGAAAAAGTGGTCAATTTTCTTTAGCCAATAGTCTGATGTTCAAACTACCCAACAGCTGATCACAAATGGTGAACCAATGAATGCTCACTTTTATGGTTTCAAATGGTCAACTATGTACTGAATATACTGCTTCTCCCTCATGGTGGATATAGCATCCAGGCATGGGTTAATTCCGTCTGCTCTCTGATTGGACTGAGTCTGTCAAAGCTGTTCAGGTCCCGCCCTTGTTGCTATGCTTGACAGCTTTTTCACTCAGTCACTCAGCAAGGACGGTTGTGCCAATCTTTCCTCCTGTGGCAATTGACCTGTTACTGGTTGCTATTCCACCTGTGCAGCTTTGAGTAGAATTAGAGGTGTTTCGTTGTGGATTGTTATCCGAAAACTGCGAACTGTGAGTTCTGAAACTTTATTTCTGAGGCTTGAGCGTCGGCTCCTCTGCCTCAGGCAGCCTGTCATCGCTACCTGACTTTGTGAGCCGATCGCGGCTTCTGTTATCGTCTTGACATTGCGGCTTGCCTTTTTTTGCCTTCGGAGTGCCTAATTAGCAAATTAGAGTGGCGGTGGACTTCGACCCGATTTGACAGCCGTCTGGGCTGTTGGATCAGTGAAAGTCGTGCCGTTCCGAAGATTGGCAGTTGCGGTGGCCATTTTAGAGTGCCGGAGGCCATTTTAAAGCTCCGATTACACCAGACGAGTGCCGTTTGAACTGTCATTACTCGGAATCTGCCCTAAACTCCAACGGCTGCCCAGGGAGTGCGAATTCCTCCCTTTGAAGCACGAAAAGTGCGGAGTGCCGAGAGGGAGGGGGTAGCGACCCCTCCTAGACAAGCCTACCCAGGAAAGCTGCTAATTTCAGAAAGGATTCGGTGGAGATTTTTACGCTCCCGCAATTAGCAGCTTGCTATGCCCCACCAGGGCACGGCAAAGGGGGTAAAGGCTTAGCCACGCTCCAAAAGGGCACAGCTCCTCAAATATAGTGCCATGCCCCACCAGGGCACGGCTGAACTGCTAATTCAAGCTAGGCAGATTTACAGTGCCACGCTCCACCAGAGCAGGCAGAGCTATCATGTGGGCCATGTTCCACAAGAGCACGGCAGAGGTTACTCTCCCTTAGCCTCGCTTTGAGGCAAGACAGCCTATCCTTTGTGCTGCCTCAATCAGGTTACCACTGAAGACTCTCGGCAAAGGCAGCGGCCCTACCTTTTGCCACACGTAATGGCATCAAGAGCATCGAGGTCCACCACCTCGGACCCCAGCAAGGGCCACAAGGGCCGTCATAAATCGGGAGAGTCTGACCGCTCCTCGCGTCAGACAAGGAGAGAGGCATCGTCGTCCAGATCTTCCAAAACGGTCAACAATGCAGAACGACATCGCCATAAGGCGTTAGATAAGATTTGTGACAAGGCGGCACAGCGCGAGCACGCACGTATGGGGCCTTCCACCTCGACTGAAGGGGCCCGGAACCTGGGTTCCACGGTTACGAGGAGGGCACTTCCCGCCTAGACTCTATCGTACCAAGCTCCAATGCTGATCTCTGGGGGACTGATTCGGCATTTCTCCCTCTCTCAGAGCGTCCCTTGATAACTGTGGGACGTGATACAGTCACCCCTGAGGCCACTTTCACTCCTACAGCTGCTGGCCTTAGACCTACGGAGGAGTCCTGGCCGGTCTTACCTGAGAATATGCAGGCCATTGTAGCAGAAGCAATACGCCAAGGCATTGCAGCGGATCTCCATCAATCACGGTCAGACTGCCATTGCGGCAGGGATAGTCACTATAGCCACAAACACTATTCGGAATCTATTCCGCCAGTCTACCATACTACTGCTTATGAACAGGGATCTGACCATTCTTCTAGGGACGATCAGTCTCAGGCTTCAGAGGGAGACGGGGATCCAGACTTGGAGTTATCTGAGGATGACAGCAGGCCACTGGAGCAGCCTTCATTCATGGGGCTTTTTCCAATTCACTTGTTCCGATCATTACTGCACAAGGCAAAAATCGTGGCAGGCTTAGCTCCAGTGTCACCTGAACCGGAACAACAGTCGGTTCACGATGTCACTGATCCCCTGTTTTTGGAACATATCTTGGAGGAGGATGTGGTCCCATCTCCAAAACTCTTTGTTGATATCATTACTCGACAGTGGTCAGTTCCTGGCGCGGGCCCCAATCCATTGGCTGTGGAGAGAAAACTGTACAATGTGGCTCCTGACCTATCTAAAACTCTTCAGGTCCCATCCATTGACACTCTGGTAGCTGCACTGCATACTTCCTCTAGTATGCCTGGTGATCCAGCAGAGGCGCTATGTCCGGAGGATCGCAGATCTGAACAGTTGCTACGCGCTCATCAAGCAGCGGCGTGGGCGATTCGCGCCTCTACCACAGTGTCATTTCTCTCTCGCACGTCTCTAATATGGCTGTGCCAGCTACAGGAGAGTACGCCAACCACAGACATTTGTCTGAAACAGGACATCAACAAATTAATTGCGGCAGCTCAATTGACTGCAGATGCGACAATAAACGCAGCCCGTTTTGCTTCAAAATCAATCGGAGCATCAGCGGATGCTGTGGCTCAAAACTTGGCAGGCGGACGCAAGCCACAAATGGCGTTTGGCAACAGCTTCCTTAGCCGGGGATAGTTTGTTTGGTGAATGTTTGGAGCCGTTATTAACGGAATCCAAAGACCACAGAAAGATTCTCCCTTTGATTTCCAGGCATGGTGATTTCAGGCAATCACCATACTTCAGATGCCCGTATCTGAAGTATCGTTCCTCTGGTACAGGTGCCTTTTACCAGAGATTGTTTGGGTTTGCTGGCCATAGGCAGAAGCAACGTAACGAACAAGCGGAAAGGGGACGTCCCTTTAAAACTAGGCGGCCCTTTCGAGGGGGAGGAAGTCGTTCGTTCCGGCACCCTCAGTGATTGCACTCCCAAGCACCCCATCGGAGGCCGGCTGGCCTATTTTGCGGACCGATGAGGGGAGTCCACTTCGGACGCTTGGGTTCGAGAGACCATTTGATCAGGTCTCTCTTGAATTCTACTCCATTCCCCCGAGGCTTTGTCTACGCTGCCTGGTTTCTAAGGTACCGGCCAAGAGGATCGTCATGGAGACAGCTATTCAGCATTTGCTGGATATCCATGCCACCGAGGCCGTCCCTGAGGATCAGCACAGACAAGGATTCTACTCGATATTGTTCGTGGTTCCAAAGGCCTTAGGGGGATGGAGAGTGGTTCTCGATCTAAAAAGACTTAACCGTTATGTCATCTATAAACGGTTTAAAATGCATTCACTGTCTACTATCTTGGAGGGTGTTAGGGAGGGCAACTTCCTTACTTCGATTGACCTCACAGAGGCATATTTACATGTGCCAATTATTCCGCATCATAGACAGTATCTGAGATTCCAATTTGCTGGAGCTCATTATCAATATAGGGCCATGCTGTTTGGACTCTCATCGGCCCCTAGAGTATTCACAAAATTAATGGCGGCCCTCGCGACCAATCTGAGGGCTTTACCCGTGCGTGTCCAGTGTTACCTAGATGATATATTAATTCAATCCTCGTCCCATCTTCAGGCTCAGCGGGACCACCATCCAGGTCTGAGGCACCACAGGTTCTCCATTAATCTGGAGAAGAGCCACTTGACTCCGTCTACCAGACTGCTCCATTTGGGGGCCATTATTGATTCGGTTCAGGGTATGGTGTATCTGTCCCCAGACCGACAGGCTAGTATTAAGGAACTGGTAGTCACCATCAGGAGAGAACTGTCAGCGCCTTTAGCAGTCTTAGCCAAGCTCCTAGGCAAAATGGTGTCAATGTTCGCCATTGTCCCATGGGCCCGTGTCCATTTACGTGACCTCCAATGGTTTCTCTTGCCGTTTCAGAGGTCCGGCAGGGGCACTTCTTCGATCAGGGTCCATCTACCACCGACTGTCCTCTCATCCCTAGCCTGGTGGGGCTCTCAGGCGCTATCCACAGGCAGCTTGTTCCGGGAGCCCAAGCGATTGGTCCTTACAACGGATGCAAGCTTGATGGGCTGGGGTGCCCACATGTCATCCCAAATGGTCCAAGGCCAGTGGAACGCTCGGGACCGCGAGCGCAGTATAAATTGGCTGGAGCTTTGGGCCATTCATCTCACCCTGCGCCATTTCATCCAGGCGGTCACCGGGCACCACGTCTTGATCATGACGGACAACATTGCCAAGGCTCATGTGAACCGCCATGGCGGCACCCGGTCCAAGTCACTGATGGACGAGGCGCATCAACTTTCTCTATGGGGAGAACGACATCTTCTCTCCCTTTGGGCGGATCATATTTCGGGTGTAACCAATGTGCAGGTGGACTGGCTCAGCCAAGCCTTTGTGGACCATGCCGAGTGGCGCCTGCACCCGGCCTTGTTCCGGGAGATGACGGACATCTTTGGTGTCCCAGAAGTGGACCTTTTTGCTACCCCAAGCAACACCCAGCTCAGCAACTACATCACCAGGTTTCCAACCCCAGGAGCGGTAGGTACCAACGCCCTCCGGATTCCATGGCCCAAGGGCCTACTCTATGCCTTTCCACCGCTTCCACTCATACCTCGTGTAATTCGCAAGACCTTAGAGGAGAGGGCGGAAGTCATATTCATAGCGCCATACTGGCATCCGTTTTGTCATGTGGCAGCAATGACTCTTTAACGCTTCATCCAAATATTCGCCATTTCCTGCGGGGAGTGTCTAACATCGCACCTCCGGTAATACACCGCTACCCTACTTGGGACCTTCCGAAAGTTTTGCGGTCCCTGATGGATTCTCCGTATGAACTGCTCCGGGAGGCGAGCTTACATCACCTTACGTGTAAAGTGGCATTTTTAGTGGCCATTACGTTGGCCAGGTTGGCAGCTTTATCGGTCAGGTCGGACTTGTGTATATTCCATATGGACAAGGTTGTTCTTAGACTGGATCCGGCCTTTCTGCCGAAAGTGAATACATGGTTCCATTGGGCGCAGGAGATTATTCTCCCTAACTTTTGCCCACATCCCGTTCACCATTCCGAAAAATGATGGCATACACTTGATGTACGGTGAGCGCTGCGAATTTATATCAAAAGGACTGCAGTGTTTCGCAAGTCCAAATCATTTTTTCTCTCATTCCAACCTTCGTCGATGGGCCGTAAGGTGACGCCATCCACGGTCGGACGCTGGATATGATCGACTATAGCCAGGGCGTACGAGCTTCAATCGCGGCAGGTGCCAGCTCATATAACAGCCCATTCCACGAGGAGTGCTGCGACATCTGCAGCATGGGCGATGCAGGCGTTGCTCGAAGAAGTTTGCCGCGTGGTGACTTGGTTGACACTTTCTCCTTTTGTGCGGCACTATAAAGTCGATGTTTACGCTTCGGCCGAGGCGTCGTTTGGTAGGAGAGTGCTGCAACAGGTCATTAAGGACTAGATCCTCAGCAACAGTCAGGCAACCATTGTCACCCGCCCATTTGGACAGCCAGCTTTGGTATGTCCCATGCCTGGATGCTATATCCACCATGAGAGAGAAGGGGCGTTGGTCTTACCTGATACGTCTCTTCTCCGAAAGGTGGATATAGCATCCAGCCTCGCCTAGTAATATCAAAGCCGACTGTTGGCTTTGGTCCTGCAGGAGGAATGTATTGATTGACTATGGCACAACGGAGTCTGTCGCTTCGCGTCTTCGTTTGAAGCTGTCAAGCATAGCAACAAGGGCAGGACCTGAACAGCTTTGACAGACTCAGTCCAATCAGAGAGCAGACAGAATTAACCCATGCCTGGATGCTATATCCACCTTTTGGAGAAGAGGCGTATCAGGTAAGACCAACACCCCTTTCGGAGGTTACCGTGTATCATGAATTAAGAGCCCTTCCCTCTTCTCAAAAAGAGAAGCAAGTAAATTTCTAGCATCCCCATATAGAATCCCTATTTCTGTTCACATGTGGTTGTAAATATCAGACTGATGCTTTGCAAAGTATTTCTCTCAATAGGCTGCTATGCAGCAATTGTAGGAGAAATTGGCTTTCTCCTATAGGAGAAATTGTTAACTATTAACTGAGAAGCTTCAAAAGCCTTCTGGTTTTCTGCCAGATTAGTGTTACAAAAAGCATTTTAGCAAGCCCTGCAAGGGTGTTGCGTGGCAGCAAATCCTGTGAGAGTACCATGCCAGCAGAACTGTATCTGCTGATTTTTTTTCCTTAGTTGGGTAGCATAAATGCTATAAAGGAACTATGAAAAATGGGAGTTGGCAGGCAGAATCTCCAATGGGAAATAAAACTAGCCACTGATGTAAGATAAACTTGCTGAAATGTGAATTTCATCCTTCTTTTTCTTTGAAGCAAAGGAGAGAAAAGCAAGTGGCTTTTCCAGGGTGGCAAAGAGAAGGGACTTTGAGAAATGTGTGTTTCATCAGCATTGCACAGACAACGGGGCCTTTGAAGTTCAAGAGGAAGGGAAAAAACAAAATACGAAAGCTTAAAAAGTTGAAATGTAGTATATTTTTAATCAATGTTAAAGGTGAAGAGAGAAAAAAGAATCTTGCTGATATAATAAATGAAGACACTGAAAAAAATAGCACTCTTCTATCAATTAATCTTCCCCAAAGCCAGCACAAATTGCCTTTGTTTGTATTTCTGAATGCGTGCCAGGACAGTTGGTGTTACCATATTATGCCCCAAAGCTGTGCAAAGTAGAAAGAACTAGACTCAAAAGCAGCATTGAGAACTTAACTTCATAATTTATACACTATTACCTTTAACTTCATAATATTATACACTACTAACATTTAACTTTATAATAATATACACTATTCGCCTTTAAAATTGTGAAGGTTGTCAGCAATACCAAGCTTTGTTTCTAGCTCTTTTAAACAATATTGTAAGAATTTTTGTAAGATATCCATCTTTCTAAAAGGATTACGTAAGTCTAGACTAGATTTTTTTAGCATACTGGCTGGGGAATTCTGGGACTTGATATCCACACATCTTAACGTTGCTATAGGTGGAAGCGCAGGTCTATGAAGTATTTGATATTTACTACTAGTGCAGGATTGATCAATCTCCCATTTCTCAAACTATACAATGTTACTGTGGAAAGAATAATAATGAGATACCCAAGAAAGCCCCTTTCTATTGTAGCACCTGCCCTCTTGAAAATTATAGCCCCAAGATCTATGTTGCACAAACTGAAATAAACCCACTGCTGCTGGACTTGATGACAATTATAAGAGGAAATGGCAGTTTTGATAAGCTTTTCAGTTCAGCAAAACAAAATAAAAAGAATCCTTTTGCACACAGAAAAAGCAGGAAAGAGATGATTCAAAAAGCATTACTAGTGGAAAGAGGCTGACCTCAACCTGCTATGGGTTTCTACATTTTTGAGCTATTTCAAAAGGCAACCTGCCAGGGATGGTTTTCTTCAGTGTCTGCCTAGCAATGCAGGAGGATTTTCTGAGTTCACAATGGATTCTCAATCAGAAGACAAGGCTTTGCAATTTATTTTAATTCATTTCATTCCTGGACCGTATTGTATAAAGCACTTTCAGCATTTTTGTTGTGGGTTATTAAAACAAAACCCGGAATATGTAACATGGTGCTCAAATGCTCCACTGAGAACCACTGTGTTCATAACCCCTCTCCCTTTGTCTATAAAGTGTCTGATAAGACTGTATTTATTTGTTTTTGTTTGTTTAAATTTATTGTTCACCCAATTCCAATGGATTCTGGGCAGTGTATAAAACTAGGGAAAACTTTTTAAAAAACAGCTTAAAAACATTGAATCCTAGAGGTAGCGCTGACTAAAGAAATCTAATAGACAGCAAAAACAGCAATACAGAACAGGGGCCACTGAACAAATAATAAACAACAGCCCCAAACCTGGGACCAAAGCCAGGTTTTCAAGGCTTTCTGGAACCCCAGGAGAGAGGGTGCCATTCTTATTGCAGGGGGGGTGCTCTTCCAGAAGTGGTGGCTACAACAAAGAAGGTACATTTCCTCAGTCCCACAAGATGGCAATGTTTAATGAAGGGGACCTGGAACACACCCATTCTTCTGGCTCATATTGGGCAGGCATAAGTAGTCAAAGACAAGCAATCTCTCAGATCCCTAGCCCTATTTTATTCAGGGCTTTGTATTAGTAACAACTAGCACTTGAATTGCACTCAGAAACCAACTAGCAATCAATACAGTTCACATAGCCAAGGTGAGAAATGAACACACAAAGAGGCACCCAATACTGCTTATGTTGTTTTGCCAGCTGTAGCTTCTGGGGGTTCTTCAAGGGCATACGTTTGAGAACGTTGTCCAAAAATGATACATCTAGACTTTAATGCAACCCCATTATCTGTAGGTTTATAAACAGAAAAGGGCCACTTGGTGTATTCTAGCGAATGTGTCAATTCAAAGGCATGAAGAAAAAAGGAAAATATTATGTTATTATGGAAAACCAATAAACATAATGTAGAAGCATCTATAATCATGCTAAAAGGTAAAGTTTTTTTAAACATATGTAGATAGATCAATGTATTATTTGCATTCAAAAATATATAAAGGGAAAATTGATGTAATTGAATTAAAAAAAAACGAGACAGGCATCTATAACCTTTCAGAGAGCAATTTCACTCTAGGTTTGGGAATACTGCACACATTAGCAACAAAGATAAAATCAAACTAAATGTCTGAGGTTTCAACAGAACAGGTTCATCCTAGATCCTCTCTAATGATGTTATAATAATCTGCATCCAATCTGCTTCACCCAGTTCTAATTTTAACTATTTGAGATAGCAATAAATGTAGGAATTTACTTACTTTTTCCATATGTGAAATTTCTGGTTATTTTTATTTAAATTACAGAATGGGCTACAAAATATAAACAATGTATGATATTTCTTAAATTATATTCTCTTTATCTATCAATATTGTTGAAATAGAGATCAAGTATCTCTATGTTGAAATATATTGAAAAAGTAAAAAAATATCAATAAGATACTTACATTTTCATATGACTGTATATTCCCTTATGTGGGAGGACTAGTTAAGCCATAATCCTTAACTAAAGATTGGAGTGTACTTAAATATGTTTGTTACATCTGTCCTTAACATAATTTCTAGCATAATCAACACGAAGAAAAGATTTCCCTTTTCTGGTATTAAAAGAAGTAACTGTAGAAAAACCAATCAATTACTGTTTTCAGAAGAATTAATACGTAAGCAGTTTCAAAAGGAATCAAAACAGAGGATTTTTTTAAAAGACTATAAAAATATTATTTTGATTTAAATACAAAAACTGAAGCAATCCATTCATTTCTCATCCAGAATTCTAACCTTATATTACCAAATTCATAGCAGCTGGCGAAACTCAGCAAACTTTCACTTATCTTGCAAAACCAATCAGGTCAGACCTCATTAGAATTTGGATTGGAGACCCCTTGGAAATCCCAAGGCTGGGAAGCTGAGAAAAACATGTCAGAATAAGGCAATGGCAAACCACTTCCATATCCTGGCCAAGAAAACAAATGGACTGTGTAGTCGCCAGGAGTGAAGCTCAACTTAGCTCAAACGACATTTACTTCTTTATTGCCAATATAATATTGTATTAAGAAACGCACTCATTGAGGACCTAAATTATGAAGTTTCACTATACAATCATGAAGCCTTGCTGGCCATAAATCCCATTATTGATTGCTTCCAGATGATCAACTCCTGACCTAATGTTGCCATTCAAAACGCATTTTGCAGAAAAGGCACTCTACAGCATCAGGTTGAGTCCTGCACATTCCAGTGGCATACTTCAGTCTATCATTGGCATCATTGTTACTTGTGCAGAAGATGGGGAAATTAGCAAAGAACTGACCAGCATCCAAGCCTCTAGGTTTTGCCACAATAACATCTCATCAATACAGATTTCTTATATGGTTGACCTTTTTCAGTTACTAGTAACTTCTATATCCGTGATGGCGAACCTATGGCATACATGCCACAGGTGGCACGCGGAGCCATATCTGCCGGCACGCGAGCCGTTGCCCTAGCTCAGCTCCAGCGCACATGTGCGCACCGGCCAGCTGATTTTTGGCTCGTGCGGAGGCTCTGGGAGGGCGTTTTCGGCCTCCAGAGGGCTTCCAGGGGGGTGGGAGAGGGCGTTTTCGCCCTCCCCAGGCTCCAAGAAAGCCTCTGGAGCCTGGGGAGGGCGAAAAACAGGCCTACCGGGCCCACCGGAAGTCAGGGAGCGGGGGAGACCGCACGTGCATGTGCGGGGGGTGGGGCAGCGGGGGGGTGTCATGTGTGCATGCGCAGGGGGGTGGGGCGTGTGGTGAGCATTGAATTATGGGTGTGGGCATGTGTGCGCGCACGATAGAGCGCATGCTTTCGGCACCTGAGGAAAAAAAGGTTTGCCATCACTGTTCTATATTAACCCTGCCACGTGACAGAAATTTACTATTTCTTGCTTTAGAGAAAAGAATTCTGGATTTTTCAATGTAGTCTTTATTACTGGAAACACAGAGAAACTTCATACCAAAGGAAGCAAATGTGTGAATTCTGTTAGTCAGATGCAACATGCATACTGGTGTCTATACATTTATATTTAATTTTTGTTAGATTTACAGTACAGTGTATATTCCACCTTTAAGGTGCTGTGCACAGTATTCTTTCCCCCATTTTTTCTCTACAACAACCCTGTGAGATAAGTTGGGCTAAGGGACACTGACTGACCAAAGTCAACCAGTCAACTTCCATTAACCTCATTCGGTTAGGAGAAAAAAAATACCCAAGTATCCATTGATCAGAAAACACTTTAAAGCCTGAGATTCATTTGTGTATGTGTGTGTGTATATACATATATACAGAGACAAGGCAAGCAGGCAGACAGGCAGCACTAATTTCATATATGACTTCTAGACTATCATTTTCTAAATTAAGGCTGTATAAAAGTGATTTAGAGTGCAATCTATATTGGATCTCCTTCAACTCTGGGTCACCATTTTTCAAATGCAGTTGTTGCTTGATTGAAACTGTTTTAATAATGTGTTATGCTATACACCAATGCAAAGTGTTATCATTGCAGAAGAAACTGAAGGATGTTGAAGAGCATGTGTTTTATTATCTGAACTTGCAGGAACACTATATTCTACAGGATTCTGCAATCTGGGAAAAATTGAAGGCTACTTTAGGTTTCTTTTTTAAAAAAAAACATGGCAAAAGCATACATATGAAAGTATAAGGGTTTTTTAAAAAAAGATTGCCGTTTTTAATTACTTGTGTGCTGAAAATTAAGCTTAAAGAAAAGTGACGGCTGACCCTCAACACAAATGTCTGTCTGCAAATGTTGTCCTCAGACATAAGGTGAACATGGGAAGAAAATGTTACAAAACCAGTTCTGCTACTGTACTCTAAAGATACTTCCACTGATATGAATTACAGTACCACTTAATTAAAATATGCATTATTCAGCAGTACATAGAAACTGCACTCAAGGATAAAATTCCTATGATCACAATCGGAGGGTGGTATATTTAAAAATAAACCAACATATGCCATATTTCTCAATGTCTTGGATTCACTACTGTATCAATTTCACTTCAATTTTGTCAGCACTCAATTATAATTCGCAGATAACCCATTTGAATGCTGATAAGTTATATTTGCATATATTTTTTTGCTAGGAAGAAGAAATGTGGTTTAAATAAGAGAATAGCAATAGTACTTAGACTTTATATACAGGCCCATAGCGCTTTATAGCACTCTCTGAGTGATTTTAGTCAGCATATTGCTTAACAATCTGGGTCCCTCATTTTACAACCTCAGAAGGATGGAAGCCTGAGTCAGGATCAGTCAGGATCAAACCAGTCAGGATCAAACTCCAGACTATGGGCAGAGTCAGCATGCAATACTGCACTCTAACCACTGCACCACCAGAGCAAGAGACAAGTCCCTCAATACCTATGCTACTATTAGCAAACTCTAAAGTAAAAAATGTAAAATATGTTGGCTCTAGTAATGCCCGATCATCAAACTCCCCTTGTGAGCATGTGGACACAGTCATGTGGTTTCCTTGACACCAATGTGAATGAGCATCTTTTTCCGTGATTTTCAACTTTCTAGTCTTATTGCTCTGAAATTTTCAGGTTCTATCCCAGTATTAACCAAGTTTGACCCTATGTAGTTCTTGACCTCAGATAAAGTTACCTAAGTGCTACCACCTACTGAGATATTCTAGATACTACTCAACTACAGTATTTCAACTCTAGCCATGGTGGCTGCAGCTACTGGGACATCTCAATCCCATGAAAAAGCTAGATAATCAAGAAGGGGTACAAAGCCTTTTGTGCCTAAAGGCTACTTAAAGAATTTAACACACACACACACACACACACACACACACATGGTCATGAAAAATTGCAGCGGGATGGCGATGACTTCTCTGAATACAGGCCAGAATTTCAGTCCTTTTCTTCCAGTTTTGGTTGCTGAGAATTTAGCAGAATAGACACACTATTGGAGGTTTAATATATCTACTTATTCATTAAAAATAGAAAATTTCACCACCTTATTTCAATGTTTTCTCACCAAATTTCAGAAGTCTTAGGAGATTGTATGGAGTGAAAAAAGCCATGTGTAGTCATCGGTGACCATGCCTGATTTAGACTCAACTTTGGCTATGTTAATGTATTAACAAAAGCAACTTTTGCACAAACTAAGGCATTCCCTTTTTATTTCATTTTGAAAACCTTAAACTATGACACATCACAGATTTATTTATCAGATTAGAGGGCACTCATCAACATAATATCACTGAAAGTGTATGTTTGCCACATCTGTTAACACTTAGTCATTATGATGATAAACTGTATCACTTGAAATACTGAGGTCCATCTTCAATCAGTTCCCAAGTGAAATCTTATGCTGACATACTATCTTGAAAGAGGAGGCATCTCCAAAAGTTGATTACTGTCCTTCTATTTCATAAGTTCATTAGGTTCATAAGTTATTTGGTTTTATGCACTGAAAAGTTTTTGATTTTTAAAGTATTTGTAAAGCTGTTTAAAAGTAAGTACTCTGATAAAACAATCATATATATTTGCTTGGGAGATTTTATTTTATATTGTTTCCAAGTCTACTGCATGCCTTGCATTGTTACAATGATGTGGAGTTTGTCTACTAACATAAAAATATGTTTTGTTGTATGTTTTGGTAAAATCCAAAGTACAATTGAGATTCGTTACAATTGATTGTTGGATTGTGGTGCACAAGTTGTCACATTAACCAACGGCTACTTCATTCTGTTATTATACTAAGTGCTCTACAGAACAATCACAAACTTGGTTTCCTACAGATTGGGACACAAACTTGGAATTTTTATTAATTTTGAAATGCAAATATCTTTGCATTAAAAAGTTCTGAATGCTACTTTCAGTTCTTTGGAAATATTATTATGGATCAGATGTGGACAAGATTTGTGGGTTGGAGTCCACATTTAATGTCTGAAGGAGGCTGATAGCTACAGAGGGTGCAATTTTTATACAAGATGAATGGAGCTGCATCACACACATTGGTACAAACGGGATTTTTCTGAGTTGCAATTTACTCTTTTTAAGGCTGAATACTTTTAGTTGGAGTTCTCCTGGCTTACAGATATCGATACCGAAATAAAGATGACATTTTTGGCAGAGGTTTCTGTTTGCACTCCAGCAAAGCTTCCTCAACTCAGCAGCATAGAAGTGAAGACTGTTTTGCAATATTTATAGTCTCTGTGGAATTTGAATTCTTTGGGGTTAGTAACTGCAGACTTCGTGGAAAGTATTGGTTTGATTGCTGGTTGGGAATGGTGCTAGTTCTATTCTTATTAAGCCTATTTTTCATCTTAAAAGGATGGGAGATCATTTTAGCATTGCACCATGCTAACAGTTTGCAATGGTACAATTTAAGAGGACTCCAGGGTCTGCAATTGTGGGGCTGCATGTCTATCCTTGTTATAGCTAAGTATCTTGGTAGATGCTAGAGTACAATTCCAAGAGTTTTTGAGGCTGGTCACCCAATTCACAAGACTGTGTTCATATAAATTATATTCTACTGCCATTTTCAGCATGTTATAGTTATCAAGATAGCTAGTATCATTCTGATTTAAAAGATATATAAAGCAATTGTGGTCATGAGGTATCTTGTTAAAGGAGGGATTTGTGGTTCTCTGGAACCTGATTAACTCCCAACAGTCGGTGGTGAAGGATGCTGGCAGTTGTAGTTCATCAACCCCTGGAGAACGTTAAGGACTTCGAGCATCTGTAGAACATGGATCTAATAGGAACAGACGGATGCCATGTATATTCAGCTCCAGCCTCCCGGATAAATGTGTTGTACTGGGCTGTACAAAAGGATAATGTGTAAAGATTTCTTAAGCAAGCCGGTATTTTTTTTTCCTGTACGTTTTTTGTTCTTTTCAAAGAAAGGCTGCAAGAATAAACAAGATAAGCCGGTAGGAGTATCCGTGCGCCTTGAAATTTTCTCAGAGGGCCTCCCTAGGCAGCGGTAACTTTTATCGGTTGCATGTAAATACTTTTTGGTTTTAATCGTTTTACAAAGATAAGTCTCCTAGCACTTGCTGCTTCACCGTCCAAGGGATTTTTTACTGCAGTATGTAAGCGGCTCCGCTTCTGCAACTAGAAAACGGCCGGGATTATCCATTTCAAGGCCGGTTAAGGATTGAGCTCAGGAGCATGTGAGCGTCTCTCCGAGACACAGACTGTACTGAGTAGGAAGAAGCATAACGGAGGGTTTCTGCGGCACAACAAATGCAAGAGGGGGGACCACCATCAACTCTCAACCTTCTCTTTCCCCCCGCCCCCCGCAAAAAAGGAACCCTGGTCTGAGCTCAGGGGAATTTTTAAAACTTTCCAACTTCGGCGTATGATTGCAGGGGGAATTCTGAGAGCGCAACTCCGCCTCTGTAGGGACACAAACCCATTCGGGTTTTCCAACGGTTGCTTTTCGGTCGCCGGGAACTCCCATGCTCCGCCTGGGGCGAGAGTCTCCTTTGACAGGCGGGAGCTGAGTCCCCGCCCCGGCCCCAACCAAACCCCCCCCCCCCCCCCCCCAGGTC
>QLTV01004090.1:675778-686356 GCA_003457575.1 Thermophis baileyi | reverse complement strand
CCCAACGAAACCCCCCCCCCTCTCCCTCCAGGTCTTCCCCAGCGACCCTCCCTGCACGGAAGCCTCACCTGGTGCTTTCGGGCTCTTCCTCGGCCCCCTGCATGAGATCCTCAGAGCGAAGGGCTAAGGGCGACAGGGCTCCTCCTGGCCGATCCCGCAGCCACCTGGCAGCTAGACGCGGGGGGGACGGGACTCGAGGCGTGACGTGGGTTCCACTTTCCCCCCCACGGAGAACTTTTTTGCGTGAGGCGCGGATGGTTCGGCGAGAGGCAGCGGCGGCGGCAGCGCTGGCTCTATAACCCCAAAAGCAGCTCTCGGAGCCCGGCATCAGCGCGCGCACGCCCACACACAAAACACCCACACACGCACACTCACCATTCCCACAGCGCGAGAATAACAGGAATAATAGTCTTTTCCCCCCTCCCGCCACTAGCCTTGCGGTTGGGACTTGTGTCCCCGCCCCTTGGCTCGGCTTCCCTGCAACTGACACCCGCCTCACACTTTTGAAAGAGCGAGAGCGGCCCGAGGAGTCGTTGAAGCGCGCCCCGTTAGGGAGGGAGGGAGGGAGGCGTATTGTTATCGCAGCCTCGTGAGCCTTTTTGGTATCGGGGAGGCTTTAACTCCCGAGAATGGGCTTCCCGGGCAAAAACCGTTTATTTACATCTGGGCGGCCTGGAATCGTTTGCAAAAGTGCTTCGCCCGCGCCAGTCCCCCTCTTTGGCCCGGTTCTTTTCTTAGTATCGTTCGCTTCCCCGCTGTGATTTCGTTTCGTGTCATCCGCCCTTTTTATTTTATTTTGTTTAGAGGGAGTATTCAGAAGGAGTTCCCTCTTGGAAGTATCTGTGGTTATTACGTGTCGAGGTTTAATTTCTGAAAAGGGGTGGGGGAGGTTCTAACTAATGGCGGAAATCCCGCCGTCGAGTCTCAAGAGACCGTCTTCCTATCCCGGAATGTAAAGCCTGTGATTCAACGGCAAAGAAAAATAATTTTGCATTATTCTTGCTAATTGAGGACTTTCTGTAAGATGTGACAGATCTCGATTTTTTTAAAAAAAGGTTCATTCTCCAGTAGCTTACCCAACTGAGCCTACAGGTTGCACGATGCATTGTTTAAACATGTTTTGTTGAATAAGCCACAAAGATTACTTTGCCAGTCGAGCCAAAACTAAGCAAAGCACATTATGCCCTATTATTTATGAACCCAACTAGTTTGCTGTATAGTTAGTATTATCCTCTCCTATAATACAGTCCTTCTATAGCAGAAACGAATATGCTGGCTCGTTCACTTAGCCCGTGCTTGGAAATGGAATAAGCAACATTGGTTCAAGCAACATTTCTCCTTATATTGAAGCATGTTATGGATTTACGTTTTTGTCTCTGGCTTACCCCCCCCCCCACCGGCAGGCAGGTGTGCTTCAAAGCAAATGCTGGCCTCCAGCCATTGATACACTTAGTTTATAAATGCCACAAGAATCCGATCAGATACCCAAAGACAAAAAATCTGATTACAGCAGTCGGTGCAACCCTCTTTTACCAAAATTTTTGGTGCTCTTTGCAGGTCACATCTAGAGCAGCTGCCATTCTTGTCATGCTGTAATTTAGGACTTTGGGTTAGAGATTTCAATTTCTGAAAAGAAAAAGAAAAAAGTAAGTGTTGACTATTGGCAAAGTATGTATCTGAAACTGACTCGGTTCCAAGCAGTCGGATGATGACATTCACATTCTCAGATCAGGTAGGCACAGCCAGCCGTAAGAGACATCTGGATAATCATCCCTTGTTTTGGATCTTTCTAGCTTGTTGACTTTTAAAAAAAGAAGAAAGGGTGGGAGAGGCAGCACTGCAGCTTGAGGATGTCAGTGAGCAACTGTAAAAGGGAAAGCAGAGTGACCAGGTGGGGAGATTAGAACTGGCACTGAGCCCTGAAGTGACCTGAGATAAGGCAGAATGAAGTAAATACAGTAGAATGGCAAGGATGGCAAACGGGTAAAAGGAAAGCATTAGAAAGACCAAGAGCACAAATAGATACAAAAAGTCCTCAACTTATTTGTCTAGCAATTGTTTAAAGTTACAATGACACTGAAAAAACGAGTGATTTCCAACTGGACCTCACACTTAACAACTCGCAACATACCCACAGTAGCACAAACAAAATGTGTATGCTTGGCAACCAGCATGTATTTACGATGGTTGCAGCATCCCCGGATGATGTGATCACCATTTATGATCTTTCCGGCTGGCCTCCAACAAGCAGAGTCGATGGGGAAGCCGGATTCACTTAATGACCGCTTGATTCACTTAGCAACTGCACTCATTCACTTAACAATCATGCAGAAAGGTCTTAAAATAAGGCACAATTCACCTAACAACTGCCTTGCTTAGCAATGGAAATTCTGGTCCCAATTGTGGTCATAAGTCGAGGACTACCTGTACTTTCTGCTGTTGGTAAGGTCAGAGGAACAGCTCTCTGCTCTGGAGCTACAAACCCACTTTGCTTTATGGAGCGTCTCCTCAGTTATAGTTTCCTTATTGCCTGCAAAATAACAGTTTTATAACTACCTGCATATCCCTCAGCAATCATTTTAGCCGTTTTGTTGCAGTACTTAACATTTCAGACTTGGTCTCTGGCTGCCAAAAGTTGAAGACCGGTCAGGCCCATTGTTTTCATTTCTAAAAAGAGCCCTCAATGGGAAGAGGAAGGCATTGAGGAAAAGGTTACCATAAATACAATTGTTTGATTAACTTAGGGTAAAATAAATTACAGAGAGAATGGCAAAAAGATGAAGAAGGAGATGAAGAAGGAAAGGAGGGAAAAGAAATTATTCATAATTACAAAGACTAATTAGAAATGACATTTTTCTAAATTTAATTGCACACAGGCTGTCTCTAAATACTAGTTAGATCATTAAGCAAATCTTAAAACTTGATAGGAAGATGCGTTATAGTATATATTTTAGACCAATAGATAATTTGTGATTGTTGATCCTGTTTTAAAATTTAAGCCACTCTCTTCTAAACAAAAAATCAGGATATAAATATTTAGTATTTTTATATTTCACATCTAATTGCCACGTATCTTTTAAAATATAAATATATTGCTCAGATATATTTATATTTAGATAATTAGAAACATTTTAATAAAATGGTCATCATCATGGCAAATGTATTTATACACCCAAAGTCTGCCAGAATAAGAATAATTTAATAATAATCATCTCATCGTTCCTTTCACCCATCTCCTCCCACAAATGACTGTATGACTGTAACTTTGTTGCTTGTATCCTTACAATTTATATTGACTGGTTCCTACTATGATTTGATTGCTTATTTGTACCCGGACTATCATTAAGTGTTGTACCTTATGATTCTTGACGAACTTATCTTTTCTTTTATGTACACTGAGAGCATATGCACCAAGACAAATTCCTTGTGTGTCCAATCACACTTGGCCAATAAAAAAAATTCTATTCTATTCTATTCTAAAATACATTGGCAAAAAGATAATGGAAAGAGGGCTAGCCAGTTTGTCAGAAATTTGAGTCCAAAGTCTCAGACTAAGCATCAAGTTCATTCTACTGTATTTCCATGAAATGCCTTCTAAAAGAAACTGAACAGTCTCTCTGGCTGAGTTAATGAACAGACTGTCATATTCTAAAGAGCCAGCTACTCAAATATTGTATTGCTTATAGCAGCGGTTCTCAACCTGTGGATCGCGACCCCTTTGGGGGTCGAACGGCCATTTCACAGGGGTCCCTGTGCGCGCTAGCCCGCCATCTTGGTGCCACCGTCACTGCAGGGGTGAAATGCTCCCGGTTCGGCCGTGCCTGCGGGTCGCCGGACAGCCGGTAGCGATGGAAGCGGGAGACTTCGCCCACCCGCCCGGACGCCGCCATTTGGGTTCTTTTACCCTCTGCGCATGCGCAGAATGCTTTGCGCATGCGCAGAGGGTAAAAGAACCCAAATGGTGGCGTCCGGGCGGGTGGGCGAAGTCTCCTGCTTCCGTCGCTACCAGCTGTCCGGCGACTCTGGTGCATTTCACCCCTGGTGCCACGCCCCCTTTGTCACCTCATCCCGTGTGGGGAGGGGGCGGGGAGGGGGTCGCGGCGGGGGGTCGCGGCATTAGAAAGGTTGAGAACCACTGGCTTATAGTCATAAAATATACTTTAAATATTGTTTTCGTAAATAACAGCAAGAGAAATCCACAATATAAACCTAATAAATAAAATTTATTTTTACATAAATGTATCACATAAAAATACCATGTCAATATATATTAATACATGCATAATTACTATGTGCAGTAAATGTGTTATTCTGAAATTCACCGTGGCTTCCTCTTAATTCTCACTCAGAATTTTGGCATGTTTGCAAATATTTTAATGAAGGGTAGCTATCTTTCTTCTTTTATGACTCATGATGAATGTTTACTGAAACATTCATAAACGCTCAATAAATTATTATATGCTAGGTTTCACTTTTTGGGAAGTACAGTATAACTTCTTTTAGTAGTCCTTACTTTTACATTATATGTGGGAACTAGCTTTACACTTATACAGAGCTGAAGAAGCTTCTTGGATGAGAAGCTAAACGTCTTCAAATAAAAATAATGAAGTCCAGTTGCCTCGTGAAAATCACCTTTGGGACAACTATGACCTGGATGACTGAGAATCTCCAGACATTTAGCTATGTTCCAGAGCTGAAGAAGCTTCTTGGATGAGAAGCAAAATGTCTTTAAAGAAAAAACAAGAAAGTCCAGTTGCCTCGTAAAAAAGCACCTTTGGGATAGCTTTATATTTCTTTAAAATACCATGTTTCCCTGAAAATAAGACCCTGTCTTATATTTTTTTGAACCCTGAAATAAGTGCTTGGCCTTATTGCCATGCACTCAAAAGTCTGATTGGGCTTATTATCAGGGGATGTCTTATTTTGGGGGAAACAGGGTATTATTTTATGTTTTGCAGTAGTTCTTTAAAAGTAGATTTTAAAAAAAAACTACTTGTAAGATTTAAGGAATATTACTGGAAAACCTTCAGCCCAAACTTCATAGGACCATTAATATTTTAAGAGATCACTAAAATATGATTGTGGAATTGTAATAAAATGGTATCTGATGAGTTCTGATTTGTGTTGGTATAGTAGTTAAAGAAACTAGAAACTAGGCATGAAACTAGCTGTGCTTTTGCCTCTTGGCCCTTACAAGGTAGTGACAAACCACTTCTGAAAATCATGCCAAAAAAACTGTATGAACTTAATATAATTGCCAGGAGTTAAGATTGATTGAAAGGCACAAATATAGTGTAAGTATAAATGAAAGAGAACTTAATGCTAACTTCAACATATTTCCATTCTGTACTGCAGAATTGCAACCTGAATATTACAATAGAAATGGAATAGAAAGATCAGCGCTCGTTCGCTCTCTCCCCCGTGTTTTACTGTGGTTTCCTTCCTTTTTGAATGGCTAGTGCCAATATGGGATGCTGCAAGGTTTGGAATATCTCCTAGCTATCCAACAACCACATAAAACTACAAGTGAGGTCATTTGTTGACATGAGAAAGGTGTCCAATATAGCAATAGAAATAGCATTTAGACTTATATACCACTTCACAGTGCTTTACAACACTCTCTAAGCAGTTTGCAGAGTCAGCATATTGCCCCCAACAATCTGGGTCCTCATTTTACTGACTTCAGAAGGATAGAAGGCTGAATTAACCTTGAGCTGGTCAGGATAGAAGGAATCAAACTCCTGGCAATGTGAGCAGAGTTAGCCTGCAATATTGCATTCTCACCTAGTTGACATCTCTGCTCTAGACCAAACAGGTGAGATGATGAAGCTCCTGGCCCAAGGCCTTGAGCCTTTAGGATCGGGATAATGACCAACTCAAGACACCTATATGGCTGCCCATATAATTAGCCATAGCTCTGAATGGCTCACAGCAACAGTGACGAGAGCAATAAAAAAAATTATCCAAACTGCCCCAACTCCTGATGCCCTAAATGAACTCTCTAGTTCATAAAAATACTAGACACTCCCCAAAAGATAAAAATCACTGTCACTGGGCTCCAGCCTCATCCTCACAATAGTTGATTTACAGATTTTGAAACCAAATAAGTTTCTTCTAGAGCTCTGGATGAGGTCATGCTCCTCCAAATGGAACTGGTTCAGAAACTGGTGTTCTCAAGTTGGAAGCTGTGGTCAGCAATGCCATTGCACAACTACATCTTGTTGTGTCCTTTTTTAGAGCAAGAGGCATTGCACACAATCATGTCATTTTGTGATTAGTCTATTGCAACTCTTTCTACATGGGGCTGCCCTTAAAGACTATTTGGAAGCTTAGACTGATATAGCAGTGGAAGCCCAGGAAGTTATAAGTGCATTTAAATTCACCCATGTAAAAGTTTTTTTTCTGAGAGCTAATTTATTCCATATACAGTATTCATTAAAATCATTATAAACTAGAGTCCCTTGCATTTCATTAGAAACAGAAGAAGCTTCTAGATATTAAATTTTCATCATATGTTGTTTTATTTCAAACAATTTCAATTTATTAGCAATTATGTTTTGTAGTAACAACTGTAAAGAGATTTTATCCCAAGGAGGTAATAACAATGGATAAAGAAGTACACAATTTTTTTATTGTTACTCTTGTTGTGAAGCTAATGTTTGAAGAAATACATGCTTACAAAAACAATCTAGCATAAAAACAAGCAATTCAAAATTAATTTTTATGACTTTTTATTCTGATGTTAATTTCTAAATTATGGCAACATAAAAATAAATTCACCCTAATATCAGCTATTACCAAAGGCTTATATTTTTGTACATAAACATGAAAATCACTACATTTACTTAAGTATTGACCCATGTTGATGTTTCTTACATATTTCAATTTAATTCATACAAGAATTATAAGCATTTAGAAAATATCTCCATATCTGTACAGTCTTAAAAAATACAGAGTGAATTATGTTACAATATTAAAATTTGTTTGGCATCTAAAACAATACTAAAATAATCATAATCTAACCTTTAAACAGTGGTTCTCAACCTTCCTAATGCCGCGACCCCCTCCCCGCCACCGCAACTCC
Organism: Thermophis baileyi; assembly: GCA_003457575.1. Lineage (NCBI taxonomy): Eukaryota > Metazoa > Chordata > Lepidosauria > Squamata > Dipsadidae > Thermophis > Thermophis baileyi. Next base: position 679,272 of record QLTV01004090.1, on the reverse strand, counting down.
CTCCCTTCCCCCTCCCCACGCGCGATGAGGTGACAAAGGGGGCGTGGCACCAAGATGGCAGGCTAGTGCGCGCTTAGGTGACCCCTGTGAAAGGGTCGTTCGACCCCCCAAAGGGGTCGCGACCCACAGATTGAGAACCACTGCTCTAAAATGTATATTAACATTTTCAGCTTTCAAGAGGCTTTCCTGTTGTCCTAATGGACAAAAATACTGAACTATAGTGGTTTGAATCCAGAGCTTCATTAGAACCTTGTTCAAAGGATGGTCAGTTTTCTCCTGAAACACTATGGCACTGCCTGGTCTACTAAGCAAATAGTGTGAGAGGATGCAGAACAAAAGGAAGTCAACAAAAAATTACTTCAATCTCTTCTTTCAGTGGGGCTAGATTTAAATTCCTTCATGAATGGAAGGGGCCCTTCTATTTGCACAAGGATATTGGATTACTCCAATCTTCTCAAGACCCTAATATCCAAGAGACAAATACCAGACAGATTTTAGACACACTCAAGTTTAATTTCAGTGTAAGTATGCTGAATCTATGAATCAATGTTATCCAATGTTTTCTGGGCTGCATAGAAACGTAATTCATATTTCAATAGATTTCTCAATGGAATTTATCAGATAATCAAAGGAGCACATATTCCAGTCAAGTTTGTATAGAACTTGTTTGTGGCAAATTCTATTCTTTCTTAAAAATTCACCTTGATGATTGAGCCTTTAGTATACCTTCAACATTGGAAAGGAAAAAATAGTAACCTCATTCTAAAGCATACGGAAGTATTTTGTATGACAATTTCATTAAGTTAAAGTAGTTAAGTACTTTTAAGTTAAAAGTAAGATGGGAATTGCCATGTCTTTTAAGGAGAAAAATAGCAATAGCCAATTTCTGTGGTGATTACTTAATCCAAACAAACACAAGTAAATTATTTATAACTAGTACCATCTTATAATGGTACTACCTAAAAAGTTACTTTTTTCATGGGCACGCTAGTATATATGGAGAAATGGGTCATGTGTAAGGAGCCGAGGTGGCGCAGTGGTTAGAGTGCAGCACTGCAGGCTACTTCAAGCTGACTGCTAGCTGCAGTTCGGCGGTTCAAATCTCACCGGCTCAAGGTTGACTCAGCCTTCCATCCTTCTGAGGTGGGTAAAATGAGGACCCAGATTGTTGGGGGCAATATGCTGACCCTGTGAACCGCTTAGAGAGGGCTGTAAAGCACTATAAAGCGGTATATAAGTCTAAGTGCTATTGCTATTGCTATGTGTATACCTAGTGCACAAACACAATTGATCGGCAACTGTATCTTTACTAGATTGCCTCTTCTTTGAATCTAGGTCTACTTTATGCGTCCAGTAGACCATTGCTCCAGTTACCACTATTCCTAACTGAACAAATCATGTTTAATTCTGCATAAGGTTATGGCCAGTTTATAAGTAACAATGAAGTCCCATTAAGCCTTCAGGCAGTTTAGCAGCCTAAGATTTTTCCTTTAGATTAAATTCTTTCTGGACTTCTACACCAAAAGTGAACACAACAGAACTAATTCCACCTTGGAAAAAGGAATTACATCTCTACTTCAAATCAGGTTGTTTTTTTTAAGTCTTCATAAAGTAGGCTTTCTCCTCCAGGACTCAAACCCGGCTACCACGTGTGCAGTGGCAAAATTCTGTGTCGCTGCAATGTCCATAAGAAAAAAATTGGTTACAGAATTATAGCTGCCAACTTGGGCCAACTTTTTGGAGGTATCTCTAACAATTTTTGGAAAAATGTATTTATTCACATACTTATCGGCTCTCCACTCACGTAAACTAGGGAGTGAACCTAACGGTCTGACAACAGGTATTTTCTTAACAGGGATGTAATTATAGACTATTAATGTCAGTACTATTTTTTAATATATTGTAAACAGTGATGTCTATTGCTGGTCTATGACCGTAATATAGTTATATTATTATTATTATTATTAAGTCTTCATAAAAACTATAAAGGAATTGTATGCTTTTCCAATGCTCAAGTAAACTGAAAACATTTCAACCTATCATTCTTAAAAAGTTTAAGGAACTGGACAATTTGAATTAGCTTTTTATCTATTACATGACAAGAACTCACTAGCATTCTCATAAATACTTGATTTACCTATTTATCTTGTAAGCCCTTTTTGAGTTTTACTCAAATTTATGAAGCACAATAAGTTCAATATCCACACTACTCTTTCTTGCGATTAATACAGTCTGGAATCTCAGGACTCTAAACCAATGTTTTTGTCAACCTCAGCAACTTTAAGATGGGTGAACTTCAACTAATAATGTTGGTTGGGGAATTCTGGGAGTTGAAGTCCACTATCTTAGTTACTGAGGTTGAGAAATAGTCATTTAAACCAGCGATCACCAACTGGTGGTCCGTGAGAAAATTTTGGTGGTCCACAGAAAAATTATTTGCATTTTTATATTGCACTAAATCAGGGGTCCTCAAACTACGGCCCCTGGGCCGGATACGTGCAATGACTATTTGTGTTGCTGCAAAGAGTCTCCCCCTTCGGGGTCTTTTTGTATGGGTCAGAGGGGGGGAGAAATTCCGACTTGGGGTCTGCTTTGGCCTCCTGGTGCGGGGCTTTGGGCGAAGGCTGGAGGGAAGTGCCGCTGGTGGCAAAGAGCCAGAGGACCTTGTTCCAGTGGGACTGCATCATGGCCTGGAACTGGCTGACCATCTCAGCCCGCTGAGCCTCCAGGCGCCTGTACCTGGCCTTGCACTCCCGCAGGTCTTCCCTCTGCTTGGAAAGCCTATGCTCATAGTCCTTAGTGAGGTGCTTCTGCTGAGCCTCCCTCTTGGTCAGATCCAATTTGAACTGAGCCAGCTGTTTTGCCAACTCTTTCTCATGGTGGCTGCTTAGCTCCAACAGCTGCTTCCTGTTCGGACCTTAAGGAGCCTGGGCGGGCAGGAGAGGAGTGGGTGGGAGGGGTGAGTAGAGGCTGGCGAGGTGCCCCTTGACGTGAGTGACATTGAGTTGGCCACACCCACCCAGTCACATGACCACCTAGCCACGCCCAACCAGCCGGTCATTAGGCAGATCATATTAGTGGTCCACGGAATTTAGAATTATGAATTTAGTGGTCCCTGAGGTCCGAAAGGTTGGTGACCCCTGGACTAGAAGACCTCCAAGGTTCTTTCCAGCTCTGATATTCTGTTAAAGAAATCTCTTTCAAAGTGTGACCCATTTTTTTTAAAAAAAAAAACCTCATTGACCTGATAGGTTGTAGAAGCTGGTCAGGCACGTCAACAGCCTGATGAGCATAGATTGAAAAGCTGAAAGTGATTGAAAGCTTGCGAGGAGAGACTGATGGGGAGAGAGACAGAGAGAGAGAAGAGGAATGAAACCTGCTGTGATCTGGAGATGAGCTGGCCTCAGATTCCAGGAAGAAACAGCAAGAGGTCCAGCATCTTGCTGCGCTGTTTTATCCTTCCCTGCTTCCCCTCCTAATAATAATAAAAATCC
>QLTV01004090.1:660823-675581 GCA_003457575.1 Thermophis baileyi | reverse complement strand
GGCGCTGCACATGCACGCACGCAAAGTGCGCGGGCCCATGCAGCGCGGGAGGAAGCAAACCAGCAGTGAGGTAAGTCAGAACCCCCTCCTCTGTTGGGGCCCTAAGGAGCCCGGGCGTGGAGACAAGGAGTGGGTGGAGGGGTGAGTAGAGGCTGGCGAGGTGCCCCTTGACGTGAGTGACATTGAGTTGGCCACACCCACCCAGTCACATGACCACCTAGCCACGCCCAACCAGCCGGTCATTAGGCAGATCATATTAGTGGTCCACGGAATTTAGAATTATGAATTTAGTGGTCCCTGAGGTCCGAAAGGTTGGTGACCCCTGATTTAAACTATCAACTATGTGCACCTACTTTCTGACCTATTTTTCTAAGATTCTTATTCACCTCCCCCACCCGATCTTTTTTAATCAGCAAGTTTAAGAGATTTCACTAATTTTTTATTCTATTTTGTAATCTGTTGGTTGGATTTATAGAATGGAGAAAGACTAACTCCTATGTGTTCCCCAGAAGAGATTCTGTATGCATGCTTTTTGGGAAAACTTGGATTTTTTAATTTTTATTTTTTGGTGTTGGGTTAAGAGGGAGAGAAGGAAATGTAAAAGCAGTTGGTCAGGAAACAGGCCTCTATTCCTCTGCAGGAAAAAAGAATGCCACTTTTTATCCCTTAATTTTAAAGCCATGAAGGGGGATGAAGAGTTCCTTTATTTTTTATAATAAATAACATACCATAGAAGTCTATTAATTTCTATGGCCATTAGTTCTCTCCAAACAGAAAGTGATAAATGGTGGATTAATATAATTAACTGAAGATTGCTAAAAGTAAAAAGAAAGGATATGATTTATTTTATAAAGATTAAAATAGAGGTGTTATCTCTGGTAATCATTAATCATTAACTAGGACAATGGTGTCTTTAAGGATTTGTTTATAGATAACAGATGATAGGGAAGAATAGATACTTTGTTGCACTGTTAGAGAAGGTGGTAAGTTGTTAAAATTGTTTATACTTGTCATGATCTAATATATATTTCTTTTCTTTTTGTTTCCTAAATTCTTATTTTTTCTTATTTTTATGTTTTTAATTATAATGTTAAATTCTAAAATATAATTAACCCAATAAGAAGTAATTGGTAAATAAATTTCAATGAATAGTATTAGAACAAATAAGGAATCACAAGCTGGCTGTAACCAGTTTTTTTCATTCTCTTGAATTGGAAAATGATTTTGAAAAAGAGAAGAGAGCTCTGAAGCTGGCAGAAATTTTAAAAAAATGATGGTATGCAATATTGAGGCATTTCTTGACTTGCATGACTACTTAAAACATGCAAGTGAAACATAAAAAATATGCCAAAAATATCCCTGAGAAGTATTGCAAATATGACATCAATAAAGGAAACTTACCTATTCTGAGAAAGAGACAGCTGAGAGTAAGTGGACGGAAGTGCTGATTTAGAAAAATGGTAATTTTAGTGGTAATCTAATTACCACATTAGGTTAGTTGAAAAATCACTGATACGATTTTAGGATTGCTAATTCCTAAAATTGACAGTATTTTATCAAAATGTATTATGAATATAACTTGATATAACAAAAATCAAGGTATTTGATCACAGTATGTTAAATAAAACTCAAATTGTGAAGATATGATTGAGTACAAACTCAAAAACCACTGGAAACCCAGAAAATATAGATGGGTCACTATAGCGGTTATCTATATGGTGCCCTGAGGAAATACTGGATTTCAACTTTCATAACGCTTAAGCAGCATGAGTAAAGCAAGGCCACTTCAGATCCCCAAGGAATATAAAAAATACAGGAATTCTTTCCATGATTAAATTTTATTTTTGGAAAATCCTGATAGGAATTCTTTTCCAGTACAAATAGAAAAATATAGCATTTGAGGATGAAACTATGGTCTTAACTGTATCTGTGTCCCTACTTCTAATAGTTATTATTCTAACTGACCATCCATCCTCTCTTTAAACTTTTCAGTATGTGTTTTGCTATTTGAGGAATTTACCACATATGTTCCTTACTTTTAAAAAAAATTATTTTATTTTAAGGAAATCCTCCAGAACTGTTGTATGGATTTTCAAGTAATCAGGATACACAAGCAACATTTTCAAGTGGTCAGCAAATATATAGAAGGGACAGTGCAAGGTTTAAAAATAGCTCTCATGATTATCATATGTGTATAATTGTTTACGGAAATAATTTTTCCACAAAATTATTTCCCCATATTAAACTATTTAAGAAAGTTTAAATTCCTTTCTGGAATAATTTTGATTAAAAAAAAAACAAAGTTTAAAACATGTAGTAAAATTGCTGCTATCAAAAATGACTCCATTTAAGCTAAAAAAGTGAGAACAAATTGGGGAAAGATTTTAATGCTCATCTACCAGACTTGCCCCTTAATAATGTTATATAACGGCTCAAAAAAATTGCATTATCTACATGAAAATGGCTACTTGCTAATGTTGAGGCATATTTTTTTGAAAAAAGCAAATGTATCTATTTATGTATCTTTTAAAATTATTAAACAACCTGGAAAAATGTCAGTGTAAGGTAAATGAATTAAGAATAATATCCTCAACAAAGCCAGGACAACAGCTTAAAGTAAATACAACTCTGGTCACAACTTTAGATTTCAAATATAGGGGCTAGAGAAGGGTTGGTATGATCCTAAGAACACTTTATCATTCATATAAACAAATACTCAGTTATATCTCAATTATTTATATTCTTGACCTTGATTTAATTGTTCAACTGAACTTTAATATTTTAGCTTCTAAAATTAAAAACATTTAGAGAGATGCTTAAACAATGAAATATTAATACTAGCGTGAATGTTAGCAGACAATTAGGAAACACAATTGAGTTTAAATTTAAACTGTTTTCAAATTGGAATGGCAAACTTGCCATTAATATAAGTTTGCTCACAACATAACATAAGACACAAAACATATATTTTTTAACTTTCTACTTAAACATGCTAGGCTGGGTAAGCAAAATTCAACAACGATTTCTGTTTTAGTAAAGCCTATTTTTATAGGTCTCATCTTTGGTATTTTAACACTGTGAATCCTGCTTTCCAATCTCCAAATATTACTGAACATTATATTATTATGTCCAGTTGCTTCAGCATTTTACAACCAGGAACCTGATATAATGCACAGAGCATCGGAGGATCAAACATTACTCGTTTCCTGCAGTTAAATAGGCTGTTACACTAAATTGTAGTCAGTTTCATTTTAAACTACATTCAAACCATAATTTTATGACAATTTAAGTGTTAATCAGAATATCAATTTTAGATGAAAGGGAAGCATAGCTAATTATAACCAAGCACTCACAGTGTCTTTCCTCTTGGGTATAATAGAATTAAGGATGGAAAAAGCATATACGTTTAAAGAGTCACGGCTCACTCTTATAGGATGAAATCATACTTCATCATGGAAGTCAAAGATTTGGTAATTTCCAAAAACTATATTTCATATTAGAAAGTACAGTAGAACCTCTGGTCACAACCACAATTCGTTCCATAACTTTGGTCGCAACCCGATTTGGTCATGACCCGAACCTAATTTTGGAAATTTGGCGCTTACAAAAAAAATGGTGTGGAAGGGGAAATCGGCTGCGGGGGGGGGGGGGTGGTGGAATTGTGATTTATTTTTTTTGGCCGGAACCCGATTTGGTTGTGGTCAGAAGTGTTCGTGACCAGAGGTTCTACTGTAGATGGATTTTAACTCTTGTTAATACAACATTTCCCTTAAATCCAAATCGATAGTAATATCTATCTTCCGAATCTTGAAAGTTTTTTTTATCAAAACAGAAAACTATTTATATAAAAACAAAGTATAAAACAAAATATACTGGCCATGAACTACCCTAGGAAGCAAATCCTCCAGGAAAGTATATTTTCTTCCAAACAAGTCAAATGACTGCAATGATAGAGAGATTAATGTATAAACGGATACTGTTGATAAAGTGGCAATGCATAACAATCTTTCAATCCATTATAAAGGTGCAATTGCCTGCAGTTCTTCCGTGTGGATACAGCAATGAAGTTCTGCTTTACATATTCCAGGCATGAGGGATTTGGTGGCAGCAAGCAAAGGCGGTTCGTCTTCTCCTAGGAAGAAAAGTGTTTGAAAGGTCTTGTTAGTTAATTGGTTTATTGCCAAATCAAAGATTTATTTATTCACATTCTAACACTTCTATGCCATTCTACTCTCAACAGCTGAGTTACACCATGTATAGTATATTCAACATATACTACCCTTTATTTTGTTACATATAAAACAAACCTTAAAGCAGTGGTTCTCAACCTTTCTAATGCCGCGACCCCCCCGTGACACCACCCCCCGCCGCCGCGACCCCCTCCCCGCCCCCTCCCCGCGCGGGATGAGGTGACAAAGGGGGCGTGGCACCAGGGCTGAAATGCTCCGGGTTCTGGCTTGCCTGCGGGTCGCCGGACAGCTGATAGCGTGGAAGCAGGAGACTTCGCCCGGACGCTGCCATTTGGGGTCTTTTGCCCTCTGCGCATGCGCAAAGCATTCTGCGCATGCGCAGAGGGTAGAAGAACCCAAATGGCAGCGTCCGGGCTACTAGCTGTCCGGCGACCCGCAGCACCAGGACCTTTTCACCCCTGCAGTGACGGTGGCACCAAAATGGCGGGCTAACGCGCGCGGCGACCCCTGTGAAATGGTCGTTCGACCCCCAAAGGGGTCGCGACCCACAGGTTGAGAACCGCTGCCTTAAAGCAATACAATAAAAATAGCAGCTTCTATTAACACTGAGCCATGGTGGCGCAGTGGTTAGAATGCAGAATCTAAGCATAGATCTAATTGAAGCTGACCCAGTGCAGTGTTTTATGACAAGTTGGCTTCTAATTCCCTGTGATCAAGTTAAAGCTACATTGGAAGTGGTCACCATCATCAGAATCAAAAGGAATGGTGGTTTGTCAAAATCTACTGATTTTCATATTATTCAGGTAACATACAGACTGTAAAACCCATCAACTTTACCATCTTGTAAAATTTAAAATCTCAACATGCCATTCTAGAGTGCAACTCTTTCTCTACTACATCTTACCCAGTCCTGATGAGGAGGAGACACTCTCTGTAATGGAAGATGTTTCAGTTTGATCTGTTAAAAGTCCATCCATTAAAGGTAGTGACAGTTCAGATGAAGGAACAGAGGAATCATAAATTCCCGAATCTCGGGGCATGTCTGGCAGATTGGCAGCTTTTACAACATGCAGCAATGGCTGAAGAATAGAGCTGGTATTCTGAATGTCCTGAGATTCTCTATCCAGCCCAAGATTCAAATGCTGGGTCGCACAAAGAGAGTCTGAATGTAAAGGAGGAACAACATTCGCATCTACTTTTAGATAAAAATCTCCATCAGTCACTTGTTTATTGACTAAGTCATTTAATACCAAGCCAGAGTCAAAAGTTTCTATCACTGGATCCGGACAACGTAAAGGTGTTGGGAAGAAAGACACAAACTGCTTCTCAAACCAGTCAGGCTCCTGGTCAATATACTGATGCATGTTGCAAATGGCTACATAGAGCGATCGTCCAGACTTACTCCTGAAATAATTTCTTTTGCTAATATATACAGGATACAATTCTGAATCATGAAAGCTAAGATCTTTGGATTTTAAATGAGCATAAAGCTGAGGCAGGTTATCCATAAGCTTGTACTTTGTGGTTAAATCTAGTACTCCAGGAATGTCACCTTCACAGGAATAATCAAAGTAAACAGCAATGAACTTGCAGAGGTCACGTGAATTTTGCTTTGCATGATGTAGCTGCTCTGCTATGGTAGCTATGGCAACCAGAAAGAGTTCTCCTTTCCCAGTATCCTTTTCCCTGGATCTCTTGTGCTTCCAGCTCCTTTTCTCCACAAAATATTTCATTCCTTTTGAACATACAACAATGATGTATTGGGATTCATTGATTTTCCGATGAAGCCACACTTTCTGACCTTCTTTAGAGTTTTTCAGATCTTCCCATAAATCTAAAGAAACCTAGGAAAGAAGATTATAGCCTTTGTATAATGTTTTGACTTTCAATACCCAGCCTATTTCATGAATGTGCATTTATGGGCTGGCATTTATTACAGGAGTGCTTAAGTGAGCACTTACTTGGGAGACTTTTTTTAAAAAGCAGAATGTATGTGTGTTTGGATGTGTAATAATACACACACACACACACACTATAGAGACAATGCACATTACATACATGCAGGGGGGAGGGGGGAGACCACACACAAACACACACTAGAGAGAGAATGCAAAAGAGAGAGAGGGGGGGGGGGGGGGGGAGGGAGAGAGAGAGAGAGAGAGAGAGAGAGAGAGAGAGAGAGAGAGAGAGGAGTTGGAATTACAAATTAAGGGTAACATCTACATAATAGCTGATGAGGAATTCTCTTGGTGCTGTAAGTTGATAATGTGAACTCTGCTCTGGGACAGCCAGAATAATATAGCAGTCAAGAACTGGAGTGACCCTGGGTCATGTCTTCATTCAACTGTGGAGACTTCATTGGGAGCTTTAAGCCAATCATGCTGTCTCACTCAGAACTTACAGTGCTGTTGTTCTGAGGTTAAAATAAGGGCACACCTTCATATATCCTATGCGCCCACAGAAAACTCATATGATGTATGCCAAATATTTATTGAAGCTACTATATATGTTACATATATATGGTCTTTGAGCTTGGTTGTTTTCTTGCAAATGTTCCATTACTCAAACTACGTAACACCATCAGAGCTAGTAGGAAGTGGGGTTTGCTCTCAATTGATATTCTAGTGGTTGCCTTGTCAGGGGATCCATATGGATTCTTATAGTAAGAAGGAACTCATAATAGATAAAGAAACTCTTTTGTTAAAATCACAGAATCATAAGATTACATATGAATAATAATGTTACCTATATATAGTTAGGCTACCTATACATAAAAAGAGTGGTAAGTTAAGAGTGTATCAAATTAAAATAGATTGTAAAGAAGACAAAACCAATTCTTAAAACATAATTTAAATGAAATACTTGGCAAGATAACTGCCTGTTAGTCACCCCAAAATAATATAATTACAGGCTTTGTATTTGTTTTTTTTAAATCAGTTAAACAAAATTTCCCACTAATTTTTTAATCTTCAGAATTGCTTTTGGATTTTGTGTGTGTGTATAAATGTGTATATTACAGGGGTGAAATGCTCCCGGTTCGCTCGTGCCTGTCGGTCGCCGTAGAGCCGGTCGCCAAGGTAATGCGAGGCTCCGCCCACCCGGCCGGATGCCGGCGTTGGGGTTCTTTTACCCTCTGCACATGCATAGAACGCTTTGCGCATGCGCAGAGGGTAAAAGAACCCAAATGGCAGCATCCGGGCGGGTGGGCGGAGCCTCGCGCTACCTTGGCGACCGGCTCTACGGCGACCGACAGGCACGAGCGAACCGGGAGCATTTCACCCCTGGTATATTATATATAATATACATACACCCAATTGATTCTGACACTAGAACACTTTTCTCCACTCTTGAACATTCTAGCAGTACTTAGTCCTTATCATTATTATAATTTCCAGCTAGCACAGCAAACTAATTTGTGGAGTTAAAAGTCGAACATAATCTGGACAGCATCCCATAAGGAAAGATTGGATTAGGATTATTTGTAATAGTTTTATTGCTAATGACATGAGCAACAGGTAAATATAATCATGCAAGTAATTTCAATTATATGTTCAGTAGTTCTAAGCTAAATTTCCATATTTTCTAAATGCAAACAGCTTTAACAATGAGGCAGTCTTTCAAACTATTTTATACCTATTTCTAGTATGTTACTAATTTATGAGGTGCTTTATCAGCAAAAATATGTTTCACATTTGTACAAAGCTTCTGATACATAAATGGATCTCGATGGAGTGGAGTGCTTTGCATTTTCTTTTGTATCAAGGATGGCTGGCTGGAGCTGTCCCCCATACTAAAATGAACTTTTAAAAGAAGCTCCAAATGAACTGATGGAAAGAGAGATGTGTTAACCTACAGTACCAGAATCAAGGCATTTGAAAAACCCAGCTGAGCTTTTATTCTATAGGCCAGTGATGGAGAACCTTGCCAAAAAGGGAGCACTTCGCGCGCGCGCACTCGTCTGGGCCATGACCAGGAAGATGAGCTGCCCAAGGGGCATGCGCGCGCCGGAAAATGAACTTCTGGTTTCCGGCGCGTGCATGCGCGCCAGCAAGCAAGTCTTCCGGTTACTGCCGCGAATGCGCACATGCTGATCAACTGGCTGGCATGCATGCTCACGCCGGAAAATGGAAGACCAGCTCTTCCGGTTTCCGGCACTGCCGCACACGCAAAGACCAGCTGATCGTCGCGTGCGCATGCGCGCTAGAAACCCGGAAGAGGAACGGGCGATGCCACGCGTGCCAGGCGACATGGCTCCGTGTGCCACTTCGGGCATGCGTGCCATAGGTTCGCCATCACGGCTATAAGCCATACTAGAATATTCTCATTTTTTTCTAGAACATTAGGCACATCCTTGTTGCAAACATCTATCTGAAAAGTAACTAGTCCAAACAAAATAAGCAATACTCAAAGCTGACCACTAGAGGTCAGCCATGCAATAAACATCAGACAAAAATAAAAAAGTAAATGGAATGTTAAGATTTGTATTCATTTCAATTCAATTAATGCCTTAAAGAAATGTGTTTAATATAGCACAAAGAAGACTTCAAGAAAATGCAAGCAGGGCCAATTTACCTCGCAACCACAAAAGTCCTGAAGGAAAAAGGCAAAACACTGGATGACATTAATGTGCTTCTGGCAATCTTTATTGGAATAGCAGAGGAAGACTTTGGGCCGAGGTTGCTGCCTTTCCACATGGAGAGATGCAGAGTAGGTAGAAGATTCAGAACTCTCTTCATCTAAATGGGAATAGATATTTTCTAAATTGAAACAAAAAAATTAACAGTGAAGCATTTTACTATCTACACATGGAGAAGAACTGCATTACTTTCTCCTTTCAGCTTGGAAGATTCAAAATCTTGGTTTTTTTCCTCTCCTAATTCCAAAACAGTCTTGTTTCCTTATTCTACATACACTGACCTGAGGGTTTTTTTTTCATCTAGGTGAGGTTACACGCTAGATCTTGTACTAATCTTGTCAGATATGGACTATGAAGTCCTCTACAGCTGCATCAATAGAACGTGAGCCTGAAGACAGACCCCCCAAAACACAGATCACCCAGATGCTGCACTGCAAACACCTGATTCTCTAGGATATTTTAGATTAATTCTATCAGTCAAAAGACAAGGTAAACTGCAGGCCCCTAGCTGATCACAGCAATGCCACCGCTTGCTTGCTGCATAACAATATTCTGCTCTCAAGTTGTGGCTGCATTTTGCTAAACAGAAGCATGTTAACTCCGGTACCAACGTGGAAATTCCAGAACAAACACACTTGGAGAAGGTGATTTCTGGCAAGGGCGTCCAACTTTTTACCAAATTAATTTTCCCATGACTAGTTTTGTAAGGGACTTCCACCCCTCAGGTCATTTAGAAGCAAAATGCCTACCTTGTTGCTTTTTGCGACACATCACTGTAAAAAGTGTTGCAAATGCAGAGATGACAACCAAGGGTACTGTAATGGCTACTGCTCTTATTGGACCTGCCCATGGGGAGTGCACTTGAAGAAAGGTGGAAGAAAAATACCTAAATTAGCTTTTCTTAAACTGAGGTACTAGAACCATTGCATCTTCCCACTGTTGAAACATGCAAGGCAAACTTATTTTAATTAAATTACATTTTGTGATACTACTCCACTAAATAGTATGAACTAAGGCCTTCTGAGATGAATTTCCAATAGCCACAGGCTTTGGCTGAAGCCTTAACTATAGTTCAGCACAGGGGTGAAATCCAGCAGGTTCTGACAGGTTCTGGAGAACCGGTAGCAGAAATTTTGAGTAGTTCAGAGAACTGGTAGTGGAAATTGTGAGTAGTTCGGAGAACCAGCAAATACCACCTCTGGCTGGCCCCAGAGTGGGCTGGGAATGGGGATTTTGCAGTATCCTTCCCCTGCCACGCCCACCAAGCCACAGCACACCCACCAAACCACGCCCACAGAACCGGTAGTAAAAAAAATTGGATTTCACCACTGGTTCAGCACAGATCTGTGGAAGTTACTCCCTCTTGAGGGGACAAACAATTCTGTTGGCTGTAAAAAGGCCACTATCCATTACTTTGGGAAAAGGCTTTTTATTTTTTATTATCTTAATTTTTATGGTGTTATACTTTAGTTTAAAAATAAAGCACTGAGAGCCTGTGATACATGGTAGTACAAGAAAGTCAAATAAGTATACAATTACACACAACAACAGAGATTCTCCCGTTTATGTATAATTTGAATGTCAGAGAGGCTGTGGCAAAGGCTCTCCATCCCGGAGTGCTAACTCTATCCAACTTTCCTTCATATATTTTAAATGAAAAAAAAAATAAAACAATCAAATTCAGTCTAAGAAAATTCACATGCATCACTCATCCACTTTCAGAATTGATTAGCAGTGTTTTGCCAATGCAGAACATTCATTATATGGGAAAGAATCAGTAATAAGAGCTGAAAGAATGACCAGATGAAATCTGAAGAAGCTCTCATCTCTACTTCTATGGAATCAGTCAATTTCAAAGTATAGGCTTAAGGTAACGGTATCCTCTAAAGCTCTTTTTATATGCATATATTCTACTTATAGCTGTCTTATGAAATATTAAGAAATTTTCCATTAAAAAAAACCATTATTAAAGATTTTTATACCTGGCTTTAACACATAGTGCATTGATTTTCTTGTTGTGTTGGTATCATCAACAAGCTTAAGGACAAAGCAAAACAAAAGTAAATCATATGACAGTATTTATTTTAGAAACATGTCAAATCACTGCTTAATACTTAAATTTCAAGAAAAACGTGAAATTTTCACTAAGAGATAGGCTAATTTACAAAATGAATTGTCCTGTAATAACTAGCCTCTGCTTTCTTTTTTTTAAACTGATTTAACACTGTGGTATTGATTACACAGAAAACAATCAAAACTATGTGTGCGGGAACTTGTCCAAATTTGATTCAGAAAGAATAGTTTCAAAATATCCATGTATTGTACTTGGCATTCTCAATACAGTAAGAAGAAAAAAATAGTTTGGAGACAAGACAATAATTGTCCAAAATTATTGGATTTAGGGTGGCCTCTTAAGACAGGGACACGCCACTACATCTTTCAAGACTGAGGGCATCACCCTCTCTCTCCAAGAAGCCATACCATTGCATGAATCCAACTGCAAGTCATCTTCCAAGAAGCCTTGACAGCCTAAATAGGCAGCCTACTACAGAGTTTGGAAAAAGCTGTCCACTTCATTGGAAGTCATGGACGTCACTCAGCCCAGTAACCCACAAGACTGAACCTCGGGCACAAGGCAGCCAGACTTGCCCAGTTGGAGTCTAGCTTCTCGTGGATCTGAATTTTATATAACCATCTATCCATCTGAACAACCAATCACCCAGTTTCTAATTTTCCAGCAATGTCATGTATGTACAAAACAGCCATGCAAACAAGAGTTCAATTAAAAATTTACTTCAGTTCTGAAGGAGGATCAAGAATAGCTGATTTTGCCATTTCATTTTTATGATATTGATGCTTTTTTTTATTAACAAGTTATTCTATGTTCCAAAGAATTTGGCAAGGGTGCCTCTTGCCTCCAGAAAGAAGTGTCTAAAATTCACCAAAGATGAATTAAAATAAAACTATAAATCCTAAATGTGTATAAATGGCCATGATTTGGTGAGATTGTCAGTCTTGAACAAGAATGCTGAAGTCTACAAGGTCCCCTGATAGAGTAGGAGCATTGTAAGATCGTGAAATTTAGCACTCTTCTGAGATTTCAGGTGAATTTTTTTTTATGATGCTTGGGCAAACACATGAAATCAGATTGTTAGTGCCAGAGACTTGAAATAATTGTACAGACAACATTATTCTATGATGTAATGCAAAACAAAGATAAAATACTAACTACGTTCCTAGTTTCAAAGGAAATAACTGAATGTTGGCTACAATATCTTTTACTCTTCTCTTCTTCTACTACAAATAATTCATTACCTCAATGATATAATCTCCAGGTGAGACATTCTGAAGAATACAAGTTGTTGCATCTGTATTCTTTTCCTATGAGAAAACCAGAACAATTATTCCTGCATTCATAAAATCTTTTCAATATTTGAAGAAACTACACTTTCATTACAAGGTTAGCACTTCTGAAAGTTATACCAATTCCCAAGCAATTAAAGATACAGATTTATAAATGAAGTACATAAATCATTAAGCCAAAAATCTTTGGAGTCCTCGTTTTATTGAAAATCTCTCCCTAGTCATAAATAGTTAACAAAAAAATCTTTCCCTAGTTATAAAGAATTCAGAACCTATACTCAACACAGAGGACAAGGTTTTTCTTTCTCATAGCCTTTCCTGGATTACAGCCAAATGTATCAAATAGCAAAAGGAACAGTTTCCCCAAATGATTGCATATCACCAAATGCAATCAGCATTTAAGCAAAGAGAAAGAAAACTGCAGTACCCCTTGAATTATATTTTACTGAAAATCGCATTCTCCAAACTACCCTTACCCAAAGTACATTGTTTGTTATTCCCAGCTTGAAATAAATAAAAATGTAATAAAGTAATAGCATTTACAAAAACTTAATTAAAACTTTTATCTACACGTCATAAATATTGATTAAAAAGCGTGCTGTGTGTGCTTTCAAGTGCTCTAACCTAATGCTTAAATATTGCATTATGTTCCACCCTACAATCGGCCAATGTAGAATTATCATCTCTAAAGCATTATTTCATATGTATAATATCCATCATTTTAAATAAAAATGCAAATCTTTCCATTTCAAAAATGGAAAGAACAGAAAAGAGTAGAGAAAAAAAATGGATTATAGAATTGTAGGGAACATAACCAGCCGCACTAAATATAATAGGACTAGAATTTTTTTTTCATGCTAAATTTGGAACTAATGTAAGGTTTTGCAAAACTGAAGAAGCATCTAAAGTACGATGGGGATCAACATTCAGCAGGAGGTTACATCTCCTCTTATATGTCAGCCTGAATTTATCCATATGGTTACCCCATTTCAGCTGCTCCATCACAGTGTTTCTCAGCTTTGGAAACTTGAAGACATATGGACTTCATCTCCCAGAATTCCTCAGCCAGCATGGTTGACTGGGAAATTTTGAGAGTTGTAGTCCACCTGTCAAGATCGGAGAAACACTGCTCTGTCAGAACTCTTCCCAACTTCTTTATGATGTTAATGTATCTGAAAATCCACTACCATAGCTGAATCTTTCACCAAACCCTGTTAGTATCAGCTGACCTAACCTGATATAAGAGTGGTCTCTACGTGTCTTAGAAATTAGGTTAGATCCAACATTGTAAAACATGAGCAAACCTGTTTACAAATCTTCTGTTTGAACTGTCCATCAGTTTTGAGCTTGTAGTGCAGATAGTAATATCTGAATCCAAAGTTATGTGGTGCATGATCAAAAGATACATACATATTAAAACCTTGCTGCGTAATATTCAAGCTTCTTGGTTTCCAAACTATCAAGGAAGAAAGATTTAGACAACGATTGGAACATAGTTTTTTTTTAACTTGATATAATCTTAGTAGAGACAATGTTAAAATTGCAGTTCCACTTACAAGGTTTGCAGACCAGGTTGTCTGGTTGCAGCAGCAATTCACAAGCTATTTAAAGAAAAAGAAAAAAAGACAAAAGCAAAATTGTTCAGATTTCAGGTCTTCTGAAAAGCTAACTTCACAAAATAAGATTTTCGTTTAGAAAAGGAAAAGATTTTTGCCTTCCTTTGTGTAAAAACTTTCAGAGTCTGTGTATCAGACAGAAAAGGTGGAGCTCATGTAACAGCTTGGAATTTAGTTATAGTTCTGGAAAGCCCTACCTTGCCAGAGTCCTGGTGCTTATTTTACATGAACAACTTGTTTAAGCTAATTTGTACCTGCCCATATTTCCTAGTAAAAATGAGGTTAAGTCCTCCAGCAGATATATAGGGTAATCCCATGATTTTATGGTGCACAATACAAAAACCATATGCATTCTTACATTGATCAGAAAACTAGGGATGAAGAGTTCGTCTGTTTCCTTGTTGTTGTTGTTGTTAGTTGCGAAGTCATGTCCGACCTATCACGACCCCATGGACAACGTTCCTCCAGGCCTTCCTGTCCTCTACCATCCCCCGGAATCAATTTAAGCTCACACCTACTGCTTCAGTGATTCCATCCAGCAACCTCATTCTCTGTTGTCCCCTTCTTTTGCCGTCAATCTTTCCCAGCATTAGGCTCTTCTCCAGTGAGTCCTTCCTTCTCATTAGGTGGCCCAAGTATTTGAGTTTCATCTTCAGGATCTGGCCTTCTAAAGAGCAGTCAGGGTTGATCTCCTCTAGGACTGACTGGTTTGATCGCCTTGCAGTCCAAGGGACTCACAGGAGTCTTCTCCAGCACCATAGTTCAAAGGCCTCAATTCTTTGGCGCTCAGCCTTCCTTATGGTCCAGCTTTCACAGCCATACATTGCAACTGGGAAAACCATAGCCTTGACTATACGCAA
Source organism: Thermophis baileyi (assembly GCA_003457575.1). Taxonomy (NCBI): domain Eukaryota; kingdom Metazoa; phylum Chordata; class Lepidosauria; order Squamata; family Dipsadidae; genus Thermophis; species Thermophis baileyi. The sequence goes on along the minus strand of QLTV01004090.1, from coordinate 660,916 downwards.
TTTTCTTGGAAGGGTGATGTCTCTGCTTTTCAGTATGCTGTCTAGATTTGCCATAGCTTTCCTCCCCAGGAAAAAGCAACTTTTAATTTCTTT
>QLTV01004090.1:644836-660802 GCA_003457575.1 Thermophis baileyi | reverse complement strand
TTCTTCGCCCGCAGCAAGAGGCTCTTTAGTTCGTCTTCACTTTCTGCCATTAGAGTGGTATCATCTGCATATCTGAGGTTGTTGATGTTTCTCCCGGCAATCTTAATTCCAACTTGCGATTCATCTAGCCCCGTTTTTCTCATGATTTGTTCTGCATATGTTAAATAGGCAGGGCGACAGTATACAGCCTTGCCAAACTCCCTTCCCAATTTTGAACCAATCAGTGGTTCCGTGTCCAGTTTTCACTGTTGCTTCTTGACCCGCATATAAGTTTCTCAAGAGACAAATAAGATGGTCTTGCCACAATTTGTTGTGATTCACACAATCAAAGGCTTTAGCATAGTCAATGAAGCAGAAGTAGATGTTTTTCTGGAACTCCCTAGCTTTCTCCATGATCCAGCGTATGTTGGCAATTTGATCTCTAGTTCCTCTGCCTCTTCGAAATCCTGCCTTTCCTTCTACTAACATGTAAAAAGTAGCTAATGGTCACTTTGGATTAGGATTGTGCAAATACTTCAAAATGCATGAGAATGTGTACAAAGCATCTCTTTTCAAACTGTTAGAGCAGCAGCAGCACTTTTTAACCTGTTTGTGCAAAGTCCTGCTTGAAAAGGTATTTATACATAGGTCTCCAAATAACATGAAAGACAATAGAAGATCCTAAGTCTTAATCTCATATGCCTGATACATGTATAGGCTTATGGATTTTTAGACTAGTCATTTAATTTCCAAAAGAAAATAACAGTTGCTGAGAGAAAGGCATGCACCAAGTTTTTTACAGGAAAGTCTTAGTAAAATCAACTCAGTGTATCAAAACCTTCCTAAATATGTTCCCATAATAATTCATCCATATTTTCCCCCCAAGGCCTCCAAAGCCATTTCACTTAAAGTAGGCTTTGATGTGAATTTTAACTAGAAAGCATGCAATTTCAGCTGCTATCAGCTTTCATTAAGATTCAGGACACAAAGATCTGTAAGGCAGAAAGGAATAATTGCTGTTGTACTTACGCCGAGTTCTGAAGAAAAAAGGATGGTAGTTACTTTCATTCTTAATGGATGGAAAAGGAATAATCTTTACAAAGTAGTCAGTTTCAAATTTCAGATTTAGGAAGGGCTGAGATTCCACTCTCTGAAAGGGAAGAAATGTAAGCCAATTAGTAGCACATTTTAACATGTCCTGGATAATCATGCAATTATGTTATTTTCTTAACATAATTCCATATTTCCCATTTATAGGAATCAATGTTGGCACCAGAAGACCAACTGTCTTATCTGTTATGAAAATCCAATTAGTTAAGATTTTAAGAAGAATTTAGAGTGTCTAGTGGGTGCGATTAATTTTTTATTAATCACTCCTACTGGATTCTCTAAATTCTTCTTTAAACCTTAACTAATTGGATTGTCATAAAAGATAAGGAAGTTGGTAGAATAAAGGTAGAAGGTGCAATCCACAATCTGTTTCCTCATAATTCCATATTTATTTTTCATACAAATGTAAAATGTGAAATTAAATCTATTCAGATGCTGCTAAAGTCCTCCTGCCTTCTTAAGCATGAACCTGAAAAAAATGCCACGCCTTTAAGGAATCTACAGATTAAAATTATGGCAATTCTTAAAGCACCAGAATCTTTCTTGGGGTGAAGTGTGCACAGCCCTAGTGAGGAGTCCCCGGAGTCTGATATTCCAGGCAAACATTGGAGATAAAATATCCTTTAGTAAAATGTCCCATCAATTTCAATAAGGCTTCTGCTCTGAGATTTCTATGATTTTCAACACTAAGACTTACAGTCCACTTATAACTTGAGTTGAGCTGTTTTGGGTCTTTTAAAAGCAACTGCTGACATTGTCTTCTTTCCGATTTTAATTCTTCAAGTATAACTCGAAATCCTTTCAGAAATTCAATACCTGCATATATTTAAACAGATCAATAAATACGTTTACTGATGAATATGTTTTCCTTAAGATTTATACGGCTATTCAATTTGCAAAAAGTGACTCTGACACACTTATAATGTGTAATAACATCAAAATATGGAACTAGAAAATAAAATCCCAGATAGAAAAGAGAACAGAGAATAAAACAAAAACAACAGGATGTATATCATGAAAGTTTCACTCTTTGTTCAAGCTCCAGTCTCCCATCATTCATGGAGCATTTAAGTGTATAGATCAAGTCTCAATATGACTATTGTTGAGAATTCAGGGAATTGAAGTCTATACATACTGTATGGAGGACACAGATATGATAGTGCTAAGCTTGGCACTATACACATCAGGTAAGCACATAATTTAAGAAAACTTGGCAATTACATTTGCACTGTATGGCATTCTTAAACAAGCAGTAAAATATTCTAAGAAGACCAGTTTAGCTGCAATTGTATCTTCCCATGCTCTTACAATTCTTAGGACTAAATTTTTTAATTTATTTTCCTTGTGGTTGAATTTGGTATTTAATTCATGTACTTTTATACAAATATTTCCAAGATCTAAATGATCTTGCAACAAGGGAGGCAAATCAACTACATCCTGTGTCCTTAATATTTAAAGGAAGAATAATACTATTTGTGCAGACAATGAATAAGAAAAGTTAACCAGATCCCTGTTACCTGAGATCCTTCAACTTCAGTTCCTTCTTGATATTTTGAGAGGGATTAAGTTCTGATCATTACAAGAGAAAATGCCAAGCTTTGTAGGCCTTGGAGATTTAATGCAACCAAGTCTGCAGCTGCAAATTAGCAATTCAGTTACACTGTGCTCTTAGAAGCATTGGATATCACTTCCCCGGTTCTTTTTAATAGCTACCCATTGTTTTCTACTCAGATTAGCAGCACACTAAATATCATGAAATACATCGTGATTTACCAACATCCCTTTTACTGTTTCCCCAAAATATATGTAAAAAATGCTTTTGCAAATGTGTTTCTATCATCAGTTCACTATTATAGCCCCTTTCAAAAAGCTGATGAGGATTCAATGCAGCCTGAACAAATTTGAACACAATAAAAAAAAATGTATGTGGAAACACATTTCAGAATTCAGTACATCTCTACATTACTTTATGTTTAAATTTCTCTAATATTTATATCCAAGCAAGTCTGGGAGGAACTTGCAGGAAAAGGTTAAATAGGGAGGGAATAAGTTAAGTTTAAGTTAAGTTAAGTTGCATCAGTCTAAATGTCAAACACTTAAGGACACTCCTATCTATTCAAAGATGAAAATGACTTCAGAATGACATAGACAATGCAATTTGGAAGTAGAAGTGTCTTTAAACAGAAGGGGGGAATCCTCCTTTATATTTGGCAACTTAGCCTGGCATAAATGGACTGTCTTGAATTCTTTCAGAACAAACTTTAATGTTAATAATGTTGGGCAATGCTTAATTTCAAGAGATCTGAAATATGGATTCAATGAAGATGACAGAGTTTAGCTGGAATGGGGGGGAAAGCTGAAATTTCCACTGGTTTGGCATCTGTTTGAAATTCAATTTTTTCTCTACTTACCAATGGGGTTGGCTGTCCACAATACAGTCACTGCAACTTGATCAGAGCATGCGTATTGACTAATAGTGATGTTCTGTACATCTCCAATGACATGTTTTCCTATTGAATTCAAATAAGGAGTACAATCTGGGGAAGAAACAATTTAATTAAATACATTTAAAACAGACAATGTCTTCTCTCTTATTAGAGAACATTCAGAGAATGTTCCTAACATCAGTCCAATAATATGTCTATGGAGATTCTCAATCATCCACCCAAAGTTGCTTTACAATAGACAACCGGCCTTTCTTGGTTTTTTTCTTTGAACTGAAGAAGCTTCTTGGATGACAAGAGAAACGTGTTTCAAAGAAAAACCCAAGAAAGTCCACTTGCCTTTTGAAAAGCACCTTTGGGAGTCCAATGATATCATTCTATTTTAATCAGTTACTAGACAACCTGTGAGCTGTTGGGTCATCATTCTGTGGTTTTCATTGTCATTCTGGAGACCTGAAGTCTTCCATCTCTTTCCTTATTTGTTCTTTGTCTCTGATCCTGGAGACATACATGACTCTTCTCCTTTGTCTTCTCCTTTGTTCTCTTTCTGTGCCTCTTGTTGTCATTCTGAAGGCATGCGTGCCTTTCCTCCTTTCTCTCTCTCTCTCTCCTTCTCTCATGTTATTTGTCCTGACTGCTTGATCCTGGAATTGTGTGGCCCTGGTCTCATTTGATGCTTGTTCTCTGCTCCTCTTTGCTGCTTTCTGAAGACCTATGGTATCATCTGATGACTAGGAAAACTTCCTCTCTTTCCACACGGCATAATTATATTGACAATATTTTTTATTATGGTTGGTTAGACAATCAGCCAGATGTTTAGATTGGATTTTGCATTTTTATCCACCTATTGAGTCCTTCCCAAGGACCTGGGATAGGCAGATGTTTGTTTGATGGTGTTAAAGTTGTCACAGGATGTACGCTGTCCCAAACAAAGCTGCCTTTTGCAACAATCATTTTTGTACTTATTTTTTACTGCAATGCTGTATGGTGCTTTCATCGACTCAGAGGAGTTCCTACTTCCTGCCAGATCCCCCATTGTTTTATGGGAAGCTGGCAGGGAGTGCTGCAAATGATGATCATGTGACTGTGGATGACTATGGCAAGGCGGCGATGCAGCTAACTGTGGCAGTATGGTGGTGCGGAAGTAGCCACAACTTGCCAAATTTCAGTCCCACATGACTAATGGGTCCCAGATTTTGGACACATTCTTTAAGTTAGCCTCTTTGTGGTACACTGATTCGAAAATTGTTAGCCTAATGGATTCTGTGTCCATTAGCATGGCATTGTTATAAATTAGTGAAGATTCTCATTATCCATTTATTGCTGGAAAGAGTGGTTATCCTCTCTTAGCTTACTCAGTTCTTTTTTATATAACAATGCTGTTCCTGGAATTGATCACTTCTTATTTAGCTGCATTATATTTTTTCCTAAGAAGAAATAGCTAAAAGTAGAATTCTTAGAAATAGTAGAATTCAAGTGAATGACAGCAAAAGTTTCATACAGAAAAACAGCCATCTGTGTAGGAAATTTGAAACAAGAGCTTCCTCCAACATCTGGATCCACTTAAAGGATAGCGTTGCATTTTGTTGGCAAGAAGTTTGTGTTCCAAATGACAATTTGCCAAAAATCGAGGAAAATACTATAAACTCTCATAACAAAAAAAAAAAAAACTTTACTTTCCATTTCTCCATTTTATTTTTATACATTGTTAGGCTGTGTAATCTCCAGCAAAGGCATATACTGTAAGTAAAAAATGCATTTCAGTCACTTTACATTACACTAAAACTTTACAATTAAATAGTAAGTGTATCCTTGTTTATTGTGATAACACTTCTGTTTAGCAAAGGAACTTAACAGATTGTGTACTTCAGAAATTCCACCTTTTCCTGTGAGGAAAGAATCTATCTGTGTAAGATTGTGATCTTGGCCGGGTTGCCCATTTGTCAAATAACAGCGATCCTGGAGATTATTTATTTATTTATTTATTTATAAAATTTGTATGCCGCCCAACTCCCGAAGGTCTCTGGAGTTATGAGCCGCAGTGGCTCAGTGGTTAGAGTGCAGTACTGCAGGCTACTTCTGCTGATCACCGGCTGCCAGCAGTTTGGCAGATCGAATCTCACCAGGCTCAAGGCTGACTCAGCCTTCCAACCTTCCGAGGTGGGTAAAATGAGGACTCAGATTGTTGGGGGCAATATGCTGACTCTGTAAACCGCTTAGAGAGGGCTGTAAAGCACTATGAAGCGGTATATAAGTCTAAGTGCTATAGCTATTGCTATTATGGATGAACAGATTTTGAACTAGGTTTTCTAGAGCAAAGCTGGGCTAGTGAACTCTACATCTGAAATGATAAATTAGCATAACCAAATTTCTATTTAAAGACTAAATTGCCAGACAAAATTGCCAGACAAAATTGTGTCAGATAAATCATATCATCAGATTTGGGGGCTATACATTTGAAGTTCTAAGCTCCTCTTGGTATGCAGCCTTGACTTTCCCTTCAAAGAAGAAAATGAAGAGAGGCACAAAAATAACAATTGCACTATTATAAACTCAATGCAATCATGTCTATATTCCAATAGTACTATATTCTGCATTCTCTCTAGTCTTGTTTTTAGTTACTGTTGCTTGTTGCTTGCTGATTTTTTGCATCTTTTTTATATGCCACAGTATAATGTTTATATAGAAATTCAAGTTTGCTGGGGGGGGGGGAAACCCACCCCTTTTTCTCTTAAAGGTTTATGGTGTTTCCTGTGTTGGGCACCCTACAAAACATTGCTAATTAACAACATAATAATTAGCTACATGTTTTCTTATGGAGATTGTCACATGACTATAATTCAATATTTCTAAAACTAGAGTGAGAGTATGATTTATTAATCAGAGTCACATGGATCAGTGAAAGAATTAAATCCTATTTGTTTGCAGCTACAAATGTTAGGAAAGCACAAAAATGGCCCAAATTGTCCTGCCTTTCTTTCATATATTCATCAAAGTGTAAATTGTTTCACTTGACCTTATTTAGATAAAATTTGGATGAAGATGCCATGGCTGAACAAAATAGTTTTAATTTACCCCTTAAGTTTTTAATGGTATGTTGCTTTGTTTTAAACTGTCATCTTAATTAAAAGTCTAAGTGATTAAATATATAAGAACAAATTCAATGTTATCTTCTAGAGAAGTCATGATGCAGAAGAATAACTTACTGTCATATTTAAAGGTAATATTAGGCAGTCCAATATTCTTTCCATTTGGAGAGAGGCCCTATAGAAATACAAGAGAGAACAGAGCATAAGCCAGTGGATGAGATAGTAAGTCGGACCTAGTTGATGAATGAATTCATTCGACTACATCATTCCAATGCGATACAGCTGATTATTAGAATCCCATCCAGTGAAGTATACTACATTCCTGAGTTTGATGAAACTCAGGAAAAATTCTTAACTCTACATAGTATGAACATTGTATGGTTGTCTTAATTGTTTCATGCTTCTGTAAATAGACTCTCTAAGATATTATTGAAAAAATACAAAGAAAATCTACAATGCTTTACAATGCTTTAGCCCCACCGTTTTTAAGCTCCCATTGCACAACTCCTACAAATCATCTCTAATTCACATTCCCAACCTAATAAATTTTATCTGTGAAGTATTACAATCGTAATTTTCACTAGCCATAAGTCAAAAGTGGGTAAAATGTATGCAAGAAGTGTCAATCTCTCTTGGGGGGAAAAAAAATCTAATCACTGCTGTGTTGTGCCCAAAATACTTTTGGACTGATTTGGGATCTGGGGAAGAGATACAAAACAGGAAAATGTTGAATATATATAAATTCTGTACAATATAAATACTGCATGGCTGAGAAGATATCTTCCTAGATATAAAACAGGAAAATGTTAAATATATAAATTCATCAAATGTCATTGAAAGGATACACTATTAATGAAAAACTTTCAGGAAAGCTGTTATCCAAATATGACAAAGAACATATAACTACAATCTCATGAAAAATTCCCCAGAGAATTTTAAAATTTGTCCAATTTTAATGGACAATGATTAATACACAGTGCCCAATAAGATCACAGGTGATACATAGAAGTGTTTTTATTTAATACATGACATCCAGAATAATTCAGTTTTGTCACGTGGAGTCTTCCTTGCCAAACTATTTACAGTAGTTTTTTTTTAAAGGAATGAAACAGTACTTTAAAATGCAATCAAGTAACAATCACTGGAAATAAAAAAAGATTTGTATTATATGAAGCAGTCTATGTAAATAATACATCTACTTTCTAAAATAGGCGTTGGACCTACCTGATACGCCTCTTCTCATCCGGGGGGGAGCCAGCATTCAGGATGGGTTGTCCTCATCCAATCCGGTGAAGGACCGAGTCTGTCTATTTCTTTATTTATATTAGGATCCGCCTCCTGTAACTCCAGATTTGATGAATCCCGAAGACTAGCAATTTTTCCAATTATACCTACCATTAGTGGATGGGAGACTGGCGGACTCCCATCCACTAATGGTAGGTATAATTGGAAAAATGGACAGGTAAGGGTGGGACTGAATGCTGGCTCCCCCCGGATGAGAAGAGGCATGTCAGGTAGGTCCAACACCTATTCTCCATCCTGGGGTGGAGCCAGCATTCAGGATGGGACATACCAAAGCATGTAGTCCCCTAAGGGAGGGACCTGTCCCAGCCAGCCGATCGGTGATCAGACTCCACCACTCGTTGAAGGACTCGACGGCCAAAGGCCGCATCTGCAGAAGCATACGTGTCTATTTTGTAGTGTCTGATGAATTGCGTAGGAGAGGCCCAGGTGGCCGCCCGGCACACCTCATCCAGAGACGCTTGCGTGGCCCAAGCGGTTGAAGTGGCTGCACTGCAGGTGGAATGAGCAGTGATACCCGATGGCTTGGACAAGGACGCCAGGTCATATGCAGTCGCGATCGTGCTCCTGATCCATCGACCAATGGTGGAAGAAGACACCTTGGTGCCCAAGGAACGAGGGTGAAAAGCCACAGAGCTTCTGACTTACGGGAGGACTTAGTTCTTTCAACGTAAACCTTGAGAGCTCTCCTGACATCCAGAGCATGCCAACTACGTTCCTGCCAGTGAACCGGTCGAACACAAAAAGATGGAAGAACGAGCTCCTGTGACCTGTGAAACACCGAGTTCACCTTAGGAAGAAAGGTAGGGTCGAGACGTAGAACCACCTTGTCCGTGTGGAAAATACACAGGTCACCCCTAACCGAGAGGGCGGATAGCTCAGAAATCCGTCTTGCTGAAGTGATGGCGACAAGAAAGGCCACTTTGAAGGTAAGATGTCTCAAGGAAACCTCCCTGATAGGCTCGTAGGGATGACCAGTAAGGGATGACAGCACGCGAGGAAGGTCCCAGGTTGGATATCTATGGATCACAGGAGGCCGTAGGTTGGAAGCACCCTTAAAAAATCGTCGAATTGTGGGAAACTGGGCAAGCAAGTCCACCTGGTCGCAAGACAGGATCGATGACAGAGCTGCCACCTGGCGATGGAGTGTATTCGGGACGAGACCCTTGAGGAATCCGTGCTGTAAAAATCGGAGAATCTTGGGAATGGGAATGCGGAGGGGGGAGAGCCCTTCCGCTCGACACCCGTCACAAAATTTCCTCCAGGTGGCTGAATAGATACGGTCAGTAGACGGACGACGGGATGCCTGGATGGTGACTATGACATCTTGTTCATAGGCCTGACTGGTTAAAGCATGCCGCTCAATCTCCAAGCGGTAAGTTGAAGCCATGCTGGGTTGGGATGCTGTAGAGCACCCTGGCTGAGCATGTCAGCTGAGAGAGGCAACCGCCATGGGGGCTCGATCGATAGAGCCTGGAGGTTGGCAAACCAGGTCCGGCAGGGCCAATGAGGAGCCAGAAGAATCAACTCTGCCTGTTCTTGTAGAAGCTTCTGGACCAGGTCTGGAATGACTGGAAGCAGGGGAAAGGCATAAAGGAGCCCTGGGGGCCAGTCGCTCCTGAGAGCGTTCATTCCTTCCGCTCCCCTGGACTGGAACTGAGAAAAGAATCTTGGTAGATGTGAATTTTGAGGGGTCGCGAAGAGGTCGACCAGTGGGGGTCCGAATCGCTGAGAAATCTGAAGAAACAGAGACGGATGGAGACACCATTCCGCCTGATCCACTGTGGTCCGGGACAGCCAGTCTGCCTGAATGTTGGAGGCTCCTGCGATGTGGTCTGCTGAGAGCAAGAGCAGGTGTTTCTCTGCCCATAGGCCCAGCCGCATCGCCTCTGCCAGGAGAGATTTGGAGCGCGTCCCACCTTGCCGGTTGATGTGCGCTTTGGTCACGATGTTGTCTGTCAGAATGAGGACATGACGGCCCGAAACTTGATGGCGAAACCGGCGCAGGGCGAGGAAGACTGCTCCGAGTTCCAGCCAGTTGATGGAATGAAGGATCTCCGCCTGAGACCATTGACCCTGCGCCATAATGCCCTGTCCGTGAGCCCCCCAGCCCGACAGGCTGGCATCTGTCGTCACCACCACTCTTTGGGTCACTCTGAAAAGGGAGCCCCGGGAGAGAGCCGATGAATTCCACCAAGCGAGAGAGCGCAGGACCGCTGCTGGAACCAGGACCCTGCGGGAAGACGTTCCGAGACCCGCTTTCTGGAGAGGCAAAAGGAACCACTGAAGATCCCGGGAATGGAGGCAAGCACAGGGAACAATAGCTATGCATGATATCATTTTGCCAAGTAGGGTTGCTAAAAGGGAAACAGGAACCCTACCCTCACCCATGACCTTGAGAACCAGCTCGCTAATGCTGGCCTGGCGATCAGGGGAAAGAAAAACTTGGCACCTTGCAGAATCAATTACGGCCCCTAAATGAAGAATGGAAGTGGAAGGGGACAGGTGACTTTTGGCCAAATTTATGGAAAACCCATGGCTCTTTAGGGTGGACATAGTTATTTGGAGATGCTGGAGAGCCTTCTCCCTAGAGGAGGCGTGGACCAAAATGTCATCCAGATAACACTGGCTGTGGATAGGAATTTCCCTCAGCCTGGCAGCAAGGGCTGCAAGTATCTTCGTAAATACCCTGGGGGCCGAAGACAGGCCAAAGGGAAGGGCCCTATATTGGAAGTGTTCAGAGGTGTAACAGAAATGAAGATACCCGCGAAGGCTTTGGAACCACAAAAAGGATAGAGTAGAAACCCTCACCCTGTTGTTCCAGAGGAACCCTTTGAATGGCTCTGATGGAAAGTAGATGCTGAATAGCCTCATCCATCAAGCGTCTTTTTGAAGGCACAGAAGAGACCGAGCAGGAAACAAAGAACTTCGGGGGAATGGAGAGGAATTCCAGAGCAAGGCCAAATTGAACCGTATTTCTCACCCAGGAGTCTTGGGTGGAGGCTTCCCATGCCGCAAAGAATTTGGACAAGCGGCCCCCTATTGGAATGTAAGGATCCTCACCACTTGGGGCACCTGAAGGATCTATTGGAAGGACCTCCTCTCGCCTGTCTGCGGAATTGCCTCCCCCTGCCCGTCCTATCTGCCTGGGGGCGCTGACGGAAGAAATACTGACCTGGGGCCCGGTGGGAGGAAGGACCCTGGTGAGTCGTCCGAAAGGGCCGACGGTAGTAGGGAGCTGTCCGAGGGAAACCCCATCTAGTGAGGGATGGAAGGACCTTCCTCCGATCCGAGGATTCTACTAGGAGAGGTTCCAGGCTCTGACCAAAAAGGGATTGCCCGCTAATCGGGCCTGACGCTAGGCGGCACTTATGGCCAGCGTCCGCAGACCACTGGCAGAGCCAGTGCATGCGCCTAGCCACCACAGAGGAGGCTAACGCCTTAGAGGTGAAGCGTGAGGCCTGCAGCGTGGAATCTGCCAGAAACTGAGTAGCTGCGAAGATTTTGTTGAGATCTTGCTGAGCTCTCAAATTTGAGGCAGGAATGTAGTCCTGGATCTGGCGGAGCCATATCAAGGTGGTCCTCGCGAAGAAGGAAGAAGTTGAGGAGGCCTTGATGGACCAGGCTGCCGCCTGATGCGCCTTTGTGAGTGCCTGTTCCATTCTCCTGTCTTCTGGCTTGAGAAGTTCCTCAGCGTCCCCTGGCATGGCAGTCGGGGAAAGCAGAGCCCTAATTGGTTCATCCACGGAAGGCACCGAAAGAATGTCGGCTAAATTTGAAGCGACATTGAAGAACTTCTTATCTTGGGAAGAAGGAGAGGGACCTGAGGCCGGAGAGACCCACTGGCATTCCACCGTGTCCAGGAAAAGTTGGGGGGCCGGCACGACATCCAGTTCTCGTCTGGTTTCTGAGAACAAGGGATCCGGATGCCCCTCAGTGGCAGGAATGGAAGTCGAAGGTGCAGGGTCTAAACCCACAGCAGCACGTGCCTTGAAGAGAAGGGATTTAAACAAGCCAGATGGAAATAGCCCCACTGGAATGGGCAGGTCAGAAGGAAGGCCCTCATCCTCTGATAGATCCCAGATATTCTCCTCCTCTCCCTGCATGTCTTCTGCCCCACTGCTCCCCTCCGAGTCCACCGAGGAATGTTCCTGGGAACCCTGTAGTAGAGCGAGATCTGGAAGGGGATGAGGTCTGGAACCACCCATCCCCTGAGGGGCCATGGAGGTCCCTGGGGCTTTAAAAGATTGTAGACTGGAAGAAAGGGCTTGTTGGAGAGCAGCAGTGATGATGGCCTGGAAGGCAGCCTGATCTAGGGGCACGTGTGGAGTTGATGCCTGAGGGGACACTTGAGCCTCAGAATCCCCAGCCACAGAAACCTGAACCCCTTCTGGGTGAGGCAGGGAAGTTGTGGTTTCTTGGACCAAAGGGTCCTCCCCTGTTTCAGCCGAGGGAGTTGAAATAGGCAGGGCCTGAGCCAGCTGCAATGATTGTTGTTGTTTAGCAGAACGTTCACAAATCCTTTGTAATGCCCTGTCTCTCCTCTTTTCAGCACACTCAGTTGCTTTGGAAGAGGCCTCCCTAGAGGAATGTGACCTAGTAGAGGGGTGACCAGAAGAGGAAGAATGATCATCCTCGGGAATGCCCCTGTTGGTCTTTCTGAGATGCTTGCCCCCAGGCTTATCCTGAAGAAGAGCCTTGTCTGTCATGATATTCAAGGTAAGGCCTGGCCCAGAACAGGGAAGTCCGAAATTTTCCCCAACAAAATGGCCGCTCCTGCCACGTGGTCCTTAATGAGTCTGCAAAGTTGCTCTCCCGAGCAAGCTCAAGGGGTTAATGATGGTAAGAATAGCAACTGCAGAGTAACAAATACACTGGCCCTCCAGAGCAAGCTCTGAGGGAAAGAAGGGGCTCAGTAAGGCAGAAATCAGCGATGCCGAGGGAAAACGGCCATGCTGGGACCGTGTGGAGCCGCGCGAGCATTTGCTCAAGCGCCTGAATTTGGAGGCTCAGCAGGGGACCATAATAACAATAATGGCTCAGGCAGAAAACAGCGATCCTGGTAATGCAGTTTTCCGACTCTCTGAGGAGGCTAAGAAGCCTGCGCGAGCGTTTGCTCCAGCGCTGCCTGGTTAGTCGGGAATCGAAAGTCAGGCAAGCCCAAACAGCGCCGGGTAACTCACACGCGGCATAAATGGGCTGCTACAATTTTATGCGAGCAGTTGCTCCAGCGTCTATGCAGTGCCGGCAATTTTGGTACAATGGAAGATCGGAGACCCTTAAAAGGCGATCTGATGCACCCCCGGGGGTTCCCGACAAGCTGGGAGGAGAAGGGGGGGAATAGGGGGGGGATTCAAACCGTCCACAAACGAAGCCGAAGTTCTTCTTTCTTCCTGGAATGAAGTCGGCAAAACTTCGAAGGGATAGAGCCACCTGGTGGCTTTACAGAGTTGTTCAGATGAAGAGAGGTTAATTTGGAAGAGAAAGGCCTAATTTGGTGATTTGACTAACTCTAGGATGGGAGTCCAGTTGCCAGTGTCCTTCTCGTGAGAGGACCGAGTACAGGAGGCGGATCCTAATATAAATAAAGAAATAGACAGACTCGGTCCTTCACCGGATTGGACGAGGACAACCCATCCTGAATGCTGGCTCCACCCCAGGATGGAGAATAAACTATTCAGTCTCCTTCTATAGCAGGGGTGTAAAACTGGATTTCTTGGAGGGCCAGATCAGCATTGTAGTTGTCCTCCGTGGGCCAGCTGGGGGGGGGGAGACAGGACAGACGCCTCTTGCAGCACCCTGCCAGCCATAATGGGGCGTGGGGGGTCAGGCGGCCCCCTGTGCCCAGTTTTCAGCCTGGTGTCAGGATTCCAAGTACCAGGCCTGACAACTGGACAGCCTCCTGCAGCACCCTGCTGGCCAAAATGGGCCACGGGGGTTCCCGTGGCCCCCTGCACCCGGTTTTGGCCAGCAGGGTGCTGCAGGAGGCCATCCAAGCCGAAATCAGGGTGCAGGGGGTGCTCGCGGCCCCCTGCAGCCCATTTTCGCTAGCAGAGGCACTGCAGGCCGGTCCTTTACTATTTCCAGCCGGTTCCGTGGGCCAGATCTAAGCACCCCGTGGGCCAGATCTGGCCTGAGGGCCTTGAGTTTGACACCCCTGCTGTTCTATAGCTTTGCTGGTACAAAGGCTCCCTTAGTTAGTGGTGTTACTTAAGTAAGATACAACAGGCTAAATATAAAGTATTTGGAAGCTTTGTTGATCTAGCAAAAGTCACTGAAGTTAAGGCAGCGGTCCCCAACCTTTCTGGCTTTGCAGATCAGCAGTGGTGGCCGTGGTGGGGGAGAGGGGTGGTTCTGTGCAAGCAGCAGGAGCTTTGCCCGCTGCTTGTGCAAGTGGAGCTGCATGCACAAGCATGCTCACCCCACACTTGTATGGCCCGGTTCCAAACAGGCCACGGCCCGGGAGCTGGGGACCCCTGCATTAAAGACTACATATCTTGTAATTGCTTGATACATTTTTTTTTAGTTCACAATGCCTTTTAGTGAAGGCCAGACAAGCATGCTGCAAATCTACAGAAAGACCACAAATGAAAGAAATACACACAAGAAGGAACAAAATTCAGTTCCTTAAGAAACCCAACTCTCATTTACACAACCAAAACATCTTAAAGTACTTCTAATTCAGTGCTGATATGGTCCAAATCTTCTGAACATTTTTTTGTTTTCCTAAGTGGAACAGAACAGTGATTTGGTGACTTTCATCATCCACAAGTAAAAAGGGTCTTCCCTTCACCCTTCAGCAGGATATTTCCTGAGGTGAAGAGGGAAGAGCACAGCTTCCCCACCCACCCCGGACTCCTGGACACTAAGCATGAGATGAGGTACCATCAGCTGGAAAGGTTTCCTCTCCCCATTGTAGCAAGCCATTTCATAGTGTAAGGATCCTAGGAACCCCTCTCCCTACTCTTGCCCAGGAAAGAGTTATTATCTAATGTAGGTAAAATCCCTATTCTGATTGTTCATAGCTTGTTTTAAATACATAGCTAGTATCTGCTAAAATCTCAAAATCCAAATAAATACTTCAACGACTGAGAACATGTCTTCCTAGAACTTTCAAAGTTTCTTTATTACTAGCAAACCCAGGAAAAGTTACACAAGAGACTATGCAATTTTTTCAAGTTGCAGAATTCACACTTTGATTCCATCATTTGGCAGCCTAGGAATAATTTTATAACATTCATCTCAGGGCATCGGATATGGTGATTGTTAATGCTTTCCTAGCAAGATAAATCAGTCAGTTCTATCAATAATAGCTAATTGATAAATAAAATGTCAGGTAATGGGAGATCTGTAATTACCATGTTTAGTCTGTGTTTTTAGATTTGAACAGTAACAGTAAACAACCACCAAAGCTATTATGAAGGTCTAACTTTTGGAACCTTTAATTGGCCACCCAACAAAAGGTTTGCAGGTTTTCTACTGTACTTGCCTCTAAGCTAGTCATCCAGACTCTCAAAATCTTGCTCCAGAACACTGCCGCTTTATTAAGCGGTTTAATTGGGTAGAGGTACTCTTTGACTTATGACCATTTGTTCAATACAGGTAGTCCTCAACTTACGATTGAGCTCAAAATTTCTGTTGTAAAGTGAGACATTCGTTAAGTGAGTCTTGCCCCATTTTACAACCTTTCTCGCCACCGTTAAGGGAATCACTTCAGTTGTAAACATAGTCACACGGTTGTTAAGTGAATCTGTTATGTTCTAACTGTTATAACTGTGTTGCATGGTTCCAACCAGGTCCAGCGTTTGAGCGGGAAAAAGCTCAAACGCTATTGGCTGGTCTGTCTGACAGCTCCCTATAAAAGGGCAAGCTGTCAGACTGCTCTTTGCTGGTTGCTGATACAAGAGCTGAAATAAAGAGCTGCTTTGGAAGTCTGTCTCCTGTCATCTCTACCCACTATCTAACAGTGGCGACGAGGGCTTGGGCCAGGAGAACTGTGACTAGCTTCTTCAGCACTTTCAACCAGCCAGGCAGACATCTTC
>QLTV01004090.1:623392-634968 GCA_003457575.1 Thermophis baileyi | reverse complement strand
AGAAAGAAAGAAAGAAAGAAAGAAAGAAAGAAAGAAAGAAAGAAAGAAAGAAAAGAAAAGAAAGAATTATGACCACAATTGAGCCCAAAATTTTGGTTGCTAAGCAAGAGCGTTGTTAAGTGAGTTTCACCACATTTTACAAGTTGGCCACGCCCACCCGGTCACATGACCACCAAGCCATGCCCACTTGAAGCCACGCCCACCTGACCTCAAACCACACCCACAAAATAAGATACGCCCACAGAACCGGTAGGGAAATTTTTCACATTTCACCACTGGCTAAGGTGTAAAAGCTGTACTTTCCTAATCACAATCTATCATATCTTATCAGATGAAGCCCTAAGCAGTTCATGATGCAACCATAAACCTGGATAATGTGTGGTTGATAGATGCTACCGGTTCCTATGAAATGTCAAACCCATGCATTTAGTTTACTAAAAATAGGACCATCAGATCTGGACTATACAATCTACACAGCTGCTTAAGAACTGCAAAAAATTCAGAAAACTCCAATGCTTTGCTGCCATCAAAGCTGCCAAATCTCCTGAACTCAGCCCACATCAGCTAAGCCTAGCAAAAATTAGCTTGTACCTTAGTTTCTACCACATAATGGCTAAAGAGCTGCGACAGTCAAAAAACATCACTCTAAAGGGCAACTCAAGATTTAAGTTGCTTATTTTTTTTTACCCATTTAAAAAAAACAAAGATCAAAGTTCTTCCCCAACATGTGTAGTGTTAGAAATTGAAGCCTGGAATCATAAGGCAACCTCTCTCATAACACCAGGTTTCATCTCTACCTTCCGAGAATTCCTGGGTTGGATCTAAAATTTTGTTCATCTCTTCTCACAGCCTCAGCAAACCTGATCAGTGCTGTGAGAATTCAACCATGTGTGGAAATGTTAGCTTATGGATGTGTTTCTCTTTGCCATTTAAATGTCGCAATTGTAAAAGACATCCATCTGAAAGAAGTCTCACACTGAATCATCCAGGGAGATTCACAGCTGTTTTACAGACTGAAGCACATGAAATTCATTGTAGCATTTAGGGGTGCATGTATACAGATCTGAAGTGGATAAGTGTCCTTCAGCTCCAATATGAGCACCCTCTGTCAGACGCAAATTAAAGGAGACATGCCCATTCCTGGATTCCCAGAGCAGCCATGCAACTCAAGAAGTCATCCAGCTGCGTGCCTACGTTGAATCTACAGCATCTGTGCCCACTTTGGATCCAAATACTGCATATCTTTAATCATGTTCTTTACAGACTACTCGTCTCACTTTCTGGTTATGTTCACACAGCACAATAAGGCTGACTCCTGGTGAACCCCTAACTGCATCTTATTCAATCATAAACTAGCCTGGAAAGCTGGATTTGTGCATCATCCTAATGTAATTTGTAAATTGTATCATCCCAGAAAGAATCAAATTAAATCTGAATTTGTTTCATCAAGCACTTTTTGGGAATCTATCAGTTTCCATAGTCTTCACCAATAAATATACAGTATATCTGTAGAGATTCTGTCATCCAGGTCATGGTTGTCCCAAAGGTGCTTTTTCAGGAGGCAACTGGACTTCCTTGTTGTTGTTTTTTTGAAGATCTTTCGCTTCTCATCCAAGAAGCTTCTTCAGCTCTTCCCCACTATCCTGTCAGAGCTGAAGAAGCTTCTTGGCTGAGAAGCGAAACATCTTCAAAGAAAAAACAAGAAAGTCCAGTTGCCTCCTGAAAAAGCACCTTTGGGATATACAGTATATCCTAATTTTTGAGTGAGTGTAGGGTGTGTAGTCACTCAAGTCAGCTCTAACTGCAATAGCTGGAGTCCTTTCATCTATATCCAGTATACTCCTCAAATGATATGATTATATTAGGTCTGAGAATAATACATGTTTTAAACCCATACTTCAGCCCCATGTAAGATCACAGATCTAACTTTAGTTCTATATACAAGTAGTCCTTGACTTCAGTTCATTTAGTAATCGTTCGAAGTTACAACAGCACTGAAAAAGTGATTTATGACCATTTTTCACACTTACGACCATTGCAGCTTCCCCATGGTCATGTGATCAAAATTTGGATGCTTGACAACTGACTCACATTTATGACGATTGCAGTGTCCTGGGGTCATGTGATCACCTTTTGCAACATTCTGACAAGCAAAGTCAATGGGGAAGCCAGATTCACTTAACAAACTTGTTACTAACTTAATACCTGCAGTGATTCACTTAACAACAGTGGCGAGAAATGTCGTAAAATGGGGCAAAATTCACTTAACAAATGTCTCACTTAGCAACAGAAATTTGGGGCTCCATTGTGGTCGTAAGTCGAGGACTACATGTACTTTAATAATTGAGGCTAAATACCCCCGTTAGTGATTCACTAGGTTTTAACAGCAAATTCATACATGCTGTCAGTCTAAGTGAGGTTCAACAATAAAGAGGAAACCATGAACCTGTCTCAGAAAAAAAAACCTACTTCTATATAAGGCAGTGGTTCTCAACCTTTCTAATGGCACGACCCCCCCGCAACCCTCCCCCCCCCCCCCCCCCCCCGGGGGAGAGGGGACAAAGGGGGCGTGGCCCCCGGGGCGAAATGCTCCCGGGTCGGNNNNAGCATCGGAAGCGGGAGACTTCACCTGGACGCCGCCATGTGGGTTCTTTTACCCTCTGCGCATGCGCAAAGCATTCTGCGCATGCGCAGAGGGTAGAAGAACCCAAATGGCGGCGTCCGGGCTACCAGCTGACGGCAACCCGCAGGCACGGCCGAACCGGGACCTTTTTACACCTGCAGTGACGGTGGCACCAAGATGGCGGGCTAACGCGCACGGCGACCCCTGTGAAATGGTTGTTCGACCCCAAAAGGGGTCGCGACCCACAGGTTGAGAACCGCTGATATAAGGAAAGGTATTGACTTGTTCTATTAATTCACCATTCAAAAAAACATATAAGTCTGTTGTATCAAAAACCCTAACCCTTGATTTTTTTATTAAGTGCCATCACTCTAGTGTCAATTCTTAGCAACACATATATTTTCCCCATGATTTGTTCCTAACCTTCTAACAGTGTATTCATCACCACAGTAACTTGTGCTGGTCTTCTTCTTCTTTTGTTTCCTTCCAACTTTCCCATCATTAGCTCTCTTCCCCAGAGAACTAGGTCTTTGCACAATGTGTCCAAAGTATGATAATTTGAGCCTGGTCATTTGTGCCTTGAGTGAGAATTATGGATTGATTTGTTGATGATCCACTGGTTTGTTTTCTTGGCTGTCCATTGTATTCTCAGGAGTCCTCCCCAACCACAAAGTCCAAAAGCTTCAACACTCTTGGATTTAATGATAATCAGACTATTATTGTAGCAATAGAAGCCAAATCTGCTTAGCAGCCTACAGAACGTAACTTGCAAATATGTAAGATTTCATCAGCATAAAGCAAGTGTTAACATTTGTGATAATACCTTTATTTATATACTACTTGTAAACTAAATAAACTACTTTTCCTTAAAATAATTAAAAGTTTGTTTTTATACCTTGTGTATATGTACTTCGGGATTATTCATCAGGCCTGGAATGTCATTGATATATAGGCTAAATAGTATTGGTGTAAGTATATATCCCTGCCTTACTCCTTTGTCTTAATTCTTCTTTTCATGGCTCCATTGACCCCAAACCGCACTTTCAGGCAGGTGATTCTCTGGAGGGTTTTGATCAGTGCAAATTAATTTGGGATCCATATTGTGGCTCATCAGTTTCCTTCATAAAATTTCTCTACTGATTGTATCAAACACTGTGCTAACAGCTATACAAGCAGCAAACAACTGCTTCTCCTTGCTAACGTATTTAATCATTAGATAGCTCATGTGGAGAGTAAGGAAGAGGGCCTTTACAGAAATATGCAGAAACCATTATCTAATGCAAAAGGAGCTGAAATATTTTTGAAGTCAGAACAATGAGATAACATCAAGAAGCAACTCAGGAAGAAGCATCCCTGATTCACTGGGGTATAAAAAGGTGGAAGTGGTATAGCACAATCAGACTTGCAAGATTATAGCCAATCTCAATAAAAGAAGTTTTAACCTTTCGGTAAAGTTCCTTTCCAGGCTTTGTCTACTTAGTGGGGCTGACATTTAAAACAAAACAATTGTCAGTGGCAGAATGATCCTGCCTGAAGCGGGATTGCTTTTCTACTGGAAAGTGCTTTTCAGTTACCCTGCTCTCAATTCTGCACACATACCATATTTTTGGGAGTATAAGGCGCTCCAGAGTATAAGATGCACATTAATTTTTGGGGAGGAAAACAAGAAAAAAAATGCTGCCTCTGCCTACCAGCATCCATCGGTATTCATCTGGCTAGCGTCCTTGCAACAAACAGCAAACAGCCTGGTCAGCTTCAGCACGTTATCACAGCCTGATTTAGCACAAACAGCTGATTGGCGGTTGGATCGGCCTCCCGGAATACCTGCGGGTCGCCGAACAGCTGATAGCAATGGAAGCGGGAGACTTCGTCCAGACGCCACCATTTGGGTTCTTTTACCCTCTGCGCATGCACAAAGCGTTCTGCGCATGCGCAGAGGGTAAAAGACCCCAAATGGCGGCGTCCGGGCGGGTGGGCGAAGTCTCCCGCTTCTGTAGCTACCGGCTGTCCGGCGACCTGCAGGCACGGCCGAACCAGGAGCATTTCACCCCTGCAAGTGACGGTGGCACCAGGATGGCGGGCTAACGCACGTGGTGACCCCTGTGAAATGGTCGTTCGACCCCCAAAGGGGTCGCGACCCACAGGTTGAGAACCGCTGATATAGGGTGTTGATCTCCTTAGGCCACACCCTCTCTCATTACACAAATACACATCACCTGATATGCTTATATCCACTAAGCATTCAAGTTTATACTGCTTGCAGGTGGAAAATATGCATGACAATGATGATATGGTCAAAGTATTCACTTGCCTAATAATTGTGCACATGGTGTATGGAAGGAAAAAATGCTATATATGCTACCTTCAGATCCTCTGGAAAAGGCAAGATATCAATCTTAGTAACTATAACAATACTCGATTGGAACATCTAGCAACATTCTAGCACAGAGGTTTCAAGACTTTTTCATCTTACAGTGCACATGTCATAGGCCGGACTTCTGTGTCACAAGCCCCAAAACCTATGACCTCACAGGTTATGGGCCTTAGGACAGGGCTGTCAAACTCACGGCCCACTGGCCGGATGCCTCACACGCTGGCCACGCCCACGCCCAGTTCAGCGAAAGGGAAGAAGTCACGATACGTCATGTGACGACGCGAGTTTGACACTCCTGCCTTAGGAGGAGAAATGGAGGCAATCCTATCCTAGCAATGTCATGGAAGTGGGGTTTCGGCTGATGCAGGACACCTGCAGACATTTCATGGCACAGTACTTGAAAACCATTGATGGAAGTGTGTGATGACTTCGTGCCTGTGATGGAGAGTCTTCCTATTAATATTGATATTTTAATCTTAAAGCACATGCTCTAGCTAACCTAGCATTCCAAACTTTTTATTTTATAAATTATTTTAAAGAACAGAATTTTGAAGACATTGGGTTAAAGATTCTTCTTGATTAGATTGAGCATTTTGAAATGCTGGCAACAGCAGTGATAGCAGTGTGTTTTCAGAAAATATGAACAAATTATCTCATTCTGTTTGATCAAAGAGATCGGATCATTCATTCATTTTATTCTGAAAATTCCCTTCCATCACTCCTGGTGACAACATTTAAAAACGTGCTAATGAGAATGCTCTTAATTTTGTGGAAATATCCCCTCAGTTTTAAAAACCAAATGGTCCAAATTCTAAAACTTTTCTTTCTGTGCTAAAATGTGTTATGTAATAAAAAAATAAAGCTATGTGCTAAACATTATTACTTCACATCTAAAATGTTAATGCAGCTTTTAGGTCTGTAATGAAGAAGCAGAAAAAGTAGCAAAAAATATAAATATAAACCAGTTCAATATGTGTGTAAATATTTCTAATCTCAGAGGATGCCTGTCAGTATCTATTCATCAAGAAACTCTAACCATAAAAATAACTACTATAAAGGAGCTTTATATATCAGATTATGTTGGCCAACAGTGTTGGCTATTAGGCTGGGTGTAGGAGTGCAAAGGTTAAAAGATCATTTGCTATACTAGCACAGCAGCTTATGGCAGATCAAAATCAAGAGCAAAACACAAGAGAGATCATTCAGATTCCTTTCTGAAATAAGAACCAATATTCAAGAAAGATTTGAGAATATAACAACAGAACAGAACAGAACAGAATAGAATAGAATAGAATAGAATAGAATAGAATAGAATAGAATAGAATAGAATAGAATAGAATAGAATAGAATAGAATAGAATTTTTTATTGGCCAAGTGTGATTGGGCACACAAGGAATCTTGGAGAAAGGAACACAAAATTATTGCGTCTGTGTCTTTGCAAGAAAATAATTGTATCTTCTAGAAGCTATGAGTAGGTGTCATACATATAGCTAATATATGGCCAATGTGTGATAATTGTATGAAATTAAGTATGTATAAAATCTAGCTGTAACACGTAGTACAGTTTCCCAGTAGGTACTATTTCATCTTTCATTAAACCATTGAGCCAATGCTTATACACTGCATGAGTTTCCATACTTTTTGAAAGTTGAAATGTACATCTACATTTAATATTCTGTCAGAAATGTTTGGAAAGGACCTCATGGAAGATTGAAAAAAATATATGGAACTCAATCCAGCTGCTGTTGAAATGACATATTGATGTGAAAGTCTCATACTAGTAACCAATTTTATACACCAGTATCTACATCCATTAACTCCACATGTTCCTTTGGAAAATGGAAAACATGCATTTCTTTGTGCAAGTTTTAAGAAATTGCCTTGCGTTTAACAGTAGTACTCCCAATTAAAATGGGAAAATTCACCCATCAGCCCAGAATTTCATTAGCTGTGGCTTCTTGAATAAGTCATAGTGGCTTGGTTCATATACATTATCCTTGGATAGTATTGCCCATAATAGAAGGCTTACTTGTCATAAATAACACATGCTCTACAGCCTTCTGTCAAGGTCTGGAATTTAGGACAGTTATACATTCCAAAGAAAAAGTTTCCCAACCTCATTTTTCCCAAGGCTTTTGCAAATACAGGCCCCAACTTGCCACATTTAAGTGCTATATAAATTAGTTTAGTGGAGACATCCAAGCTGGCATGTCATTTTAAAGTAAACAGGTATATAAAAGAACACAGCTGGGTGAGGGAACACTCAGCATTTACATTCTAACAAGCATATATATGCATTAGGGTGGGGAAATGGAGAAAGCTAATATAAAGTTGTTGTTTTAAATCAGTGCTACACCATATATAGTAAAGTACAGCCTCTGTCACTAGAATGTCAGCAAGCACTTAGAAATATTCTGTAATGAAAGGGAGAAAAGTATATTTAAATTTTAAAATTTAAATAAAATTGTTTAAAGGGATAGAGGAAAAGAAATATAAATTTCATGGCTTGGTTTGTTTCCTTAATACTTAAGGAAACAATACTTACACCACACAAAGTACAGTAGTTCACACAGATTTCAAGGTAATGAAGGACCACAAGGAATGGCATATGCCAACTCTGTGCTTGTAATTTAAAATCCATCTTCAAGAATGTAATGAATCATCTTTAATTCTAGACCACTGACAGAAAAATAGTTTTATTGCTATATATTAAGTCTTCTTTTTGAACTTTAAAACAAAAATCCAGAAACAGTTGAGAGGTCTACAGGTGCAAAGGCTCTCTGTAGTCTAGCTCCCATCAGTTAAAATTACAACAGAAATTAGATTTCAAATTTCTCTGGTGTGGTGGACAATTTAGACCAGTGGTCTCCAACCACTGGTGGCCTGGCTGGGGGGCGAGAAGGGAACCGGCCCATGTGAGTGGTGGGCTGGCATGCGCGCAGCTCAACTCACATGAGCAGGGGGGGGCTGCTCACATGCCAGTTGAGCTGCGTGCGGGCACATCAGCCTACCTCTCATGTGGCCCGGTTCCCAATAGGCCACAGCCTGGTAGTAAGCTGCGGCCCAGGGGTTGGGGACCCCTGATTTAGACTATCCCCCTCAAAATAGAAAGGAAGTTTTTTTAAGCTGCAACAATCTATTTAGTCTTCTTGATCTACTTTCAGATATGCTGACCTACAAGCTTCATTATACCAGATGAGCATGTTAACTGGGGCAGATTAGACACTGCAATCGCAATGAAACATCTTCTGAAAACTTCTGAAACATCTTCTAGGCTGGGGAAGATAGATCTGGTTTAAGTAATGCTATGGTGCTTAGTAGCATCTGATTGGGCAAGAAATGCATTAAACACCATTAATCAATTTATTGCAAGGAAAACTTGCTTAAAATGGCAAATTAAATTATCCTGAGGGTTTATACCCTACATTTCAATACCTTTCTAGTTCCTCCCCTCAAAATATAAATGATTAAAAGAAATTGCCACTGAAAACTGTGAAGTGCTTTGGTTATGTTTTACAAAGTATCTTATTTTTAATCTCTTAAGAATTCCCGGACTTTAGTTCAGGGATCCCCAATCCCCAGGCCATGGCCCACAACCAGGCCATGGCCTATTTGGAACTGGGCAGCATGAGAAGTGGGCCAACGTACATGCGCATGCGCAGCTCAACTTGTACGTATGTGCACAGCTCAACTTGCACAAGCGGCAGGCCAGCACACATGTGTGCGCCTCTCCACTTACAGTCGAGCTGTGTGTGCATGCACGTGCACACTGGCCCCCCGCCCCCCGCTTCCGCGGCCCGGTTCCCCTCTTCCCCCCATCCAGGTCGCCAAGCCACAAAGGTTGGAGACTGCTGTTTTAGTTGAATTCCTTCAGCCAGTGAAAAACAGTGGTTTTCCATGAATTTCCAGTGGAAAGAACACACACACACACACACACACACACACACACACACACACACACACACGAAGGCCACTGAATGCCTTCAGAAATTTTGAATTATAACCCTTATCATCTTTTTCATTTGCTGTACTGGTTGGGACCAAAGCAAATAGAAATCCAATACAGCTAGAGGGCATCCAATTAATTTTCACTGGTATTAAACAAAACTTAAAGAAAAAACCTTAGTGATATAATTAAATCAACTAAAATACCTTCATTACACATTCAAGTAATTAGTTACTTTGTTGGAATGAGACACTTTTTTGCTCTAGACTATAAAAGATTGCAGTGATCTGATGGAAATATTTTCTGACCACTCATTGCCAATTTTGTTCCCAGAGTGATATAACAGATGACATTCAGTACAATAAATTCTTTTATTAAGCATACATTTGAGACTGCTTTAGGGATTTAGAGTGTTCAGTTTCATGCTGAAAAATACGTAATATTATCCTTAGACTGTCAATGTGTATAACCAAAACAGAGCCACAGGTTACACTACTTTCATTAACAGGAGGAGGAAAGGAATGCAAAAGATGTTTTTTGAATGCAAAAACTAGCTGACAAGTTTAATTCAAAACTTAATTGTAAAAGTTCCATAACTGAACTATTTGTCAGTGAAACAAACATTTTAGACAATGTTGTAAAAACATTGGGTGGAAATTGAATTTCAGTTCAACAATAATTACTGAAAATGTACAATTATTAATGATTTCCCTTTTTAAATAAATTAAAGCTGTTTGACTTATCAATATTTGACATGCTTTAAGAAGGAGTGGGTTCTAATCACCTTTAGCAGATAAATAATTGAATTGTTATAGGAAACGATAAGCCTCTAAACAATTCTGCAGAGTTGATTTTATATATATATATATACACACACACACACACACACACACACACACATACATATATACATACATATATATATATATTTGCAGATATAAAATTAAAAATTAAGAGTAGTGAGAAAAGAAAGTAGAGACATTAGAATTTATATATTTTATGATAGACTACCTTGGATTAGTAGTTCAGGCAGTCCTTGACTTATAACCACAATTGGGACCACAATTTTCATTGCTAAACAAGGCAGTTGTTAAGTAAGTTGTACCCCATTTTACAGCCATTTTTGCCACAGTTGTTAGGGAAGTCACTGCAGTTGTTAAGCTGTAGCTGTTAAGCGAATCTGGCTCCCCCTATTAACTTTTTTTTCATTGAAAGCTGGCCAGAAAGGTCACAAATGGTGATCAAGTGACCATGAGGATGCTGTAACAATTGTAAGTGCGAGGACCAGTTGTAAGTCACTTTTTTTCAGTGCTGTTGTAACTTCAAATGGTCACTAAAAGAATGGTTGTAAGTCGAGGACTGTATCATCCCTCAAAAACGTCAGGTTTGAAGGTTCAACTATATTTTCACCAAATGGCTGCTACATTTGGCACAGTCAGGTAGGAAATGTGTGTTTATCAGATGCAAAGGATGTAGCTGCTTACTCCCATTCTTTTCAGCCCTCCAAAACGCCCTCTAGCACTCTTTTCTTTAGGGCAGAGGGGCACATTGGCAAACAAAACACCAAGCTTCTTCACCCAACTTTTTTATTTTCTAAAAATACTGTGGATTCTACATCGCTTTACAGATATTGTAAAGAAGCTACTGGGGGCTGGCCTTAGCAAGTTAGTGTTCCATTTCTTAAAAAAAAAAATTAAAAATCTGGGACAGAAAACATAGTAGTACTCTTTAACACCCTCAGCTAGAGCAAATAACTGAATATTCCTTGAATCATTTATCCTTTTTATGTAAAAAGATACACCCCACTCTTAATCTAAAAGCATGTATGTTTCTGGTAATAAAGCTCTGGCATGAACTCCTACTACAGGAGTAAATGGTATCTGTTCTCCCCCACGATAGCTGAAACAAAGCTGTTTTTGCAACCTTATCTGAAAAACCACACACATTCTATTTTCAAGAGAAAGCAGCAGCCTAAATACTTAAAACAATGCAGATATTATTATTATTATTATCTCTTTTATTCATTGAACATGAAACTCAGTCAACTGAACATTTAAAAATGTATCACAAATATTATTGACTGGCGCTGATAGTTGATACAGGTTGCTGCCAGCATCCTGGTGTTGTAAGGAATATCCTTCTGGGTTCGGTTCCAAGTGGGGAAAAAGACACTGGAAGCATGGGACTGCTTGGAAAGATGGTTTAATGGAGGACAGCAGGACCACATGGTCTGAGGTCCTAGGGAAAGGGGGCTCACATGCCTCGAAGATGTTGAAGAAGAAAAGGACTGAGATGCTGACAGTGCCCCAGTTTTATGCTCTCTCTTGTGCCCCACCTTAAGAGTTTCCTGTTCCTGTGTAAGAAATGTATCCCATTGGCTGTCAGACTCCCAGGGGGCGGGGGTCTTAGCTAACTCTGTAGACTTTGTCTGTATCCCAGGCTAGTTTGAGTGCTGGCTGATGCAATCTTCCCAAGTGCCATGTGGTGAAATGGGCAGGGGGATAATCCTATCTTTGTTATGTAGAATAGACTTCCCATTGACAAAGGTGGGGGGATGAGTGAGTTTGCTGTGGTCTTAATGGTCCATTGACAAAGGTGGGGGCTACTAGGAGTGAGTCTATTTTCTGTCTAAG
>QLTV01004090.1:603483-622704 GCA_003457575.1 Thermophis baileyi | reverse complement strand
TAATAATAATAATAATAATAATAATAATAATAATAATAATAATAATAATAAATAATAATAATATAATAATAATAATAATAATAATAATAATAATATGATGTAGACAATTGTCTTCAGTTCATGTGATGGATTCCCCGGATGCCAGCTTGAATGATAAAGAGTTGGCTCTGGGGACTTCAGGGGGGGAATGGGACTTCGGATGGGACTGCCAGGAAGTTGATGAGGACTCTGAGCCAGAAGTAGAGAGGCTGGGTAGATCGGAAGGGTCACTAAAGGAGCATGTGGACGAACACCCAGCTGGAACAGAAAAATGTGAGACGCAACTGCAGCTGGAGAGCTCAGAGGCTCCCGCTGGATACGCGAGGTGGGGAAGGCATGCAGTTGGTCAGTGGGGATGAGGGGGAAATGCATCCTCCACCAGATCCACCAGACGTGCAGGGCTAAGCAGAGGCAGGTACAACAGAAGTCGGTGAGGCTACTCGCAAGAAGGCAGCTTCACCCTCCTGATGAGCTGCACCAGCGAACACCTATTTAATTGGATAAGTGGAGTTGGGGGTTGTTGGGAACAACCGACCATTCTCTTCTATGTCTATGAAGCTGTGATCATGGCTTCCTTGACTCTGGACTGTTCTGCATTTGACCATGTGTTTGGACTTCGTACTTGTTTGTGGATTTTGAACTCAGACCTTGGACTTCGGACTGGACTTGGGACTGTGGACTTTGTGGATTCTTGCCATGTTTTTGAATTCGATGTTCTTTGCTCAGATTGAGAATTGCTGGACTAATTAGGGCCTTGCCTTGGGTGAGAATGGTGGTCTGGACAATCAACATTAAGGGCTTGGACTGTAAATGAAGTCCTTAAAACTTCCTTGCATCTGCACATGTAGACTAAAACAGGACAGTTCAGATGGATGGTAGTATTTACAGAATAAACTGAAATATGGATACACATTGGTTTTCATAGCACAAATGCAGAAAATATATACTATCAAGTAAGAAAAAGCACACAGAACAAGCAAATCACTTCTTTATATTAAATGAAATTCTCACAAGATATGTTGCATGCAGCAATTCGTGGGTAGCAAATGACAAAGCACAATAGCCTCCTCCATCTAAACTAGAAGAACAGAAGTATTCACACCTATTAAAACTTTTGGATAATATGAGGATTTCAGACCCTCATTCATACTGTGGGTTTGATTTGTTCATTTGCTGATTAACCAGAGAGAAAGTTCTGTCTAGGCAGCTCATTCTTTTGCAAACTGAATGTTCCATTTAAAATCTCTCCATGTGATTTCACAGCTAGCGGTCCTTTTTGAAAAAGCTGCATGATTAGAGTATTAATCTTAGAAATGCAACTATTTGGGGATATCTAAGCCGTGCTCTCTGTCATTGTCTTAAATTTATGAATAAAAGATGGGATAATTTTTTTTTGTTTCTAATCGCATTCCGGAACAATGCATAATAAAAAGCTCTTCTCACCTGTGGCGAGTCAAATCTTACCAATATTTTCATCTCTACTCTGTTATTTACAACAGTCTTTTTAATCAAGCAATTAAGTTTAGGCAGGTAATAGCAGAATTTAAAGTCTTTTCAGATTTAGATTTTGGAAACAAGGGAGGGAGCTATTGATATATAAACAAATTAAAGATGTCTGTAATCTTAAAAACTCCTAAACTTTCCAAATCCTGGAATGCAAAACAAAGTTTCTTACTTTGGACAATTGTTCAATTTTTACTTGTGCTTTTTGCATCTTTAGTAGATCTATTGACATTTCAATTGCCAAATTCATTTATTGTCTAATCAAATTTCCCTTTGGTTCGGTGTCTGTGTGTGTTTAAGTCAGATCAATAAATGCATTTTAGCATCATATTTGCAACTGCTGTAGGTAATAAGTGGTAATACTTCTGAATGTAAAAAACCAACCAACCCTTGGTTCACAATTTGAACCACATTGTCAAGGGAGGTTACCCAACATATTACAGTGTTAAAAAATCAGATTTAATATGACTGTTGCAATACAGATGTATACATCAATCCAAGACTAACTGACACACAATACTCCTGTGAGATAGTATTGTCATGAATTTCATTATCTAAACCAGCAGAATGTTAAATTATAATATGTCTTCCATTGGGCTGTTTGTGATTGTGCACTTTTATTCATATGTGTGCTAGTTTAACAAGGGTTTAGCCTAGAATTAAGAACTGTCTCTTTAAGACATAGCATTCTGGGGAATGTAGTCCATGCCATGTAGTCCATGCCATGTGATCATAACTGTGTACTCTTATTGGTCATTGAAGTATGCCTAGGGGCGGGGTAATTGAAGTACGCTGGCCCAAAGGAAGTTATTCCAAGCACTCTACCGGGAAAAGATGTAGCAACGAGGAGATGGGGAAGCATTAATCCTTTTTTACAATATTCATGATGGTTCCAGATTATGACTGTAGATTCAGAAGAACCGTGAGTGATGTCAGAGGATGCCTGAAGAATAAAATATAATCTGATTGAATGTACCATTGCATCTGTGTTAAACTGCCTGATGATAGCATAACCAATCTACGCTTGATTCAGAACAATATGGATCTGAAAGGGATCGAGTGATACTTCTGCTTCAAAGCAGCCACAGGCCTGTCCTTGTACTTCTTTCTTCATGTTCCAAAGCTAAAACATGTTAAAGCTTGAGATGGGGCAGGAGTAAGCAGGAGAATGCTCCCCATAACACCAATATGACCCCCAAGTGAGCAGCAAGGAAAACATCTATCCCTACCAGCAATAATCAGGGAAACGGGAAGAATAGTAGCAGCAAATCTAAGTATTTTCTATGCATATCTAAAGAGTCTCCCAAGGCTGCTCAGTGACACCCTAAAAAGTCCATTTAATGTTTCAAACAGTGCACTGATGATGTTATCTTGTTTGGGTAATGAAATGTCTGCAAGAAAACAACCAAGCTCAGAGAGCAACAAGGACCCCTTCATGGATGGACTTGTTGGCTGTGAATTCTAGGGACTGAAAACACTGGGCTAGATTCTGTAAGAAGAGAACAAGAGGGAGCCTATTTGTCCAGCCTCCCACTTTCCAATGGTCTCTTTTAAAGCCATCAGCACACAGCTCAACCTACCTACTGAGACAGAATGACTGTTTTCAAGTTCAGTGACTTTAGTTGAAACTCAATGCCCAGGATTACAGCACGACTCTGATATCTAGGATTTCCTGACCTATTCCTTCTTCCAACACCTGATAGCAAAGAAATAAGCCGCGTACCAATTTATATTTCTTTTTTCTTCCTGAGATAGATGCTAAATTTTCACTGGTGCTCTACAAAACAAAATTAGTATCCTGGCCAAACCAGCTTGGTATTTTTTAAACTGACTAGCAGTGGGTCTCGAAAGATTTGGGAAATTTTATTTGATGTATTACAATTGCATTTATGCTACTTGTAACATCTAAACAATAATCAGATCAAATGCATTATGTAATAATTACATAACTAAATAATCATAATACTACAATCAAAGAGGGTGCAATGACTCAGCTGTTAAAGACACTGAGTTTGTCAGCTGGAAAACTGACAGCCCAGGTTTAAGACCCAAGCACAGTGTGATGGGGTGAGTTCCCGTTACTTGTGTCCCAACTCCTGCCCACCTAGCAGTTTGAAAGCATACAAATGCAAGTAGATAAATAGGTAACATTTTGGAGGAAAGGTAACAGTGTTCTGTGTGCCTCGGGATATAGTCATGCTGGCCACATGACCACAGCAATGTCTTTGGACAATGCTGGCTTGCTTGGCTAAGAAAGCGACATAGGCACCTCCCCTTAGAGTTGGACACGACTGGCAGGGGAAACCTTTACCTTTAATACTATAATCATAAAAATATTGCATCATGTATTATAAGAACCAATAACTCTTCACATAGAGTTCCACACCCCAATGTTATTTGAAAGAACCAGAACTTCTACAACCTTTAACAGATCTTATGTCTGGTGAGAGACATTGCACAGAAGAGGAGTTTCTCACGAGTGCCCTCCTATCACATCTTATGAAGAAGAGGGGCTCTCAGCAAACAAGGTGCACTTGAATAGACAGATTCTATTTGGAGCAGGCACTCTTGAAGATAGCCAGGTATCAAGCCATGTAGGACTGTAAAGGTCATACCAGCACCTTGAATTTTTCCTGGAAATAAGCCAGCTACCAATGCAGCTCCTACAATATTCATGTTATATCTCAAACTCAGATTGTCTTGGGATGCTACTTTGCACTCGTTTCTAGGTGGTCCCCAAGACCAGTTTCATGTACGGTAGATGATGAAAGCGTAAGTGAGTAGGGCCAATGCCTTGTGTTCTACTGGCATTGGCGTACCTGTTGAAGCTGGGCAAAAGTCTTCTTGACCACTTTCCACCAGCAAGAACTAGGAATCCAGGTGCACGGTTGTACAGGAATTCTTTCTGTAAAGGCACAATCCCAACTAGAGCTAACACCAGTATAGTTCAGTGAAACTGTTCTTACCTAAAATTTATAGACCTAGATTTAATTTCAAGTGGCTTTAAAGGTAAATCTCAGCACCTCTCTACAAGATAGCAAATAAGGCTTCTGGTTTTTCCCTGCAGCTAGGGCCTGGTGAGTGGGTCAGTAGGAGTCCCATCTACTTTTAGCTCTCTCTCTATTTACTTGGTTTGGCTCCACCTAAAAAAGGTGGTTTTACATCAACAATTTCATACACATCCTTCATTGTGTATGCGAGCAAACACCCCTCCCTACAAGAATTGATGATGTTACCTAGGTTGGTACTAAAATGTCTGCAAGAAAACAACCAAGCCCACATCCTTCATTATTGGATGGCATAATAACCTGCCCCAAATAACCATTTTCTTGATAGCCAAATTTGGTCCTTGAGTGCCATGCCAGTGGCTATACTTCTAAAAGGAACAGGTGGAGGCAAACCAAGAAAA
Organism: Thermophis baileyi; assembly: GCA_003457575.1. NCBI lineage: Eukaryota > Metazoa > Chordata > Lepidosauria > Squamata > Dipsadidae > Thermophis > Thermophis baileyi. The sequence goes on along the minus strand of QLTV01004090.1, from coordinate 617,753 downwards.
ATAATTTAAGATAGTATTTAATTTAAATTAAACATAGTCAAGGTAGTTAATTTCCAATAGTTTACATCCACAAGATATCTTTTGTTCTTATTTTAGAACTGCTTTAAAAAGCTTGATTGCATCTTGACCTTTGATAAGCAGAATCCATATTGGTGCTATGGTATTAAGGTTATCTCAACCCTCTAAGAAATAAAAGGTTTTTTTTTTACAGCTCCTCAACTATCTGTAGCTAGGTAAATCCTTTAGGATTAAAGTATTAAAAATCAGGGATTTAACAGTAAGATACAACACCCCCAGAAGGAGAGTACAATTAATTAGAACTCACAGTTTGAGAGGAGAGCTTTTTATCAGGGTCACCTTAACCACTTTTGATGCTGAGGAAACACCGTAACTTTTTTTTTCTTCACACAAAAGCAGCCAACAGCAGAGCACAACCAGATGTTACCTTTTCTTAAGTTTCTGTAAACCTCCATGACCTTCCTCAAATTAGAGAAGGCAATAGAATTTTTTTAAAGCCACAGGAGCTATCATTAGTGAAGCATTGTAAGGATTTCCATTAATTCATAGCCAGCCAACCAGGAATTTTCCCACAGCTCTTCCTCCTTCGAGAAGTGACTCACTCTTTCCAACTCTCGCCAGTTCTCCCTCCAACATTTTGAAGTTAACCATAAAAAAAAAAAAAAAAAAAAAAAAAAAAAAAAAAAAAAAAAAAGGCAGGGAAGTCACTAAGTGCTTGGCTGGATCTGAATACGTTCAGAAGTAAGATCAGAAATATCTAGTTAGAAATGAAAACCCAAAGCAGTCTGCTAAGATAATATGCTCTACCAAGTTTTGATTCATCACAGAGGCCATTCATGGCAAACGATTGAAAATACTTTCACAATAGCTGGAAAAGACATTAAAGCGCGTCTTTCACAGGAGAATGTCCCAGCAATGCTGGACTATACTTTTAATAACAAAAACAATGCATTGATTCCTAAATACCATTTTTGAGACTTCCTTGCTGCATTACAGAGCTTGTTCCACCATTTAATAACAATATCTATTTTATATAAACCAAACCTGCAATTCACAATTATGTTGTAATTTTTTACAAAAATTAATCAAAGTGTGAAAACTCAAGACAGAATTGAAATGCAGAGTACAATTAATTGGGGGGGGGGAAATGTGGAACATTAAAAAGCATAGCTTTCGCCAGTTACATAAATGTATACTATTATAAAAGTCTTGTCATAACAAGCAGTGTAGCTACAAAAAATGTCTCAAGATTACAACGTTGAAAAAGGAAACTATACAGGAAATGTCTACTTCACATATCACTGGGGAAAAAACCAGATAAATCATTTAGGATTTTGAGCAGGCCACTGAATCTCCCTTCCACTGTTTCTACTCTTAAGTAGTAAAATATTTTTTAAAAAATCTGTCAAGACTAATAACAAGAGCCGGTGTGGTCTAGTAGTCACTAGGAGTCTAGTGGTTAAGGCACCAAGCTAGAAACCAGTGGACTATGAGTTCTAAACCTGTCTCAGACATGAAAACTAGGTGACTATGGGCCAGTCACTGTCTGTCAACCCAACCCACCTCACAAGCTTGTTGTTGTGAGGAAAATAGGAGAAAGAAAGAGTATTAGATATGTTTGCCCCCTTGACCTATTTATAACAATAATAATAAAGGTGGGATAAAAATAAAATAAAACAAGGTTACTTGAATTCAGGCAGGCAATCATTTTATACAATATGTTTCACTGATCTATGATAATGGATTGCTGAATGCAGGCTTGCTGTGCAAACTGCTCCATGTTTGAAATGTATCCTGGGTAAAAACTTCTCAAATATTTGTTCCACAGTCGATCTCACAGAGAAAGGAAGCCAGAAAAGATTTTGCCAGCCACTGCCATAATTCAGTTATTGTTATCAATGATGTATATCTCATACAAAACCATTTCTAATTTGGTTTACACTTCTTGTTAAGCCATAATAGTGATAACTTTTTGCAATTTACAAAGTATGGTATCTGGTTTGGTCCACTATGTGAACCTAGTCAGTGTTGACACACAATACTCAATGGTTAAACAAACAATTGCTTCTTGATAAAGAAATACAGACAGTCCTCAATTTATGACCACAATTGAGCCCAAAATTTATGTTGCTAAGTGAGACATTTGTTAAGTGAGTTTTGCCCCATTTTACAACTTTTCTTGCCACATTTGTTAACTGAATCACTGCAGTTCTTAAATTAGTAACATGGTTGTTAAGTGAATCTGGTTTCCCCATTGACTTTGCTTGTCAGAAGGTCGCAAAAGGGGATCACATGGCCCTGGGACACTGCAACCGTCATAAATGTGAGTCAGTTGTCGAACAACCAAATGTAAATCACGTGACCATGGGGATGCTCCAATGGTCATAAGTGTGAAAAATGGCTATAAGTTACTTTTTTCAGTGCCGTTGTAACTTTGAAAGGTCACTAAATGAACTGTTGTAAGTCAAGGACTACCTGTAATCAGAGCAAAAGGAAATTAAAGGAAAGGGGAAAAATTTAATGGAAAAGGTGAAATATTCAGGAGAAAAAGATCCTTTTTGTTCAGTCTACACCAGTGTTTCTCAAACTTGACTACTTTAACATGTGTGGACTTGTCATGCTGGCTAGGGTATTCTGGGAGTTGAAGTCCAGGCATCTTAAAATAGTCAAGTTTTTGGGGGGGAAACTGGGCAACACATTTGGCTAAGCAAGAGCATTAAAAAAAAAGTTCAGAGCTGTGGACAGGAAGGCAATCACCCACAGATGTGCTTACCAGCTTCTGAATAGCCTGTTTGTGATTCTGGAGGAAATAAATAGCTACCAGGGATAATAACCATAAATAGTCTGTCCATTAATTTGCCAACATTTTTAAAACTGTTTTTTTTTAAATTTCTTTATTATTTTTTCACCAACTCTACATAGACATCTATATATATATACCGTAAATCATATCAAAACATACATAATTATACATTTCTATCCAATATGCCATAAACAAATATCCTAGTTTTGCACCTTTTATACTTTTATCTCCCGTCTGTTTTCCCTCTATATTTCATACTACTCCCCTCCCTCTATCTCCCTCTCTTCCCTCTACCTTCTTTCTCCTTCTCTCCCTCTTTCCTACTTCCCTCCTCTCCTTCTCTCCCCTTCCTTCTCTCCTTCCTCTTCCTCCCTCTTGTCCTTTCCCTGAGTAAATCTAATCATAATCCATTTCATGTTTAACAGACGGGTAACTCAAATCCCTAACTTCATTTAATCATCGGTGCTACTCTTAAGACTTATATCTTCCCCATATCCATATTTCTACAGATATTATATTTTTCTAGGTATATTTACTACTGTCCTAATGCTGCCTCCTTTGCCACCTGTTTTTGTCGCCTGGGTCTACCACCTTTAATTTTCACCTTTAATTGTTTTAAAAGATGCATCACCAGTTTCATCCTGTGCTGTAAAGAAGTACTTCCTTTTGATGGTTGCTATTCTCCCTATTTAGTTGTAATGGATAATATTGGGCTCAAACACCCTCAAACAGAGGGTGAAAAAAAGTCTGTCTCGTGTGTGTGTGTGTGTGTGTGTGTGTGTGTGTGTGTGTGTGTGTGTAAAATAAACACATAAACACACACACACACACACACACACAGACATATAAAAACATACAGTATGGTGTCCTCCTTACTACTTTTTTCCCCTCTTCCAACACTTCCACTTCAGTTTGATTAACTATGATTTATTTAGTTATACCTGGCTAGGTTTGGCTAGCTCCACACAACATATTGAGACAAAACCAAACAAGCCACATGATAACATAGCATGATGGGTGACTCCCAACTCATGTGCTGCTCTATCTGGGGGCTTCTAGAACAGGGGTCTCCAACCTTGACAACTTTAAGACTTGTGGACTTCAACTCCCAGAATTCCTCAGCCAGCAAAGCTGGCTGAGGAATTCTGGGAGTTGAAGTCCACAAGTCTTAAAGTTGCCAAGGTTGGAGACCCCTGTTCTAGATGCAAGATGATACATTTGGATGGCAATAAATTGAAGAAAACTACTTGCAATGTATGTTGAAGATGTTAGTTGTATGTGAGAAATAGATCAATTGCTGAAATTGTTGCAACCTCATATTTTCTTTTTCTTTTTTTAAGTTTCTTGGAAGATTTTTTGTTTTAGATAGATGCAAAGAGACCAAAACATCTTCCAATTAGGGACAAGAAGGTTGAATGAAGGTTAATCATTTCATCTAGTTATCAGGATATTGAAGTCTTAGAGCAGCACTGGAAAACAGATCTAGGCTTAGACTATTATATACACACTACACTAATGTCTATGCTGTTCTTGATCAGACCACTGTAAAAATGCTTAATGGTTTATTTAAAAAATCATCTAAGAAAGTAGCAACTTCCTTTCAGTTTTGGGGGACAGCAAAAGGGACCACTCTTTGACCAAAAAATAAATTCTACAATGTCAACTCATAGGATAAATCTTTATCTCACAATATCAGCTAAAATGACTGCTGAGTTCATAAACATATGTTCATTCCCAGATATTCATTGCACATATATTCTGGAGCAAGAGTGTCCGTAACATGCTGAAACAACATCAAACAATGATTCATGCACATGGTCATAATACAAATGCTGCATCTTCAGCATTTATGTCAGCACATCATTACAAAGATATCATCACTGGATCTCCCCGGCACCCACATTAACCTTATTAAAGTAAATTTTACTCAAAAGCTGTGGGAGGGGGGTTCCCCCTAACTTGGATCTTTCTAGCCCTGACTTTGAAACCCTGAAGTTACAGAGATTCTACTAAATTCTTTTAAAATGAGAACATGACTTCACAGGACCTAGTCCAACTTTTTTCACTCCTAGGTCTATTGGTACTACAACTTCTGCATTACTCAGCCAGCTTGCTATTGGCCTTATGGAACCAATACAAAGAAATGGTGCTAGGTTAGGGAAAGGTATTATTGAGAGCATCCTCCCATCCAACTATTTTACAGAAAAGAATCAAGAAACATGGGGCTTGATGCTAGGCAAACACTTTCATTCTTCCCCTCCTATCACATGGCAATCTGGCACACTGTATATCTGATATAACAAGTCTTCTATAAACATATTTGCATGACTACAAATGTCTAGCTTTGTCCCAGAAGATTAACCAATTAAGCAAAGATGGCTCTAGCATGTGTGAACAAGAAAAAGGAACCACGGGAGTCTTCTTCAGGCATTTATGCCCCTTTATAGATCAGAAGGATTACATAGATGAATCTTCCGGTACCACCCACTCTGCCACATCATTGTCTCCACCACCCTCTTTTCACTCACAATTTTTGGTCCAGCTTTGAACCTTAATCTTCCAGGGTCCTCTAATCACATAGATACTATCCACAAGCACAAACAACTTCCTGTTGCAGCTGTACCTCTACAGCAATGAACCCCACTATTGCAATACACTACTACAAGACAGAGGGTATAGAACCATTCAAAAGGCAAAAGAAGCATAACTCATGGGAAGGGGGATCAAAAACGGTCAAGCGGGTTTTATGAGCATAGGAAAAAATCATCTCCTTTGAATATTGATGTTTCTCCTATTTCACAAAATTAAGAGGCAAAGCAGAAGACTGTATAATTTAACAATTAAAAAGATCATTTTGCTGCTATTTTGATAGGCAGTTGTGGGACTTCATTTAATTTATCAGTTCATATGTTTCTTGTTTAATCTTGATTTATAGTATTTGTCATTATAAACTATATTTTATTGTTCATCAAATTCGGAAATTATGGTTTATTTAGTAATGATTTAGTATGAACTGGGAATCCAGTCAGTCTCCCTTCCCAGTACAGAGCTGGTGCTATTCCAGATAATCACAAGGTGTTTTCTAATTTACAAGTATACCTTGATCATAGGTATTTTCTAATTTACAGAGAAATGTCATAGGTGATGTATTTCAAAGTACAACAGAATTTTTCTATATGACAGCAAAAAATCTGCTTCCATGCATGCAGTGTTGCATTCATTGCAATATTAATGAATAATACTATTATCAATGTGAAAGAAATTGTCATTTCACAGAAAACCATTTTATAAATCAAACAAGTAGCTCTGGCCCATGTCTTGGAACAAGTTTGATTCCCACCTAACATTTTTAAATGGGATATATCAGATTTATCAGGTTTTGTACAGAATAATATATTTTACTACCCCATCTAAAATATTATCTTTTGGTAAAATGCCAGTTTAGGGGTTAGGGTTAGTTTGTATGTCAAAAGAAAAAGTAAAATAATTTTCCATTTCAAGTGTGGAATAACTGTTTTAGCCTTATTGTTCACCAGAGGAGCTTTGTTCTTTTGTCATTTATTTATATCCTTAATATAATACTGAAAGGATGGGGCCACTGGCAAATCCCATCATTTAAAAATAATTAAATGGGCAAGTTCACTTCAAAAATGTGCACAATTATTTTAGACTGATGGAGAACACACGTGTCCTTTATTAAAGAAACTTTTCAAACAAGGCTCTCAAAGTTTACTTGATCAATCTCCATTACACAAGCATTACCTTGAGCAAGTTTACTCATAAGTAGTATGCAGAGGTCTAGGCTACAGCCTCCCTCTAAGGATAGTAGATGCACACTTAAGAGCATGAAGTCATCTGGATCTACTTTAATTCAACACACATTTCTTGCTCTCTCTCTCTCTACCTTTCCAGTTAAGATGTATCAGTAAGTTACCCAAATACTTTGATCCAAAGTCAATAGGATGCTTTCATGTTTCCACCTTGTTTTTAACAGAAAAGGGACCCCCCCTCTTTTATCACATACTATAAATAAGGAACTTGAGGATTATAAATAAGCTATACTAAGCATTGCTGTCTGAATGGGATGCAATTACTTCAGTCCTTGTGCTTTTTCAATCAGCCAGTGTCCCTGCAGTGTTTAGAGTGGTAAAGGGGAAGTGGCCTGTGGTTAAACAGAGGAAATACCGAGGAATTTTAATAAAAGCAAATAGTCTTTTTACTTCCTACAGGATAGCACATCAAAGGCAGCCTTGCCCCAGAGCAGACAATGTGTTACAGGGGCCATCAGTCATTTAACAGTATGGCAAGTCTATTCAAAATGTACAAACAGACCAAGAGAATTGCTATGCAAACAAGGCAATTGGTTTTATTCCGCAATCAGTGCTTATGAATGTGGCCCAGACTGTAATCAGGGTTTTCTCTTCCCCCCCCCCAAAAAACACAAAACATCATAGCTTTTTCTTAAACAACTGAAATGAACCAATTTCTAAAGCAAAGAGCAGAGAAATTGTGATGGTAAGTAAAAGCAATCTTTAGGTGAGTGCAAATTAATTTTGTTACGATGGAATGAATTCTGTCTATTTTTTTCAGCTAAATTTAAATTTCTGTGGCTTTTTTGTCAATAGAGCAATCAATATAATTTTTGTTAGAAAATACACCAAATCTTTGGGAAGCATTAGAGCTTCTAAGGTTCTCATGTACATATACCAAGACTTTAAAATCTGCAAATCAATTATTAACTCTAGCAAGTTGTCCCTCTAAAAGTTTAGTTCTTTTCCTATAGCTATATATTTATTTTTACAGAGAATTTCCCTTCCAGGTATGAACACAACTACTCCATGCCAGTGGGTCACTTCCTTTGTTTTTTTACAACTTATCTTACAATATATCTCTCCAATTTATAGAGCTGTTCATCTCCGGGCTGCCTATAACAAAGCTTAACAGTCAATAATTACCTAAAAAGCCATTATCATAATTATTAAAAACATTAAAACCACAAAAGGCTATAAAAATAAAGCAAGAACAAAGAAACAGCAGAAGAAGGGATGTTAATAATATCCCCAGGAAATCTTTGTGGCAGTTTAACAACAACAACAACAACAAAAAAGAAGTAATGAAAGTCACTGGTGCCAATCATCTGGAATCTTTAATAAGGCTGAAAACTGAAAGGAGCAGGTTCAGAGAGAAGCGGTCTTTGTTTTTTGTTTCACACTCTTTGTTTTTTGTTTCACACACACACACACCAAGGAAAATCACACTTAGGGAACCCAAGAGGGAAATCGCAGCTTCTGGGAGAGACAAAAGGTGAAGCCCTAAAACTCTTTTTTATCACCTTACCAACACTCCCAAGTTACCGTCTTTCCGGTAAAGATCAGGCCTGTAACCAAACCAGCCTGCAGAGATTAAAATGACAAAGGCCAAGCGATCGCCTTTTATCCTCTTCTCTCGGCACAGGTCTAGTTAAGGCGGGAGAAGAATTAGGGAGACAGGCGCATAAAAGACCTGTGGAGCGACTTCACACTTGTTGCTCTCCACTGCCCCGTCCCTCCTTCCTCCCCAGCCTCCTTTGATGCGAAACTGCAGTCAAGCTCTGCCGCCAACCATCCCAAAAGCTTACAAATGCCAGCTGGCCCTCTTGTTTGCTAGATGGGGAGCGCCAGCAAGGAACAAGCTGGGAGGGAGGGAGGAAGGAAAAAAGGAAGAAGGAAGGAAGGAAGGAAGGAAGGAAGGGTCAGCCTTGCTTGCATAGCTGTGCTTGCAGCAAACTGCCCACCACTCAAAGCGGGCACACTCTTGCCATCGCCCGGCTGTCGGTGTCCCGAAGCGCTTTAAACCGAAAGGTATCTGGCACCCGGCAAACTTGGTGCCTTTTCCTGCCTTCGGTCGGAATAAACCGAACTAGGACCCAAACACACCGTGATCAAATCCAACCCAGGGCAAACCCAAACCGTCGGTCTGCCTTACTTACCATCCAGCCGCAAGCCTCGCCCGCGGATCCTTTCCTGCCACCGCCGCTGCTGCTAGTCCCTCCGGCGGAGACGGCCAAACGCGGGCCATCGAGGCAGGCCGTGAGAGAGAAGAAGAAAGAGCAGAACTTGAGCCAAAGTGCCATCGCCTGCCTGGTAGCCTCCGAAGTGCAAGTCGGAGCGCCAGAAGTTAACTTCAGGTTGGGGGAAACCAGGAGGGGGAGGGAGAAAGCAGCGGCACGCATGCGCGACGGAGACTCCGCCGAGACCTTCGTCCAGGGAACTCCTGCTTTCCTTTCGCCCACCCACTCGTACCTTGCGGACGGGGGTAGTAGGGGGGCGGACCACCATTGCCATTTGTCTAGGTGCGTGAGAGGTCAGTTGGTACTCCCCTTCGAGGACGTTATGATTTAATTCAGAACAGCTGAAATGCTGTACAATCGGCGCAGAACGTCTTCAAAGGAAGACCTCGGGGGGGGGGGGAATGCTCAACCACCATCTGTCTCTCAAAAAGGAAGTTAAAGAAAGGGGAGGTGGGGGATGTGCTCTGTTCAAATGTGCAAACGTTTATACCAGTCTGGGGCAAGAAGTAACAAAGTATCAAAAGTTAACCTACCTTGAGTGGGGGTGGGGGGGGGAGAGACCGCATTTGAAAAATCCGGAGGCTTTCTCCTGAAACTGATTTCATGCCAGCACAGGATTTGCTTCTAAGCTTTTGTGTTTTCTGGTGCTAATATATAAACCTATAAACCAGACTGCAGCACAAGTCTTTTTAATCGTTTGTCAAGCATGACTTTACAAAACCTGTTTCACCCTTCCTCAACTTGATGCTTTCCTGATATCTTCCCATTGCTGGCTTCCCAGGGATGGGAGTCATAGAGAAACATGAGATGTAGGATGAACCCTAGCTGTACATACAAGTCAAAAGGAGGCCAGGTGCAACAGTTGTAAATAGCCCATTCTTCAGTTTTCTTCAGTTTTGGAAGCTTTAAAGTGTGCTTTATAATTCCTTTTATCCAAACTCATTGCACAGCCAGAATAGTATCACTTATCTGGGGTGTGATGGAGGGTGGGGAGGGGATTATAATCCATAATCCAGTGTTGTTGTTATCCATTTACATTAGTCTGTTTTTGGCAGAAACTTCATTTACCTCTTTCCAGCCTACTCCTCCCAAAATATCTGGCATGCAATGGAAAATGTATTTGGTGTTATTTCACCATAAAGCATCCTCACAAATAAGGCATTTAAAAAAAATAATAATGCTATCTTCCTTATCAACTGATGCTTTGTGCCAGGCATTTGTGGCATGTGAATGGCTTGCAAGGAAATAATCAAATCCCACAACATGTCCTTTGCCTGCAGTGTAGCTCTCTGCGGTGCTGAGTTGTCCTGAGCTTAATGAAATAGTTAGGTTTTGGGAAGATTTAAATTTACACAGTACCAGCTTTTTCTGGTCTTTTCACACACAACGGAGTAATGTTCATATAAACACTTTTAAAAAGTCAACAGTCTTCCTGTGTACCATCTCTTGCAGAGATATTAGGATATAAGATGGACTATGTATCAAAAGAATTACAATTAGGAATGGCTGAGTATATTTGGACTCAGTTTTTTCTCCTTTTCCTCCTTTTCCTCCTTTTTAAATACAAAAATTCTAACCAGAATGGGATACATAACCAAGGACCATCCTTATCCCATATTTGCTTTGAGTACCAGTAGATATTTGCTCAAAAATACTTAGGCATAAATCTCTATCATGGGGATATTTTCCAACAAGTCACTGGAGGAAGGGATCAATTCAATATTTTCAGTTCTAATCCATTTGAAATTATGGACAGAGATAGACAAAGGGGTGTCATGCATGCTCACCGTGCAAGACATACTGAATAGAACTTTCTCTTGATAAACAGAACATTGGAACATCTTGAGAGGCACATTAATTTGTGTCAATTAAATAAAAAATGATTTATTTGCAAATGGAACATACCTGCTTTTAACCTTCAGGACTGGCCATGTCACAGGAAAAAATAAAAGGTTGAACATGTTTTATATTATTTTAATTACATAATTGTATATGATTTTAATTCAGAGGTAAACCTAGTTTGTTCATTGTAGCTTTCTCCATTGGTCCTGAGTTGTTAGTGTTTAACGTAATTCAGAATGAGAAATGGAAATATTTCAAAGTTAAGATTCCTTTGACTCCTTACCCTGATTTCAGCAGATTGGTAGATTCAAGCTGGAGCAGGCAGTCTCGGGGGTAACCAGACTCTGAGCCATATAGGACATTAAGGATGACAACCAGAACCTAAAATTGCACCTAGAAGTTAGCTGGCAGCCAAGGTAGCATTGCCAGAAGTGGAGGAAACTTAGCCAGAAGTGTAAGCAAACCTTGGTTGCTACCTGCTGAATCAACTGAAGCTTCTGAATGATTTTCAAGGAAGGCCCATGTAAAGAAAATTGCAGTAGTCCAGATGTCAAAGGTAAAGGACACTGTGAGCAGTTGTGATATTACTTGTCAAAGACTGATAAGACCTTATTAAAATTGGTTAGTTGGAAGAATTTGAAGAGTATGCTTGGATATTTCTTACTGAAATGAGAGAAAGGTGTATTTATTTAGCTGTTTAGTTTATATCTCATTCCTCCACCCATGAATTAAAAGAAGTTTGCTTGGTTTGTTTTCCCAATTTCTCTACGAGATTAATTAGGTTAGATTTTTTTTTTAAAAAAACACACCAGCATGGCCCAATCAAACATTTTCTGTAAGATCAGTTAAAATGTTGCAGGTTTCATTTTGTTTGCAGTTGCACGGTACTTATTAACTTTCATTGCACAACCACACATCCCATTCCAATGTTGAGCAGAGGAGTTGTGCATAGGATTGCTGTCTCAGACACACCCTCTTAGCTGTTAGAGTTTGGTAAAAATGCTTCAGCCTTGCTGGCCCTGGCCAGATGGACAGGAAGGCACAAATTGAAAAACAATTAGTAGGTGAGAACTTTTGGTATACATCCCAATAGAACCTAGTGAAAGTCTGGTAGCACCTTTTCCTACTAACATCTGGTGAAATTTACTGCAGCTTACAGAAGCTTTGCTTTTTAAAAAACTGGTTTCAATTTAAAATTTAAATTTAAAAACCTATTTAACGTTGGTTAATCATAAAAAGTGCTACCAAGTTCCCTCTGATTTTTTTCCCCTGTCATAGACCAACATAGCTCTCCTACAATAGTACTTAAGAGTACGATGGACTCAAATCTTGGTTCTAGAGAAGCTTTTTTATCCAAGCATGATAAGATTTTTTTTTAAAGTACAGAAAATTGTATAATATTTTACGTCCATATATCATTCTTTGGCAATGTGTTCATAGCTGTGCCTTATAAACACATCCAACAGTACTGATGTATTTATATGTCTGTGTTTTATTTCTCAATGGAGAATCAAAAAGCAAAATAAATCATGGTGCAAAATGGTACAATTTTGTGGCAACTAGAATTTCTGAAGAGTTCTATCTTTCTTCACAATAGTCTTTTGTTGCTGAAAAAAATGAGTACCCTTGACTTGGAGCCCTTTCAAAAGTCATGGCTATCAGTCTAATGAGCTCTGCAGATGGTTTTAGTTGCCGTTACCTCCTTGCTTCCAGCTAAAAACTTCCTTTGCTTCTGCAGCAGCTGCTTCCAGATGGAAGAAGACATGCAGGGCACAATGATTCCCCTAAGGAAAAGTGCAGTTTTGAAAATAACAGCAGTAGAACAGATAGTTTTGCAGTATGAGCTGCTGTTTTCCATCAGTTTTTCTATCATTTAGCAAAGCACAAGCCATTTTTAAAAAACTAGAGCAATACATTACCTCCCTCCCTCCCCCCCCCGTGTGTGTGTGTGTGTGTGTGTGTGTGTGTGTTGGTTTATCTATGTGGTTTATATGCATCTATGTACATATGTCTATATATCCAAACCTTCTGTGTCTGGTACTGGTAAAGAATGCCATGAATTCCACCATGCTGGGAGGGTCTGGACTGTAAAAGTGATTTTGAAGTTAGCTACAGCCTTAATCTCACTTACAGAAGATAAACTTTCATGATTCCAAAGGGAATTTTTTTATGAAAATGTTTTTAGAATTTAGACTGACTATTATCATAAGCTACTTATTTCATTGTAATTCTTGTTGAAATCAATTGAGCTTGCTTTTAGGTAAATAAGTGGTGGGCTGAGAGTTGAATCAGAGAATAAACACATTTCACTGAATTTGCGTACTATTTATTCCTACATGCATGCATGCTCCCAGAATATGTATAAAATTTAACCAGACAGAATTTTACCTTTTATTATATTAGCATCAAATGCTATCTTTGTAAATGCCCAAAGTCACTGAGAGGGAGTTGGGCAGCCATATAAATTTTCTTAAATAAATACCGGTAAATAAATGCAGATCCTGAAAATAGCATTGTTCCTTTTCCATAATATCTTTTACAGTCTCCCTATAGAGGCAAACACTCTTTAAAATAACTTCTGAATCCATTGTTCCAAAATATCCTTCAATATGTCCAGTGTTAAAATATTTTGCTCCATTCCTTAAAAGTCAAATTTAATTGTTGTTCTCCTTTAATTGTAATATTTAGTTCCTTCTAGTTCTCTCTGGTGTCCAATCTCCAAAATCCCATCCAATGATATTTTTTTTAAAAAGAATTCAAAACAAATGCTTTTTTCTGTATATGTGAGACAGAGAGAGAGAGAGAGAGAGAGAGAGAGTGTGTGTTGGGGGAAGGGGGAGAGATAGAGAAAGAGAGGGCACTTTGAAAAGTTACAAAAGGACTAAGGGTCCAAATGGAATCAATTTGGACCCTTAGTTCTTTTGTAACTTTCCAAAATGCCCTCTCTTTCTCCCTCCCCCCCCCGCCCCGTCTCTGTCTTTCTAAGTTTATAAGTTACTAGTATTTTCAGACTTGTGGATCCAAAGATTTCTAATAGCTGAAGAATAATTAACAAGCAGTTTCTGAAAGTGATTAGAAAAGGAACCATGCAAACCCAGTGTTTTTTAAAGGCCTTGGTTTGAGCAAGATAGCTACTCCCTCACCCCCAAGACCGCTAAACCTGCCAGAGACTGCTATCTTGCAGTCTCTCATGAGGAGTGTTATGTTCTAACTGTTATAACTGTGTTGCATGGTTCCAACCAGGTCCAGCGTTTGAGCGGGAAAAAGCTCAAACGCTATTGGCTGGTCTGTCTGACAGCTCCCTATAAAAGGGCAAGCTGTCAGACTGCTCTTTGCTGGTTGCTGATACAAGAGCTGAAATAAAGAGCTGCTTGGAAGTCTGTCTCCTGTCATCTCTACCCACTATCTAACAGTGGCGACGAGGGCTTGGGTTCAGGAGAACCGTGACTGCTTCTTCAGCGATTCCAACCAGCCAGGCAGCGGCCTTTCTGCCTACTCTCTGCCGCGATGTCCAACGTCCACCCACCGGCGCCTTTCGACCCGACCCGGGAGCAGCGG